>JAJEKB010020897.1:328649-346514 GCA_022393335.1 Macrotrachela quadricornifera
AAAGATGCAACTGCACGCCGACGAATTAACATCAAAATGGTACAAAATGTCCTTCTCATTTGGTTCGATAAGAATATTGATGCAGAATATAATGCTGATTGCCAAAACACCGTAGCACGGCTGCGCCGTGTAGTAAACAGCGTCAATACATTTACTGATGAACAAGAATGTATACAGTTTCTAGAAATTAATGACAAGGAAAAGGTATGTGTGATTATATCTGGTGCATTTGGTGAACATATTGTGCCTCGTATTCACAATATGTCCCAAGTAGATTCAATTTTTATCTTTTGTGGTAATAAAAAATACCACGAACAATGGGCTAAAAAATGGTCAAAAATTCGGGGTGTATTCACAGAAATAACTCCAATTTGTACTGCTCTTAAAGAAGCAGCTCAACAATGTGAACAAAATTCAATTTCAATTAGTCTTATGAATACAAGTGGTGATATATCGAATACAAAATTGGATCAATTAGATCCAACTTTTGTGTATACACAAATCTTCAAAGAAATCCTATTATCCATTAAATTTGAAGAAACCCATTTCCAAGAATTTATTGATTGCTGTGCAGATGCTTTCGTTGACAATGAACAAGAATTGATCAATGTCACACAATTGAAACAAAACTATCATAATAAAACTCCAATTTGGTGGTACACATGTGAATCATTTCTATATCCAATGCTCAATCGTGGTCTTCGAACAATGAATGGAGATATTATGATTAAAACGGGATTTTTCATCAATGATTTACATCGACAGATCGATCAATTACACAAAGAACAATTTGGTCAACATTCTCATCATAATGTTACAACTTTCTCTGTTTATCGTGGTCAAGCCTTATCCAAAACAGATTTTAATCAATTGAAGAATAACAAAGGTGGTCTAATGTCCTTTAACAATTTTTTATCCACCAGCAAAGATCGTCAAATTTCTCTACCTTTTGCCCACAAAGCTCTTACTAATCCCGACATGGTGGGTATCCTTTTCGTCATGACTATCAATCCTTCAGTACCATCAACTCCTTTTGCTTCCATCAAAGGTATTAGCTATTTTCCAAAGGAGGATGAAATGCTCTTCTCCATGCACACAGTATTTCGTATCGTTGATATTAAGCAACTGGATGATAATCCTCGTCTCTTTCAAGTGGATTTGTCTCTTATCAGTGATAATGATAAAGATCGTGGTATACTTACTGATCGTATACGAGAAGAAACTACAGGATCAACAGGATGGGCTCGATTGGGCCTATTACTACGCAATATAGGTCAACCTAAAAAGGCTCAAGAAGTTTATGAAATTCTTCTTGAACAAACAACTGATGAAAGGGAAAGAGGAAATATTTATAAGGAACTTGTATGGATAAAATATATGCAAGGAGAATATCAAGAAGCAATTGCTTTCTACGAAAAATCACTTGAAATCTATCAAAAAATTCTTCCTTCAAATCATCCTGATTTTGGTGTGCTCTACCACAGTATTGGTACGGTGTATAATAGCCTGGGTGAATACTCTAAAGCACTTTCGTCTCATCAAAAAGCCCTTGACATTGAACAGCAATCACTTCCTGCAAATTATCCTGATTTGGCTAGATCCTGCGGCAGCATCGCTGATGTGTATTACAACATGGGTGAATACTCGAAAGCACTTTCGTTTTATGAAAAAATCCTTGAAATTCATCAACAATCACTTCCTGCAAATCATCCTGAATTGGCTACCTCCTACAGTAACATCGGTTTGGTGTATACGAACTTGGGTGAATACTCAAAAGCACTTTCGTCTCATGAAAAAGCCCTTGAAATTGAACAGCAATCACTTCCTGCAAATCATCCTGATTTGGCTGAATCCTACGGCAACATCGGTAATGTGTATTTCAAAATTGGTGAATACTCTAAAGCACTTTCATCTCATGAAAAAGCCCTTGAAATTAAACAACAATCACTTCCCGCAAATCATCCTGATTTGGCTGGATCCTATGGCAACATCGGTAATATCTATGGAACCATGGGTGAATACTCAAAAGCACTTTCGTATTATGAAAAAGCCCTTGAAATTCAACAACAATCGCTTCCTGCAAGTCATCCTTATTTGGCTATATCCTACACCAACATCGGTTCGATGTATAAGAACATGGACGAATACTCGAAAGCACTTTCGTATTATGAAAAAGCTCTTGAAATTCAACAACAATCACTTCCTGCCAATCATCCTAATTTAGCTGCGTGCTACATCAACATCGGTTCGGTGTATAAGAACATGGGTGAATACTCGAAAGCACTTTTGTCTCATGAAAAAGCCCTTGAAATTAAACAACAATCACTTCCTGCAAATCATCCTGATTTGGCTATGTCCTACAACAACATCGGTAATGTGTATTATAGCATGGATGAATACTCGAAAGCATTTTCGTATTATAAACGTGCAGTGAATATTGGAGAACACTCATTACCATCAAATCACCCTTATCTTCAAGGATATAGAAAGAACCTTGATATTGTAAACAAGAAATTGTAATGGAGTAATGTGTGTTTGTTATTTTTTTGTGAAAAAGAAAATAAAATGATTAAAAAGTAAGTGGATTTTTGTATTGAATATGCGCGCGCGCACAGAGAAATTCTGTTCTTATTGAGAACATGAATTCGACGGTGTCCATCGTTAAAGTAATATAATACATGTAAAATTACATGTATTGTACGAAAAAACCTTCACGACAAGTATCATGTTTCAATAAGGCAGAAATTTCTCTGTCTTGGGTTAAAAGATAATAGCCACTTAACCAGCTCATTATTAAGGTTGATTAGTATGAACAAGGTAGCGCTTATCCTACAGATTCGTTAACCCTTTTCTGAAAGAAAATTTAGTGTGATTATCATTCAAACAGTTTTCATTTGGATTATCTTATATCTCAATCTCCTTGACTGCATGAAAGCTATGAAACAGACATTCATTCTAGCGATGATTATTTTACAGAAATATCCCTATATAGATTCATATGTAAATGGCAAGCAAACCTCAAGTTCAAGTTCTTTGTCTTGGATTGAGTTTGATCAAGTAGAATACAAATATCTGACCATATTCAGTAGTTTGGAACATCATATTTTCTAACCCTGAACTCTGATTTCTTTGAACAAAATGAAGAGACAAACATTCATGTCTTTTTAAGCATAATATTTATCGCTATACAACTGTTTCTTTAACCCTTTGCGGCCGAATGTATCCATTTGGATGCATTAAGTTACTATTTTACGAAAATCTGACCTGTAGTGATGGTATCAAATTTTTGACAATTTGATAATTAAGTTAACACGTTTTGGCACAAATTTATGCATTAAGAAGGAAAAAACAATTCACTTGTAAATTGATCGGTTCCACACTTAATGCCCCAAAATAGCATCCGTATGGAAACATCCTGTCACTAGCGGACAAAAAATTAAGAAAAAATCCTTTTTTCGTCTATCGAAATTGGACATTTTGTAGTTTTTTTTACATCTATACCTGCATACGTAATCACAATTTGCCGGCTTGGCCTTGTTTGCAAGCCGAAGCTTAAATATTTGTAGAATGTTGTAAGATTTTCAAGTATGGTAAAAGATTGATTCAATTTTCCCAGGAAATTGCTGACCATTTAGGAACATTCTACAAGGTTTCTATAAACGTTCCGTAATAATCTAGTTCTAAAAAATATAGAATGTTCTTGAATGGTCAGAAATTTCCTGAAAAAACTAAATTAGTTTTCTATCATACTGGAAAATCTTAGAGCATTCTATAAATATTCAAGCTTTGGCCTGTAAAACACGCACACAAAAACAAACTGGGATTACCTGCGTAGGTATAGATGTAAAAAAAACTACAAAATGTCCAATTTCGATAGGCGAAAAAAACGAGTTTTTCAAAACTTTTTGTCTCCCAGTGGCCGGATGTATTTATTTGGGTAATTCAAGGCGTTAGATATTGAGACACTTGCAAGTTCCAAAACATAAACGTTTCTTACCTGCATGGCCTAGCAATACAAGAAATGCACGAAAAGAGTTTTTTGCTCCTCTGCTCTGATAGCCGGCTGGAAAGGATTAACATTGATATCGAGGTTATGTAATTTTAACTAAATTTTTAATACAGCATGCATAGTTCAAACTTTTGTATGTCGAAATCGATTTGCATTTTCCGTTTCATTACCATAGACAACCAAAGTTTGGCTATTAAGGAAGCTATCGAGTGAGGGAGATATAATAGCCATATTTTGTATATTTGTTTTCATTGTCTTTAATATATTGTACTACAGAAAAAAATCCTACCGAAAGATTCAGTATCAAAAGCTCTACAATTTACACAACATCACTTTTCATATAGTTGCATTTTTTGGGTTCAAAATGGGCAAAACTTCGAATGACCGCATTTCGATACTTCGGAAAAGTTGCTTTCCATTACACTATCAGTCCTTTTTTTCCTATCTACTAGTTCAAACATCTTATTTAAAAAGAAGAAAATCTCTGCAATTTACTAGGTAAAGCTTACCTTAATTGTATATTTTTTGTTTTTAAAAAAAACACTAAAGTTTTTTTGCGTTCACCATTCATAGTATTGAAATTTGAGCACTCATAGTTTTATTCATTTTGAGAACAAAAGTGTTGATATAAACTAATCTGTCCATTGTAAGTTGTGGAGCTTTTCATGCTGCATTTTGTAGCATATTTTGTTTTTTTTAATATACCGTATTAAGTTATGATAAAATGGAAAGTAAAAGTACTCCATTATTTGTATCCCTCTCGTTACTTACAAATTAATCTTTTTTTAGAAACGAGGAGTTAATATTTTTTGCAGAGAACTTCAATCAAGATGATTCAACTATTCTACTGAAAAGGCGGTTTGTCTGGGTAACAGTCGCCCAGCGTTATTCAAATTAAGAGCTGAAATTTTCATTCACAATAGAACGAATTGTGTTCAATCCAAGTTTTTAAATAGGTTTTCGTATATTTTGCGTCGATCTATCAGTTTATTTCGAAGTATCTCGAGATGGAACGGTAGTTGCCAGTCAAAATGAAGCGTTTTTATGCAAAAATCACTTGAAAATTCACATTTATCTCATATCATGTTTCGATTAATGTTTTGTTTCCGATCAAAAATGAAATTGTTGCTTGTAGTTTCGATGCTAGATCTAGAGTTTGGCATAAATAGATCATCTCCTGTCTTTTGTGAAGATTGTGAAAATAGTATTTTTACTGAGCTCTATAAAGTTGAGTGAGTGCATTACAGCAATAATTGGTGTGTAACCCAACAGTAGGGCAATATCTTTGAAAATGTTTTGTTTTCAACGGATAGCCCAGGGTGTCTACTACAAACTTGCTCTTGGGCATTTGTTATTCTAACGTACGCATTTGTGAGAAATGAACCATCTCCGATGCCGCTCAAAAAAAGAGGGCCTTTTATGTGAGTGCATTATCGACATGTATTTCCCTTGTAAAACGTGAGCCACAGAATGAATTTAGATGAAAATTTTGAACATTAAACAATTTGTTAGAATGCATCTATGTACCAAATTTCAGGGCTCTATGTTTAGTTATTTGGGAGAAATTAAGATGAAAAATTGCCAAAACGTGAGTACGTTACCTGCGAACAAGCCGTGTATTTGAACGATGAACTGTATACGATATATATATAATATCACGTCCTAATTTTTTTGTTATTTGAGCTTATGCACCTTAAAAACAACTACTCATATTTTCAGCACAATCATATGATTATAAGATTAAACGTAACATTCATGATTAGCGTGAAATTTTACGATAACTGATATGGTTTTTAAAATAAAGAGAGACACAAAAGGTTGTCGATCAATTTCTGCGAGACTAAGTCAAGAAACCGCTTGATGAAATTTTGCAAAACTAAATCGTATGGAATGTTCTCTATAATTCACTTATCATGTTTAAGTAATTGTTGTCTAAAAATATTGAAGACAAGAAAATGTCTTGATCCCTACTTCTTAGCTATTTATTTTTTTAGAAAACATTGAAGTTTAATATTCTTTCGTAAGACTAAACGCCAAGTTTATTGAGAGAATTTTTGAATAAAGATATGGATATTTCCAACAGAGAATTTTATTTTTGTATTATTATATATTGCTATAAAGAGTGTTTAATGAAAGGAAAATTTTAGATTAGAAATACGATAGTCTTGAGTAAATCTAACTAAGTGATTGAATGAATTTGTGTTCGTTCGCTTAATTCTGAACAATTGTAGTCAGAGGCAGATCACCTAGCGTATTTTCCTGATCCTGATCGTCAAATTGCGTCAGTTCATAATGGACCATACCATTGAGTAACCGTAAGGATGAAAAATCGGTTTTCACTCCAACATGAAATGAATAGGTTCCTGGCGAAAGATAGATCATCGCCATTCGTGATACGAATACTGCAGAGTCTGCGGTTCCTGCATACCAGTAATACCCTCCATTCTCATCGTCATTAGTGTTTGGCTTTAGTTGATTACCACTAATAATACGATCATTAACCAGAATTTGTAGCTTAAATCTGATGAACGTTCCGACATGTTGTTCTGCTGCACCTTGATATGTGATTCAAAAAAGTGTGTTTTTTGTAACATAAAATGCAGCATTGGTGCCAGTCACATAATTAAAATTTGAATCTGGACTAAATGTTTGAAAACTATTTTGTTGTCTAATGAATACTTTGTAGAGTGGACGACCATTTGGAGGAGAAGGAATTTGTATCGGTGTGTCAGACACAACCAAAACTATCATTGCTAGTAAGCTCAAAATTGAGGTAAAGAAAAGTAACATTTTGTTCTACTGATAGTGTTGTTTAATAACAGAATGTAAAAGATCAATGTGCATTCATCGGAAAGGAAGAATGTAGATTTATATCGATCAGAAAGGAAGTAAGAATAATTCACTTTATATCAAGTTAAAAAGTAATTTTTCATACAGACAGACTAATAATTACTTTTTCTTGCTCAAATAATTTTTTGAAAAATGGCTTATTAAATTTTGTAATTTTGCATGAGAGAAAAGAAAAAGAAAATATATTAAATCAATTTATGTATATTGATGTTTATTCAGAACGGATAGCGATAATCTCATGGTAATATTTAAAATCTTATTCATCCGCTCTTTTATTTTGTCAAGAACGTTTTGCATATCAATAAAAAATAACGGTTTATGTAAATATTTTAAATGCTCGATTTAAACCAAAACAGGAATGAGTTTGAATAATAAACTACTAAAGTCCGGATTTCATCTCAATTACGAGTCTTGTAAAGGAGTATGAGTGTGACATCGAAGGGATAGAGCCATTCCACGACAGACGGTTGCTTCTGTCCTGTCGAGATCTCATCAGATGATAGCCTAATATTGTATCTATATAGAAATGTAATTCTTTGTGAAGAAAGTATTCGAATTAAAAAGATAGAGATGATAATCATTTTTCATTTGTATACCAAATTTCAGTGAAATCAGCATGCCTATAATCGTCAGTAAGGATATAAGTCAATATCTATTTTGAATGAAAACTTTTTATACAGAATAAATTTCTGTTCACGTTGGATGGTGAGTAAATATAGCCATTCTACGATACACAGTTGTTTCTGTCTTGCTAGAACCTTGAAGTTTAATATAATAATTAATTGACATGTGCTGATGGATGTATTGATGGTGATTATTTCGTAGGTTTTTATTTTAAGTAGTTTAGGTGTGCATTGTGATTCCCACGTATCTTGAACGAAAAATATATGGCAACAATTGTTTATTGTGAGTGGAATGGAAAGGACTTTGTTTATTCCCTCGACTGAAGCGAGGGTCATATGAAAAGAAATAGTTTGTTTGCTCGTCGCAGGTCAAAAAAATATCGGAATTAAAAAAACATATGCTTAGAACTTCTATATATGTATAGGTTTTATTTAACTTTTGCTAAAATTTTGCTATGGAATATCAATGCGCAGTAACCCAAAATTGAAGTCAGATTTTAGATCTGACTGACTACTAGTCAGCAAAAATGGACCAATCAGAAAACAGATTTTTTCCCTCGACTGAAGGGAGGGTCATATGAAAAAAAAAATTGCTTGCTTGCTTGCTTGTCGTCGGGGTCAAAGGTCAAAAAGCATTTTCTTAGAAAAATCTCTCAAAGAATCAAACTTCACGCTTGACTCAACGCTTAAGGTCTGACCAAAGGTTTTTGGGGTCGGGGAATCGAATGGCACTATCAGTTTTTGAATTTTTCCAAATAATCATTTTTGCTAAAAAAAGGCTTTTTTCAAGAAAATAATGATATAATGTTCGGTGTATGTCTTTCTATCTGTTACCGGGATCAAAAAAACACGGTTATAGTTGAGCTCTAGAGGAAAAAATAGGCTTGGCTATCTCCTTCTATATAATAATGTTGAGTGTCTCTGTGTGTGTTACCAGGTTAAAGGAACAGGAGTGATGGTAAAGATGGGATCAAACGAGCATATGATTGTTTAAAAAGACATTTTTTATATTTTTTACCTTTAAATAAATTGAATATCATGCAATAACCTTTGTTTCAGAACAGAGGAAGAATTCTATAAGTGTCTTTAAGAATTCTCTAGCCAGCAGAAAAGATTTTCTTCACATAGTGAAAGCGACCGTGCAGTATGCACGAGTTTCCACTAGTAGTTCTATGCAAGACAATCAAATTAAAATCATTTTTAATATTATTAATTAGTCAAAGTTTTTCAATCAGAATATCTAGTTGAGAGATTTTTCATTTTTTTTAACTAATTATCTATACTCAATCTGATTCCATAATTCCCCATTAAAATTATTGTTAGTAGTTTGAGAAAACTAGAAGATAATAATTGAATACGAACCAGTTATATAAAACATTGAAAAATTCTCTAATTATATAGCATATAAATGCAAAATAATTATCAAATATATAGAATGATAGAAAATTTCAAATTCTATCAGAATCTACAATTGCTTTTACAATGTGGTCATTTTATAATGATTAAAAATTTTTAAAATTAGTTTTAATAACAAAGCAAAACATTGTAGGAGTCTGAATATGGAAAGTATCTTCATTGTACTCAATTATTTTTTGTTAGACACAGGTACAAATGAAAATGCATAGATAGAAAACGATACAAACTTTCAATATATGTAATTAAGTTCTTAAAAAAATGTTTTTACAGAGACAATATATAATAAATAGGGAGTAAAACGATTTTTTTCGGACGAATATTTTATTTTTTTTAACCATGTGTTGGATATATGTTTATCTTGTTGTTCTCTAGAATAGAATGTATGAAGATAAAACGATGTGAATTACTTCTCAGAAGTTTATCAACATTATTGATCAATCTCACGAAATGAATAATTTAATTATTTTCTTTATTTAAAAACCAATAATCTTTTCGATACAAATAAAATATATTGTCGTTTTTTTGTGTTATATAAAGAATATACATTTGGAAATAAATCTTCAATATAACAAAATCTATTCTGATATGTATTTCTTTTTTATATTTAATATTAAATTTACGTATAAATTAGTTAAATTGAATGAAATCTATTAGAAAAATTCATAAAAAGATTGGTAAATGAACGGGAGAAATTTTGCTTTTTATTTGTTATTCTTCGAATAGAAATTTTTTTCAGAAATACTGGGACAATACATCGAAATAAGATTTTTTTCTCATAGAAGAAATATCCAAATATTATATGAATAAATTAAGAAAATAACAATTATCTAACATAATGATTTCATAGACTAAATAACAATCTTGTGACTTATTACTTCTATCGTTAGCTATTGATGTAACCTGTCAAATAGAATTAAATGATATCTAAGCAATATTTAGATATGATTTAAAGGTATATTTCCACTTTTTTCTGGTGCAGATAAAGATGTTTGTTGTATTGATGCACGTTAAAATTCATATGCACAAATATGACACTGATTAATATATTTGTCTCATATATAATACTTTCTTGTTTTCTAGTTGAATTCATTATTCCAAATTTAAGGATCGTATTAAAATTTGATCTTTTCTCAATTTTTTTACATAGATATCACTGCAGCTGTGACTTCTTAATCGATTATAATCGATTATTAGTAGACAACTGATTTTACTAGATTACTGATGGCTAATCAACCTAAATTGATTAATTTCTATATAATTGATTTTAACCAAACATGTGAAAGATAAGCGGTTTTATCGAGATTCAAACATGAAATCACCAATTTTCCATGTTTTCTTTTGGCTTCTCGTCAACAGAAGCTATGGAGTTACCATTGCACTAAACTCTTTCAAACGTAGTTGAGTTGAAATTCCTATATAAATTATGCCACCTTGAGATGGTATAATTACATAATCGATTAAAATCGATTTTAATCAATAATAAATAAAATCTGTTGAACTCAATTGTTACCCTGCATAACACTGTAATTCATTAAAAACTCAATTGAATTTGATTGATTGCAAGAGAAAACGTCTGAGATCGATTTGGATTTATGGCGTGAAGCCAAAGTTCGTAGCAGATATCTTGATTTAAGGATTCTAATTGAACATAATCGAACTCTATCAGGCTATCGATGCATCATCAAGATCTCTGTGAATAAAACAGATCTTGCTTAATCATCGGTTAAATTGATGAAGTATTTTATTGATCAATTCCCGAAGCTTATAAAGAAAAATCTGTTTTAGATAGCTGCCATTAAAATCAACTGTAATGGTTTCGATTTTTAATGAATTAATATGATTTTTAAGAAGTAACTCAATTTAATCGATTATTTTGATTTTCATTGACATAATCCGTTTTAATCAATTTTTAGCGCATGATGACCATTAAAGTCAATTATTTTGTTAAATTTAATTGAAAACTACTATATCTAGTCCGTTTTTTATGTTTCTGTCTCAAAAAATCGATATTAATCGCGTTTTGCTTGATTTGTTTTTACATGGACAGTCACTGTATATTTATTATTTGAAATATCAATTTAGTGATAATATCATACTTTTACTGATCTATATAACTAGATTTATTGTTGAACATCACTAGTCGACGATCTTGCCTCTCGTCTTGCCAGATTCTTGATTTTCTTGTTTGTCAGTCAAGATTCTTTTGCCATTCCTTCTATACAAGATTCTTGCCTGGAAAAATAGATCTGGACTTTCTTGTGATATTCTTGTAGACAGAATCTTGGCTGGCGAGGCAAGAAATATCTCGTCAGGCAAGATTCTTGTATTCTTGCCTGAATCTTTATTTTCTTGACTTCTTGTCTGATTCTTTTTTTCTTGCAATTCTTGTATGATTCTTAAATTCTTGCCTGAATCTTTTTCTTGAAGTTCTTGAATGATTCCTGCGATATAAATAGTGATGTGGGCTTAATATTAGCATTGAATTATTTTAATACTTACAATAATACTTTTGTATAATGATCCTAAGGCAAAAGTATTACAGTTGGTATTAATTAATGTAATCCTAAAGCGAAGCTCACATCTCTGATTGATTTCAATACTTTTGTATTCCAGCTTTAATACAAAAGCATTGTAGCAAGCATCAAATTAATGCAAACTATATTAATTTCATACTAACTACAATGCTTCTACATCAAAACTGTAATACAAAAGTATTGAAATCAGTCAGAGATGTGAGCTTCGCTTTAGGATTACATTAATTAATACCAACTGTAATACTTTTGCCTTAGGATCATTATACAAAAGTATTATTGTAAGTATTAAATTAATGCAATGCTAATATTAAGTCGATGCCCCTAGATGCCTAGGGCAGGCATTACGATAGTCGTAAACGACACTATACGATCGTATCTCGTCGTGTCGTATACGATAGAATACGACGTATTCATGACCAATGTAAACAACCGTTATATCGTCGTATATGACGTCGTTTGTCATTGTATAGACATAAACATCTAACTAAGGAGGAGAGAGATGAGTTTTTGTCACCTTTCCCTCTCATTTTCTAAATACAAGCTCTCCAAAAATAACCGCCGTCATAAAAGGCCACTTTAAAAAAATAAAATTTATTATAAATATTTTAAATAATATTTTTATTATTCAAAATAGTTTTTTATTTTATAATAAAAAAACTATCTAAAACGATAAAAAAAATATTAAGTGGATTGAAAACATACTTACCATAGAATAAGCCGTTGAGTCGCATCTAAATGAAAAAAAAAGATCTTTTTTTATATAATAATAATACTTATCTTTTAATTGTACCGTTGAGTTGAACCTAGACGAAGAAAAAAAATTACTTCAAAAATAATACTTACCACAAGTTGTAGCATTGAGTTCTGTCTAAAATAATAAAAGAAAACTATTTTATTTAATAAAAATATTTACCATTAGTTATGTCGTTGAGTCGAATTTGAAACATAAAAAAATATTTTATTGAATCACAATATTTTTTATTGCTTGTGACATTGGGTTAAACATAACTAAATGAAAGATAAAAACTGTTTGATTTAAAATAATACTTGCCAATAATTATTGGGTTGAAATAGACCTAAACAAAA
Organism: Macrotrachela quadricornifera; assembly: GCA_022393335.1. Taxonomy (NCBI): domain Eukaryota; kingdom Metazoa; phylum Rotifera; class Eurotatoria; order Philodinida; family Philodinidae; genus Macrotrachela; species Macrotrachela quadricornifera. Next base: position 341,168 of record JAJEKB010020897.1, read on the forward strand.
GATAAAAAATATATTTAATAGAATAAAAAAATACTTACCATTATTTTGTATCTTTGAGATCGACTTACATAAAAGAAAAAAAAACTATTTAATTTAAAATAATACTTACTGTTGGTTGTGTCGTCGAGATGCATTTAAATGAAAGAAAAAAAAATTATTGCTTTGTGAAAAATAACTTACTGTTTAAACGACACTAACACGATGTTATACGATCGTCATAATTATAAATGAATAAGTAACGGTCATACGTCTATATTTATATGTGTTTCAACCATGAGATCACGTGCTATTGATCTTAAAGATCAAGTAAGAATCTTTTAAAAGAAATAAAAAGAAGCTTGCCTGAACTTCAAGAAATTTTTAAATTTCTTGTAATTCTTTCTAGATTCTTGTTTTTCTTGATTATCAGACAAGATTCTTTTTATTCACGATGTTCAGGCAAGATTCTTTTGAGAGGAAAAGAAAAAGATTCTTGTCTGAACTTTAAAAATATCTCGAATATCGTGTCATTCTTGTCTGATTCTTTTACTTCCGAATAATCAGACAAGAACCTTCTCGTCTTGAATTTCTGGTATGAATCTTTTTTCTTTCCTTTCAAAAGAATCTTGCCTGAACATCATGAATAAAAAGAATCTTGTCTGATAATCAAGAAAAACAAGAATCTGGAAAGAAGTGAAGCAAGATCGTCGACTAGTGATCTTTACATCCAAAGTTTTTTTTTTAAATTAAACATTGAACAAATATTTTTACTAATGTAAATTGAAATAAATTAATTTTATTCCGTATAGCTTTTTTCATCCTTTAGATCTACTAGTGAGAGTTGCAATTCAGTAATGAATTTACATATATTATCGTTTCCTATTTCTTTATTCAAATATAATCTATTTAGCATCTATCATTGCTATGAGATTAAACTAATCATTTTTGTCCTGTTGTTTAACACAGTAATACAATTGTGTATTTCATAGAAAATAAATGTAAAAAAGAATTACACATCATAAATGACATACAACATCTATGAAGTAAATTATAATGCACGATACAAAAGTAATGGCACAAAATGTTGATCCATATTTCTCTTCAATAGAAGAGGACTGAAACAAAACTTTTTTACCAAAAGATACCCATGTGAAAGAAAACGGCATCGTAAACGGTGTAAAACGGCGAAAAACGACATCGTTATGGGCCGTTTTACGTGAGCTCGTAAAACGGTGAAAATAGGACGAAAAACAATCCCCATTGTCTAGGGAAAAAAACGGGCTGAGGGATTACAGAGAAATACGATGAGAATTAGTGCCTTAATACGTCGTTTCCGACGGTCAGAATGATCGACATGGGTAGAGTTTCTTTTGCTCTTCCAGATTCTATATAATTTATTATTGTTTACCATGTCTATAAATGAAACAACATGGCAAAAAGCAAGTATATCTTCAAAAATATTCCGCACTTTTTGTAAAGTTTAGCAAAACGACACAAAATGTTGATTCCTTTATTTTTCGTAAAGCTATTCGACAAAGGCGTTTCAAAAAGAAAGTTTTACTACCGATTAATAGGAAATTTTCTCATCTTTCGAATGGTATGTAATTTATGTTTTTCACTCGTATTCCTCAATGCAATGAAATCAAAAAAGAGAAGGAAACATCCATAGGTTAATTTTGCAATTTTTCCATGAACATGTCAAAACACTATAGTAGACAAAGATAATTTGGCTCATTTTATACTCATTAAAAAGCACTTGTCAAACAACAGTTACTCACATATTTACGAACTTTTTGAAGCTATCTTGTACATCGGAGTTAGCTATGATTAACTACCATCTAGAAGTTTTTTTGACAAGTTCATGAAAAGAACTCCAAATTCATTGTGAGTGTTTTCCTATTTTTCTTGTTTCACTTCATTGAGGAATGCGAATGAAACAAATAAATTACATACCATTCGAAAGAGGAGAAAATTTCCTATCGATTAGTAATAAAACTTTCTTTTTGAAACGTATTTATTGAAGAAATATAAAGGTCAGCATTTTCTGCTACGTTTTTATAAAAAACGTAGCAGAATGTTTTCGAAAGTATACTTCTTTTTTGCTATGTTGTTTCATTTGTAGACATGATAAAAGTAATAAATTATATATAACCTGGAAGAGCAAAAGAAGTTCTAACTTTTGGTAAAAAAAGTTTTCTTTCAGTTCCCTTCTATTGAAGAGAAATATGGATCAACATTTTGTGCCATTACTTTTGCATCGTCTATTAAAATAAACTTTTACCATACAATTCTTTATGAAGAATACTAGTTTCAATTAGATACAATTATGTTGTCCCATCTTTCAAAAATGCATATTTATAAAACAAATCTGAACGTCATGTGCACTATGACACATATATGCTGAATAGCGAAATAAAATAATTTTTGTCTTTCTACTCTAGATAAACAAATTATATTAATTGTTTATACTCTCGAAAGACAAATATTTTTGACTTAACCTTTTCCAGCCGGCTATCAGAAAACAGATAGCAAAAAATTGTTTTCTTGCATTTTGGTTGCTGCTAGATGAGGAAAATAGGAAGTTTATTTTTCAGAACCATTAAGTGTTTCAGCATCTAATAGCTTGATGTATCCCTTTGGATACATCTGGCCATTAGGGTACAAAAATTTTGAAAAACTCATTGCTTTTTGCCTATCAAAAGTCAATACTTTGTGATTTTTTTATATCTATATTTGTAGACGTAACCACAGTTTGTCTGCTTGTCCATGTTTTGTAGTCCAAAGTTTAAATATTTGTAGAATACTTTAAGATTCTCCAGTACGGTGCAAAATTAACTGAAGTTTTTCAGAAAGTTTTTGAAAATGAAGGAACATTCTAGAAAGTTTCTGAGCATTTCGTAAAAGTCTAGCTCTGAATCCTACAAAATGTGCAGATACTCTCTAGAATGTCCATTCATTTCCAGAAATCTTTCGAAAAACTTTAGTCAATTTTACATCGTCCTGGAGAATCTTAGAACATTCTACATATATATATTTAAACTTTGGACTACAAAACATGGACAAACAGACAACCTGTAGTTACGTCTACAAGTACAGATGTAAAAAAATCACAAAATATTGATTTTTGCCGACGAAAAAATAATGAGTTTTTCAAAATTTTCGTAACCTAGTGGTCGGATGTATTCATTTAAATACATTCCCATATTTTATTGTTCGGATTTTTTGAATAATCCATTTTGATAATAGAATAAACAGTTGATCTATAAAGGAAAATTAACACCTAATTGCTTTGAAGCTTGTTTAATTAGAGACACGAGGAAAGGGTTATTTCTATATGGATGCTACTTTGAGGCATTGTGGATGAAACTGACCATCTTTTTTAGTGAATATGTTTTTTCCTTCTTCTAAACGCATGAATGTGTTTTGAAATATGATAACTTAATTATCAAATTGTCAAAAAATTTGCTATCGTCACTATACGTAAATGCTTCGTAAAATATTGGCTTGATGTATCCAAATGGATACATCCGGCCGGAAAGGGTGAATTAATCATCTATTCAATTTAATATCAATACAAGTAATATTTACAAATAAATTTAATAATATTCACGAATAACTAGACAACTGCATTCTTTTCTTTTTTCCTTATTTATTTGAAATGAATGGTAAACATTCATTAATTTATTAACTGTACAAATTAGACGATTGTATATGATGACTCGATACTTATATAAATACATCTCTTTTCTCATTTCATTATCATTCAGGGCCTTATTCAAATATCAATAGCAATCAAATCAAGTCAATTCAATATAGTTCAAAGTAAGTTCTTTTATTCATTTTTTTCCGACTCATTTTCTTTTTCGATTTATTTCCGAAATATATGTTCAAAGACGATGTATACTCGGTTTATATTCCAAGGTGATTTTTACTTTAATAATACAGACAAACTCTCTTGATAAGCGAAATACAGGGTGTTTCATAAATATCTCTCGGATAAGAAATTTAAATATCTCCGCCAGATATCGACCAAACGAGTTGAAATTTTTACCAGCGATAGAGGCATGTACCAAGTTTATATCCATAAAGACATGTCTAGGGAGACCCTTTGTTAAGTATCACTATTGATCTCAACAAGAAAAATTTTACTTTTTCACGGATAGAAAAGAAAAAAGTATACTTGACAGGGGGTCTTTCTAGGCATGTCTTTGTAGATATGGAGCTTGAACGTGCCTCTATTATTGGCAAAAAAATCAGCGCATTTGCTCGAGCCGTAATGTAGATATTCAATTTTTATTTTGGTAAACTGGCTTTTGGGCCACCCCGTATATGACCCAAAAGTTATGATACCCAGAAAAAATTAAATATCTCCGCTACGGCTCGACCAAACAGGCCGATATTTTTACCAATAATAGAAGCATGTTAACACTTTAAATCCATTTGGACAAAATTAGAGAGAGGCTTTATAAGGTAGCACTAATGCCCTCAACAAACTGATTTTATTTTTTCACAAATAGGATAGAAAACAGTATACTTAACAAAGAATTTCTCTAGGCATGTCTTTATGAATATCAAACTTAAACATGCCTCTGTCACTGATAAAAGAATCAGTTCGTTAGCTCGAGCCGTAGTGAAGATATTCAATTTTTGTCGGCTAAGTGCCTTTTTTTACAAACTGTGAAAAAGTAAAACTTTTCTTGTTGAGATCAATAGTGATACTTAACAAAGGGTCTCCCTAGACATGTCCTTATGAATATAAACTTGGTACATGCCTCTATCACTGGTAAAAATTTCAGCTCGTTTCGTCGATATCTGGCGGAGATATTTAAATTTCTTATCCGGGAGATATTTATGAAACACCCTGTACAAACATGTCCATGAGGGCCTGTTATACATGTACGTATGTACATGTATTGCCTTACTGGTCAGCTGTGACCATTGATTCAATTATTTCAGATTTTCTCTGAACGCGCGCGCGAAAAGGAGTAAAAAAAGAGGCAATTCAAGTAAGTGAAAACGATTCTTCTTTATTCATCAAATAATATTTCATAATTTCTTCTGAACAAATTCTATACTCTGTCGCACACTTTTAATATTAGGATGATTTGAAGGTAATGAAGTTTGCCAAATGTTCAGAGCACGTTCATACAATGAGAGTGCTTTCAAATAATTGCTCATACTTCTGTACACCCAAGCGATGTTGTTGTATGAAGTCGCCAAATGAGGATGATTTGCAGGAAGAATTTTTTGACGAATTTCAAGTGCTTTTTCGTAAAACAAAAATGCTTTAGAATACTCTCCCATGTTTTCACACACTCCAGCGATGTTGTTGTAGGAAGTAGCCAAATCAGGATGATTTCCAGGAAGA
>JAJEKB010020897.1:360403-372860 GCA_022393335.1 Macrotrachela quadricornifera
AATAGAACGAATAACAAAAATAATCTATTATACTTCAATTCAATTGACCTAGATGAAAATGGAGAAAAAATAATGCCCTTTGATTTTCGTTTTCATTTTCTTTTATCCATTTGTAATGATCAAAAAGAAAAGGACAAATATTATCTGCGTCAGACCAAAAAAAATTAATTGAAATCGAAAAAGTATATATGAAGCAGCAATTACATTGGACCAAACATTTCTCTTTTCTTTTTAATTACTTGACATTTGATGACTATCAGCGAATCTATACCGCTATTACTGTTAAAAAGATCAAAACAAGTCAGCGAGTAAATCTTAAGGTAACGACTGACGTTTATCCAGCTATAATGTTATGCAAAAATTTAAGATAAATAATGTCATTATCTTTCGAAATGTGTTGAAGAATTCATGATGCAAATCAATCGATATATCATACTGATGTGTTTTCAATTCATTGTTGTTCTGAATTTATTGACATTTATTGTACATATCTATTGAATTATTGCATGTGGAGAGAAAAGGGCATCACATATCTGTTTTCTCTGATAGAGTAATTTGACTTCAACTTATAACATTTCATTCATACAGTAACTTCACCTAAATAGCATTTATAAGTAACTTGTTTGAATATCTCAGCCATTTTTTTAACTTTTTTTTTGTTCCATAGGAAATTTTCTTCTCTACAAAACTAACTAGATTTATTCATCTAAATAGTTGCCATGACTTTGTTTTAATCGATACAATAGATTGATCCAAGATGAGCAACTTTTAAAAACTGCCTTTTCACGAAGTTTTTTGACAGCCCGTTTGAGTTGATCAATAAGAATCTTTTTAGATGTCACCAGATTCTAAGCCTTTGTTAATGAAATGATCTCGACACCAATCCTGAGTTTTATAAAAATGTGGCTTTGCACCGTCTTGTGGAAAGATTCAATCGTTTCCAAAAATACTATTTCCAAATATGAGAGCGATTGAAAGCACTTCTCTTATGTAATGCTCATGATCAACGGTTCTCTCTTCGAAAATTACTAAAGGAGATATCCTTTTAGAGCACATTCCAAGCCAGACCATAACCTTTTGCATTAGCTTTGTCACAATTTGCCGCTCAAATTCTATCGTTTTGGGAATTCTTAACTTCATAAATATCGAACATTTTTTCATTAGAAAATACAAATCTCAATTTGTTCTTTTTGCAAACTTCAATCTATTTTCTTTCTGGTCTTGAGAAAGCTTTGGCTGGACCTTTTTCGTATAAGACAATTGAACATCAGGATAAGAGTGAGGATGAATGACTGAATTTTCTGTTTACCCTTTTCCTAGCTATACATGAAGGGACAAAGAAAAATTTCCTTATCTCATAGTATTTTGCTATACTTCAGATTGTAAAATTCATCAAAATATCGTAAAATATTTTGACTTTTATTTAAGATAAATTCATATCAAATGATTTCAAAGGAGTACTTCGGTGACACACATCGGTGATAGACTTAAAAAGCTAAAAACTCATTTCGGAGATAACTTTTAAAACCATGTAGTTGGTTGAAATACGAGTGTAGTAAGGCTGATGTACAGAGCGTTCCTTCACAATATAACATGAAATATCTGAAGTTAAATTTTGTGAGTGAATCATCATTTGTATACCAAAATGTTGTGTATTTGATTGAGAATAAATACAGAGTTAATTCCAGCGATGTATTTCCTACTATTTGTTTTAATTTAAATACTCCTCAAGGTTCAGGATGTAAATAAGCAATCAAAAGAAAAAACAAAAGAAAATAGTCAAACTGGATTTTCATAAATAGAGAAAGAAATGAATAATCATGATGAGTTGCATTCTTAACGGACAAAATGATTAGACTTTAGTTTGATTAACTTGCTGTTTATATGGTAAATAGTTACAGTGTTATCGAAAAAAAGCACCTTGAACAATGTTAAATGCATGACTTTGGAAGATGTTGAAAATATTGTTAAAGAGTAATATATTCTCATGATTACTTCTGATACTAAATGATTTGATTTTCTCATAAAAAGCTTTTCGTAAATAATTTATTAAGTCTACAAGACGAATTGGTAAGGATGAATCTACCGTCAGATCAGTATTGATTTCATGTGTGAAATCTGTCTTAATGATATGACAAAGTTGAATTTTCTTTTAGAAGTAGATCAAAATTCTAAAATTTATTCTGGTGGATATAATAATCTGATTAAATATTTCTTGATAATTCTTCAATGAATAATTTTTATTTAAAATGTATTTGGAAAAAAAAAGATTTTGTTCGATACAAAAAAATTTATTTTCGAAGCTTAATATCTGTGATACTGACACATGCTGTTTTTCCCGATGCTTCTCTGAAGTTAATAGTAACTTGACCTGTAGCTGTTGATCCAATAGGTATAGTTGCTGTCAAATCCATCGGTATTGACACAGTTTGTTGGTTACCCTTAACAAATAAATGGAAATTTTTTAGAATATTTGAAAGAGAAAAAAAAATATTCGTACAGCTAATATTGGATATGGACATGTTTTACAAATTTCAGAAAAATCATTATAAGTACATGATCCAACATTATTTGCATCACATGGAATTGTTTGAGTAAAACCAAAAGCTGTTGCTTTGAAAAGAAATTTACTCTACAAATAAACTTATAATCATTATTTTCATTAGTTTAAAAAAAATCCAACCTGAAGTGGATGAACTACATCGTTACCAATGTCAAATACAAGATCAACTACAACAGGACCTGGTACTTTAATTGGATGAGGAGTTATTTTAAGGCCTTTTAATTGAATATGATCGGAAGCTGAACCACAGTTTGAAAATTTTTGTCCTTCAATTAAAGCCTAGAAATAATTAAAATAACATTTTTTAGTTTTTTTTTTAAACAAAAAAAAATTTTTTACCGATGAAATAAAAATAATCAAAACAATTGATTGAATTGACAGCATGGTTTTGTTGTTGTTGTTCTAAAAATTCAAATATATTTTTGAATATTTATACATTTTTATTTTTTTACTTGATGATGTTATTCGTCAAAAGTTGTTTTTGAGATTTCGTTCGATGTTGATCATTTATATATCAAAATCTTTTTATTATCAATCATAAATATGTCCTTTTTTATTCATCATAAAAATAAAATACTTCACTTAAATAACTTATCTTGATTTATAATATCATAAAATTTAATTGAATTTAATCTTCAAAAACATTCTTTCGGGAGATACCTTGTTTTATTCAAATCATTTTCAGATTTAATAAAGGAGAACGGGCGTATAAGAAGTCAAATCGGATCATATATCAATCAAAACAACATATTGAAATTGACATTCTGATATTCTTTCTATAAGGTATTGCATGAATTTTCAAAACAAAAACATACTAAGAAAATATCTTATTTGTGATCATAAATCGAATAATTGATTCTACTATAGTCAACTTAGTTTTACACTAAATTGATAAGAAAAAAAAGTTATAAAATTAAGTATTTTATAGCTTTCCAATAGAGATCTGATATACAGTTAAGCATTGTTAATATGGGTCTTACATTTATTATCAACTTTTATCTTTCAACAAATATTTGATCGTAAAAATTCAAGTATTTTGCTCATTTGATAGCCCTTTTCGAAAAGCTAAAAAATTGTATATTTTCTAAAGTCTAAAAAAATATGGCCACTATAAAAATTCCTAGTCAAATTGTGCTTGGGATATGATTTTTTCATGTTTTTGTCTATTTGTAAGTAGTAATCTGCCTTTTTCTATCAATAAAGTCATAGTCTACGTCAAAAATGATATCACAATCGAATTTCGCATCCAAAACTGAGTCGATTCATATATATATATATTTCACATATCTCCGAGAATTTTCATTGTTCTTTATTTTTGTGAGATATCCTAATGGGGAGTAGACATGATTTTTTCGACAAAAATGAAAATTCTCGAAGATATGTGAAACATACATGAATCGACTCAGTTTTCAATTCTATATATAATTTAAATTATTTTCTCATTTAAAATTGTTTCATTCTGATCACATAACTAAATAAATCAAAATCATCCAAAAATTAATCCTAAAAATCTTTGACTTTATATTAAAGTAAAGCAACACAGTTCGCTAACTATCGATTTGAATAAATTCTTTCATGTCCAAAAGATGTGTCAATTTCATATATTCAAATTTAGGTAGAAATTTGATAAACGATATAAAATCAAATATGAAATAGTAATAATGAATAAGATTCAATGTTTTTCAAAGATTATTTTAATTAAATATTATTTGACTACTTAGGGCAGTTGAAACGTAGTGAAGAAGGTACTTTTTTTTTCTTACAGAAAGCTTTAAAAGAATTTCTTTTTTTAAGAATAGATATTTAGATCATAATGGGTGTGGTACTTTTGCATTTTATTTTATTACCACTTAATATGTCTCATAAAAAAAACAAAATATCATACTTTCATTTAGAAATTTTATATTATATGTGTTTTAAATTTTGTGAATGTATTCATAGTATTCGAAGACTTCTTTCAGATTAGTATAATTAATTGAAAACTAATATATTGGAAGAAAAGCAATGTGTTATTAGTATAAATAAAATTAGTCTTATAATAGCTAATAATAAGAAAAATGTTTAAGAGAAGTAAAAATATAGTCAATATTGTAGTGAATTAATAGACTAAATTAAATGGTGGAGAACGATAATTCTCAAAATCATTTGGATCCGTTTTGTTTCCGAAGTGTTTGAGAGCCAAAAATCGAATTTTATATTGACCAGAAGGAAGATTGTTTCTTTGTCGATTCGTCAAATTTTGTCGAAAAATTGGCAGAGCAACTTGACCATGCCAGGTTAACGAGTTTGATTGACTAAATCCTTGGGCATTAATTGCAGCTGTATTTCTAACTACGTTTTCTAAGTATAATTCAGTATTGTTATTGGTCACTATACCAAAACTATAAAGAAACAAGAGAACTATTCCTTAAATAATATCGTCGAATTATAACTGCTCAATTGTGATATATTTGCTGAGGGGGAAAAATAAAACATGTTTTTATGCTATGAATATGAAAGATATTGAAGCAAGAACATCAAACAATAGTTTTATAAATGTATAAACATTGTAATAGTATAATAGTAATCTTTCTATAAAATATTTTGTCGATAAAGAAGTTTTTCAATCGTTATTAAAAGCAATTTTCTTAATTATGATATTAAATTAATTTTGAGTTCATAATAACGAATTCGTAAATGCTTTTTCACATAATGATATATTTTAATTGAAAAGAAAATTAATCTAGTAATAAAAGATAATTCGAGCATTTCTACTAAATCTAAATGTTAATTTTTCACTAAAAATATCATTATATAATTCAATGTCTTCTTTCTAATTAAAAAAGACATTTGCTCGTAAAAACCACTTCAATGTGTGTATATGAATAAGACACAAAGATAACCTCCAAGGACGACAAGCAAAAGTAAAAAAATACAAGAGAATCAAAAAAGTTCTACATAGAAAAACGTTGAATGTATTTTAAATAACTTTTCATAGTCGTATATGTATTTCGAACCCGAATTTTTCAACTATTTGCTCATGAATTCTTTCTTTCGTTTTGATGATAGAATGAGAGTAAGGATAGATGCCTGAATATTCTCTTTACCTTTTGCCAGCTACTCATTACCACTAGATAACTATACAAGATGAGACAAAGGAAAATTTTCTTAATTCATAATACTTTGTCGTACTTCAAATAGTAAAGTTCGTCGAAGTACCGTAAAATATTTTGACTTTTATTTAAGATAAACTCATAGCGAATGATTTCAAAGCGGTAGTTCTGTGACATACATATACAGAAATTTTGCTTTTTCCTCCTTGTAACTATATGATTCGTGATCAAATATCCTGCTAGTAACTGTCGTAAACTCGTTTCTAATAATAATATTTTCAAGGTGTAATTTAAAATCGAATCTCTCTAGAATATTTTAATATATCAAGTGTCACAGAAATAATAAGCATCTCGGTATTTTTTATATTTCTTCTCTATTTTCCTTCTGATTAAAACATTTTTTGTTATGAAATCATATTAAATATGCAACTCGTAATAAATAGTCACACTTTGGATTTCACATATGAGTCTCTAAATACAGTTTATTAAGAAAAAAAAATATCTCACAAGATGCAATGTGGAAAGCTCTACAATCTAGAAACTAAAATTTAAAGCACAACTCTGTGCAACGAATTTTCGTCAGTGTGAAAACTAATCCCATTAAATTTGGAAGTTTTTTAAACATGAAAATTACATAAATAAAATAAACCGTTCTTTATAAGTTGTAGATCTTTTCACGTTGCCTCTTATGAGATATTTTGTTTTCTTAATAAAATGCTCATAATTTACTTTTTATGGCTGTTTGCTTGTCTTTAGTTGTTGCCTTTTTTCTTCTTTATTTATCGGTTAATCTGCATAAAACATCTGTGATCATTTTAGCATTACATCAATAGTAAAAAGTATATGTTGTTATGCTAAATTTTTGAAGGATCTTCTTGATTTCTTTTACTTCAATATTTTTACTTTCGTTATTTTCATTTTCGATCTAACTACAGTCTAATGAACTATCATAAAGTACCAAATGAAGTTATAGAAAATGATTAAGATTTCTTAGATTACAAAAACTGAAATAAGTTTTCATGATATTTGAAAAGTAATAGATCTGTACGATCTTATTATGTTTCCTATTCCTATCATCTCACCTATAAAAGGTCTAACGTCCAACTTTTGCAGAGTAAAGTAAAACTCGATCTTGGAAGAACAAGATACGCGTTCACGAATAGTGGTTGTACTCTATTACACGTATTTGAATTCGAAACTATCGTAGTTTATTGTTGTTTTTTTAAAAGCTCAATTTGTTACCTGAATTTTCTCTAATTAAGAGAAAATCATTACACTTATAGCCTAGATATTGAGAGAACTAGTAAAATATTTCAAACAGATCTTATTTTGTCTTCTATTCACAGTTATTCATGTGCTTTATTTTCATGGTATGATATAATCGAGTGTTACCTGAAATTGAAGCCAAGTATGTTATTGTCTTCAGCTGGAATCACATCTACGAAAAGAATACGTGTTGGCCATGCTACGACTCTTATGATTTTAATTCCTTCTGTGGCGTTCAGGGTCCGCAGTTCTTCACCAGATATATATTTACCATTGGAATCTTGAAGTCCCGTTACGATGTTCGATGAACTGTTTCGAACAAAAATAGATGCATTTTTATAGTCACCTACAACACCAGCATCTATAGAATGATACATATATGCATATAATAAGACAATTAGAATGAACCAATAGAAATGAATATTTACACGATAGATGAGCAACTTCTCCATTGGCTATGTTGGTGGTATAAATGAAACCTGAATAGATTGGAAGAAGCGCTGGATTTGCTCCAGCAGGTGATCGAAATCGAAGAGTAATCTCACGTGATTGGCCAGATTGAAGTTCAAATTCGATGGGTTCAATATCAACGTCCTTTATATTATAAATAAGAAGAAAAATTAGAATTTATAACTCATCAATCATTGAATTTGACAATAAGTTAGAATGAAAATTCAGTAAACATAGTCTACATCTATTAATACCAAGATAGTCATTTGTATATAAGGCCTTTTTCTGATACACTAGTTTTTACGTCAAAAACGGTTTGCCAGATGGGATTATTTATCATTACTTGGATGATGTCATCAGTATTTCTGATATTATTGTAATTGCATGCGATATTTTCGATATCATATTCTCAGAAGATATTTGAAAACAATACTAGCTCAAAGAAACATCCATTTTTACCAAAAGTAACTGTTATTTACTTCATTTTGAAAAGAAAACTAAGTTTTAAGAATCAACAATAGGTTTTTTCTTTAGATAATCTTTTAATTAAATATTAATTTCGAATGGAAGACTTACAGCATAATCGGCTGAGTAGAGTGGTGTTTCTAAAAGTTGATCGTCTTTCAGCGTTGCGCCAGTAGCCAATGCCGCTCCACTATGACTGATTTTATATGTAACTGCTTTGTCACTAATATTAGACACATTGAATTTGTATGATGAAGCTCGTCTTATTGTATCATTTAATGCAAGTTGACTTGGGGAAATAAGGATAGTAGCAGTAAGAGCTTGAGAAGCATTTACCAATCCAGCTCCTTGTCTAGCGGTAGTAGCGAAAAGAGAAGAATTATAATTCTTTAATATAATGGCACTTGATTGGAATATGTTCGTAGCCACAGAAAATTTAGGACGACATCTTCCATTATTTGAATAACCATTAACTGTACTTGGAGAAGGATTATCAATACTTGCAAGAAAAAGTGCTAAAGTTCTTTAAAAAAAATAATAAAATCAATTATATAATTTTAATTAAGTTTTAGTTGTATAGATACTGATTATATAACAGGTTAGTGTATAATAAATTTCTTTTTTTTTATATCAAAAAAAATATAATTCGGAATCTTTTGACATAACATAAAAAGATAAATGCCAGCTTATCAATACAGATCTACTGTACATATTTTCTAAAGAGAATCTATTTCCACTTGAATCCTCAAGAAATCTTACTAACTTAAATAATTCTTTAGCTGAAATTGTATACATAAAAAGTTTAAATAAACATCTTTTTACCAAAAGTATGACAAAGAAAAACAATTCTATATACTATCCTCAAATAGATAGGAAAAATTATTGTAAATATCTAAACAATATAATTAGTGTGATAATCAAATATTTTCTTAGAAAAAAAGGAGATTTATACCCTGCAACATAGGGACATGACATACTTGTCTCCGAAGTAATACCATATGCATTCAATAAGTGTTCCTTCTCAACTCTGTAGAGCGAAATTGTTGAGTAAATAAAGCCACCAATACCACTAATCTCTGGTTTGAAAAATAAGTCACCAGTGAGTCCAAATGATGAGAAATATGAAGGTGTTCCTCCAGTTGCCTATACATAAATAGAGAAGATAAATATAAATCTGACATTTTATATTGTAAATCACAAAACAAAAATAATGATCATTTATATATTTCTTTCCGTCTCGCTTTGATTTCGGATTGAGACCAACATGATTTCTTGCCTTTTATAACCGCAAAAAATTCTTCATAAATTCTCAAAATCGAAAAAGTTTTTGAGAAGCTTTTCTTATTAAAACATATGCAAATCAATATCTACTTAAAAATTTGTTTACGCTTATACATAATAGAAGATTTTGAATCTTCTATTGTTAGGGGAGTTATTATCAAAGTTTATTTAGTTCTCTTACCACTTGAACAGATCCGAACACATTCGTAAATATGTAAACAGCAGAAGAATTCGCAGCTACTGTTGCAACAATGCTTAGTCCATCTTCTAAAGTGATACCTCCGCTCGGAATAGTTGATGATCCTGAAAGGTAAAGTAAACTTGACAAGAAAACAAAAGAAAAGAAAGAAAACCTGGAAGTCTATCGACATTATATAGGAGACAAGCGATGGCTCCTGCGGCTGCCGCTTCGTCACATATGACAGAGGAATTGCATGTTTGTCCAGTATTAAAATAATACAAAACAACGACACCCATGACTGACTTAGATGGTCCTGTGCAACCATCATTAGTACCTCTATTTGGATCTAAATACTAATGAAATGTAATGACACATACTAAGTAAAGTAGAAACTTACCATTGACAACAATAGTCGAATTAATAGTCGATGGCCATCCACCAAAAGCAGTTCCAACTGTATAAAAAATCTTCTTACCATCAGGTGCAACGATATATGGTTTCAACGTATTCATATTGTCTACTGAGCCAACGGCCATTGCACCTGGTGAAATACCTGGACCGTTGCTCGTTTGAAGGCCTCCACTTCCGCTATTGCCCGTCGAAAATGTGACATAGACTATGACAAAAATCACATCATAGTATTTTGTAAGAAAAAAGAATTCTTACCTCCTGCATCAGATACTCGTTGAGCAGCGACTATATCAGATGTTTCCGTATAGGACGTTGGTTGTCCGACAGACATGGTTACTAAGTGTAATATAGTCACGTTTTAAGACTCATGAATTATTAAATCATAAAGATCAAACAATATAACTGAGCAAAACTCTTTTTGATATGCTTAAAGCCTTATTTTTTTAGAATACTTTTAGTATGACACAGTCAAATATCTTCTCTCTACATACGTTGAAAGATTTTAGGAAAATTTATGAGGACAATTTTGCTTGAAAGGCATGTAAAAGTGTCATATTGGTAATGTTTATCATATATTATACAATTAGATTTCATATAAATCTACAGAGTTTACATGAAATAGATTTTCTACAATTTTTCTCGTTGCTTTAAAGAAAAAGTGATTTTTAATATCTTCTAAAATTATTTCTAGACATAGTATCTACATAAAGAATAAATTCGATTGTATGAGAAGATTTGAACCTTCTAAAATATTTCGAACCTCTTTTTCGATCTCAACCATTTCTCATCATACTAACAGATTATTCAAGGATACATTCTCTTCAAAACAACAATAAAAATTATCAGAAATGTATTTTATATAAAACGTTGTAATAAATTTTTTTTGAAATCCCATAATATATATGAGAATTACGATCTCAGTTCAGATACATGTTATAAAGGCGAAATTTTCAGAGGTTGTTAGCACTAACGTGAGGAGATTATTATGGTAAATTTTTCAGCTCTATATCCTGACGTTTGGCAGGGATATGAAGCAAACAAGGGTCAAAAATATCTCTGTGAACTCTCATTACATAAATATAGTTCTTTTTTGTTTAAAAGCTGTCTCTAGGACTAGCCTACCTCATGACCCTTTTTTTTAAATTCTTACTTTTTAAGCAAGGATGAAGAATGACAGGTTCACTGACTCAAAAAAACACCCTGAAAAATGATGTTTTTTTCTTAGAGATGGCTTTTTATATAATAATAAAGGGATTATTTTAAGAAACAGACCATGAGGTAGGCTAGCCCTGAATACAAGCTTTCAAATAAAACTTTTTTAAACGAAGAAGATAGAAACTTAACTTTATTATTATCGGTACTATTGACAATTTCAAAAATTGCTGAAGCTGACAAATATTAATTTTCCCTAGAACTTTTCTCTCCAGTCAAAATTTTATATGAAAAAAGTATCAAAAGAAAAAACTTACTTATATCAGCACTATCA
Organism: Macrotrachela quadricornifera; assembly: GCA_022393335.1. Lineage (NCBI taxonomy): Eukaryota > Metazoa > Rotifera > Eurotatoria > Philodinida > Philodinidae > Macrotrachela > Macrotrachela quadricornifera. The sequence goes on from JAJEKB010020897.1 coordinate 371,599, forward strand.
TTGTAAGCACGATAAATGGCTTCAGTAATAATATCTACATATATTAATAAATTATAGAACAGACAAAAAAAAATCTCTAGCAAGAGATTAAGAATTATATGTACCTGTTGTAGTATCGCCATTGCATCCAAATACACGATCTTTTGTACGGCGATAGAAAAAAGGAAATAAATATTTAATTGTAAAGATTGAATAAACTTACATGCTCCAAGTGTAACTTGAGGAGCGACGCCAAGATAGGGTTCAAAAGGGGTAAAAATAGTCTCGTTTATTCCTGTAGCATTTGCAGCAATAATTCCCGCAACATGAGTACCTATATGATTTATGTAAATAAGAATAGAACTTTTCTACAGAATAAATAATGTTGATAAATACCGTGCGCAGTTGCAGTGCAATTATCCAATGGATCACCATCAGATATTCTTCTCCCATTCGAAGAATTGAATTCATCTCCAACTAGATCTAGAAAAATTTTTGCTAGTAATTATTCTCCCTATAAAAATATATTTTAACTCTTACCATAACCAAATGCAACTTTACATCCTGGTCCAAAACAGCCTCCAAGAGCTGGATGTAAATAGTAAACACCCGAATCAATAACAGCCACCTACATAGTAAAATAAATTATTTAAGATAATTGATGAAAATGAAATAAGCCATTGAATGAATTATATCGTTTTTACTTCATAAATACAAATATTTTAGTTAAAGAATAAACTTTTATCTGATTGAATAGCCCTTAGCAAGGGGGAACAAACTGACTTCCATGGAAAAAAGCTTTCAGCGCAATCCCTACGGGATTAAAATGTGAAACACGATATAACTGTTTTCGCTGTCGGCGACAGACTGTGACGCTACTTTTGGCTGTCGGTCACGGTCTGTGACGCTAATCTTGTTTGTCGGTCACGGTCTATGACGCTAATCTTGTTTGTCGGTCACGGTCTGTGACGCTATTCTTGCTTGTCGGTCACCGTCTGTGACGCTATCCTTGCCTGTCGGTCACGGTCTGTGACGCTATCCTTGCTTGTCGGTGACGGTCTGTGACACTATCTTTGCTTGTCGGTCACGGCCTGTGATGCTATCCTTGCATGTCGGTGATGGTCTGTGATGCTATCCTTGCCTGTCGGTCACGGTCTGTGATGCTATCCTTGCCTGTCGGTGATGGTCTGTGATGCTATCCTCGCCTGTCGGTCACGGTCTGTGATGCTATCCTTGCCTGTCGGTCACGGCCTGTGACGCTTTATGTGACCTTTGACCTTTGA
>JAJEKB010020897.1:372870-391587 GCA_022393335.1 Macrotrachela quadricornifera
CTGTGACGCTTTATGTGACCTTTGACCTTTGACCCTGTCGGTCACGGTCTGTGGGGGGGGGCTGGGGGTGGGGGGTCATTTTCTGCCCTATAAACTTCACACTCTCTTTCAGATCGTGTTTCACAAAATCAATATGACATGTTTAGTGTGTGATGAACGACTAGAAACTGTGGTAAAACCATTGAAAATCATCAGTAGTCATTAGAAATCAATGGAAGTCATTCTATATCAAAGAAAACCATTAATAACTAAATGAACAGATTTACCGTGATTTCCAGTAAAAACTTTGTGTTTATATGAACACCTCTTGTCTATACTATTAGATTTTGAAGGAATTGCATATCGAAATACATTCTTCTTATGAGTAACTATTTCAATTCAACGCAACACAATACAAAATTAATATAATAGTAAAAAAACCGTTTGTTTTTATTCTATTTATATATGAGTATCTAAATGTGTAAGTTATAAGAATTTTTATCAAAAGAACTCAAGCTTCAGGCAGAGTCTCAATATTTTTAAGTTCGAATATTTCTTACTACATTCAAATATGTTCAATATGTCAAAGTTTTCAAAATTGAAATGTCTAACATTAACAAAAAGCGTTAATCAGTTCAATTCTTTTATGCAAAACAAATAATGAGAACTATACAATTGTGTAATTTTCTTACTCTAACACCTTTGCCGAAGTTGTGCAGTTTTTCATGAATTTCATTAACACCTGTCATATTGTGTGGAATAATAGAAGCGCTACCATTACCATTCAATACATCAGAAGGAATATCGTCCATTATAAGACGTGGAACAGGAACACTGTAAATTGGATAGATAGCAGTAGCATGTTTAATCATTTCAATTGCTTCGATAGGATGATCAACAGATAAAGAGAAAGAAGCTCCAGTAAACAGTGGTGAATGAATTTTACATCGTTTTTTAATTGCTGAATGATGAATTTGATGAGTTTCATTTAGAGAATCAGCAATCGTCTGAAAATGATCTGCGATATTAGCATCAGATGAGAATTCAACCATATAAGCATTTTTTATAAGTATACGATCACCAACTTTTTCCGGAGCCAGTGGCATTTTCACTTTTTTATATTGATTCTCTGCTTTGCGTTTTTCAACATGTTTAGTAATATCTATAAAATATCAAATGAATACGATTTTTTATATTCTAGAATAGATTAGTGAGTCACACAATGCCTGCCGTTAAGTGTTAGTCTTTGGTTTCATTCTATAGTAACTCGTAAATAATTCTAGATCGATTAATATATAATCATTTTCAAGTAATTTTGATTATTTTATTGAATTGTCTTTTTGGTAGCTTAGATAAATTATTAAACAATTGTCTCCAAATCATTCTAATCTGCTTTCTTTTAGATAAGAATTAGATGTCTCTCTGACAGCAATGTAATTTCAATATGGATAACATAATTACTCTTTTTGCAGCTACAATACCTATGATAGATTTGTACGGCTTACGAGTGCTTATTTTTGTAGACACTAGTAAATGAATCTGTTTCAGCATCTAACAGTACTATCAATTGGTACAGATGAAAAAGATAAAACTAAGTAATATCTATTTCATAATTTCTATTCTTTGTAACCATATTTGCATTGAAATGAGTTGGAAAATTAAAGAGAATAATTCAGCAAGTTCTATTACATCTATTTGAATTAAAGCATAAAATTTAACTCACCGGTTGACGTCGTTGGTTGACATATCGTTATGATTGGTTGTAGCGGTGTTGTTTCTAAAAATATATCATATAAATTATCATTCTCGACAGACATCAGTTAAACTAGAATAATGTTTTATTCAAGTCGTTTCATTCGATAGAAGTGATTATGATAACTTAAATATTGATGTTATTGCAGATTTCACTTTATTCATCTCATCATATCTGCAGAAATGGCAAGTCAAAAACGAATGAAATATTAATTTGAAATTTTGTAACCTAGAACATGAAAAGATTCTATATGAATCTCTTTTTTGCTGAATATCTACTGAATAAGTATCGCGAAAAGAGGATTTTCCAGTATGATCATTAAATAGAATTACGTTTTATTATTCTCACCAGTACTGATGATATTTTCGGTTGTAATTGTTGAATTCGGTGGAACAGGCGTGATTGTTGATGTATTAAAATTTGTAGAACTCGTTGACGTAGAGCTGATAGTGGGATCTAGAAATCATAAAGATATTCATTTCAAAATTGCGTATCATTATTCATTAACTACTACAGAATAAGTGTTCATTTCATTGAGATAGTTATCTTTCATTCCTTGACTTACTATGAGAGTTGTACTCCTATACCGCATGCAGCTTATTTTGTTCGGAGAGGTAGACAAAAAAATAGTTAATTGTTGTAATTGACGTCAGAATTATTATATTAGTCATTTGAATTTCATTCAATTACTTGATTTTTAACTCAGAAACGATATTCCATTTAGAATGGTCCTTTTGGATTGAAAATTTCAGGGATGCCTGATCTTGGAGATATACACTTCTAGTAAAAATTTCAGTCCGATTGGTCGTACTAGACCAAAGTGTTAGTTGATTCATAGATCATTTTTGGCCTCCAGGAGAATCGATATAACTTGATCATAGCATGAAGCATCGAGCTCGGACTAGTTTCAAATAAAACCTAATGTCAGTACGCAATTTTTGACTGAATAGAATTTTTCAAATTCAAACTCGTATTAGTTGTTCATAACCATTTTACTGGAAGAATCTAAAAATTAACATAATGGGAATTAGTTCAATTTTTCTGATTAGAAACTATTTTCTGAGTAAAATGTTAAAGAAATTTTAGAAATGCATTTTGGCAGTAAGACCCTAGAAACACCATATTAACATGGAATATGTTCAATCTACTTCAATGGTTTTTTTTTTCAGAACGTGTAACAAACGAATAAGCTACGATCATCTATAACTTTTAATATAAAAAATTTATATGCAATACTGTTACTACAAAAATTTCTCGAAAAACAGGCTAGCAGGATAGAATTTCTTTACAATAAGTTTATTGAAACCTAGTCATTTTTCAAAAATCCATATATATTCTGAAAGAGAAAACTTCAGCGCATCTTCTTGCTATACTAAAAATTCAATATTGATTTATTATCGAAAAATCGATTTTTCTAAGGGAGGAGGAGGGAGGTTAACTAACTTTACAACTGTATAAGAAGGTCTTTTATATTATTCTTGTTATTTGTTTCGTAATATCTTTACAATGTCATTACTTATCTTCTTCAAACGACCGATGAAAATCTTTACCTGTAGGAAATGGTTCGTAAGAATAGAAGATTAATTGAACAACAATTGTTTTGTTATTATTAAAATTAATTTTTGGATGTATTATAGAATGTACTGTATCAATATTGTGTCGATTATTGGCGTCAAATTTTATCTTACAGCCAATTGAGATGCATGTTGATAAATAGTCCATTGTTATTGATACGGCAAACCAATCTCCTGTTATAGAATCAGTACTAAATATACAAAATAGTTTAACATGAAAATATTCTTTCCTGTATCATGATATTGAGAATAATAGAATTCAAGCAACAACAATAATTCTTCATTTATATATTTATTGTGAAGTAGTTATAAAGCAATGAAAGAGAGAATTAAAATAACAAGAAAAAAAACTAATATCGAAATATTCGAAGTTTATTATTGTTGAAAATTTAATCTTATAAAGAAGAATTCATACATACTCTGTTGTTTGCCGCTTTTTTTTAGTATTCGCTGGTATTCGTGTAATAAATCGAGCATTGCTAACATTAATTCTTGGAATATGGAGTTGATCCATCAGCTAAAAATACATAAAAGAATACGAGCAAAAATATAATAGAAGGTCAACCTACACTATCCGCCAAAGATTTTAAATCTGTAACAACTAATGAACTACCATTAGTTAAATTGGATATATAAGTAAGATTAAAGACAGTTATGGCTGAAAAACAATAAACCAATAGAAAAAAATAGGTACGTAGAAAAATAAAATAGAATATACTTGAATTATTGTCAATACCATTTACTTCTTTAGTTGGTAGATATGTTGGTAAAAGACTTAATACAATTACACTTGCAATGACAAATATTCCAGATAATAAACAGCAAATCATTATTGCTGGACTATATTGCCAATTACGGTTCCACCATTCTCTAAAGATATGTCAAAAAAGGGGAATAGACTTTTTAATTTTATATCAAAAGTGAGAAAACATTATATCATCTAGTTACACCATAACTGAGTATACGAGACAAGTATCATTCATACTATTATCTTATTTTATATATACTTGTTCAAATTCATATATTATATAATATTTTAATGAAAACCTTAAATGGATACAAGTTTCTGCAAACATCAGATTCATATATAATCTCGCATGTTTTACTGGAAAACTTTTAGATCTGTATTTGCATGCGTGTGTTAAAGATGTGCTTTGGGATGCATAAATTGCTCATCTACCTGTCATATCTTTGAGTTCTGAAAACGAAACGTTTTATCAAGGAAAGTTTTTATATTCTAATAAAAAAATATTTCCACGATCTGATTTTGTACAAACTCTTCTTAAACATTCACTTTCTAGTGAAAAATCAATTGTATATTATCTAATGTTCTACAGATACAGTAGAAAAATTTCTTCAATTAATGATAAAATATATTTTATTCAATAAATAATTTTTGGCAATATGATTCAGATTCGTTACAGATTATAAAAGACTTTTATTTCAAATTTTATACAAATTAGTATCATGATAAACGTTGTATTAATAGACTTATAATTCGTTTTTACTGTGCCACATTTATTTTTTTCATAAGCTAGACATCAAATTATTTCCAGTTTGTCAACAACAGGTAACAGTGTTCAAGACGAATTTGTACAAAATCACTTCGTGAAAAATATTCCTTTTGTTGAAATATGAACAAAAAAATATCAGTTTAATCAGAAGGTATTAGCTGGTGGAATTCCTTTGCAAACTCAAAACACATTGGCTAGGCCTTCCTGGCCTGCTATCGTCTATCAAGGATTATCAAGTTCTGCTAGATCTTATATTGTCCATGTATATGTGAATTTATAATTAATATGTCTTTGCTCGATACTTTTATTCATGTACTTTTTCATCTTCTTACTCTGCGGTCTGATTCAAAATAATCTTTCTAAGTATACAAAAGGTATAGTAGAAGAATATTATTATAATATTAATATTTTTGAAGAAAAGTGAAGCGTATAACGATATATATTAAACTGTTCTTTGATTTATTTTCAAAGCTTATCGAGAAATTTAACAACGATTATCTACCTCGTTGAAGTAGGATAGGCTGAAGCTTGATCTCGAGATGTTGGCATGTGAATGTATTAGAAGACTAAAATAATAAAACTTCTTATCAATCGTAGAAACAAAATAAACAACTAACTTCGATTATAGATTCGTTATAATGAATGATATTTGTATTTCAAAAGGTGAATGTTTATCGATAATTGTAGTTGTTAGAATAACAACGACTGTCTCTTATGAAACAAACTAATCGATACTAACAATTACACACAACGACACGATTTTTATATCAATCACTGTTAAAGTAATAACATACCTATAGTTTTACCATTATTCAAAGGAAAAAAAACCACTCTGATACGCATGAATATTTCCTATATGAAACTGTAAACAAGCTGAAAATATACAGAGGTAGATTAATGTCCTATTGTATTATGTACACATCGATTGTAAAGTAATTTACATGAGTAATTATTCTTTATCTTTAGATGAAACAACAACCGAAATAAAAATAGATTGAGATATTTAAATTTATCAGTTCATTTTTAAAGTCGAATTGATAAGTATCAAACAAAAATTAACAACAACAACAGCAATCTTGAAACATAACTTTATTTAACATTAAATACAACATCATTCTATATTTTACTCAATAATATACTTTGATAAAATCGAAATCCAATTATTGTTGTTCAAAATTCTGGTAGTAAAGTCAGTGTATTTAATTCCTATACGAGAAAAAACCTGATTTGAATAAATATTAACTTATTCATTTTTTTTTATTAATAACCTTGATTAAAGAAATCCATAATAAATAGAACGTCCAAATGAAGATGAAAAAAAAAAACAACATCACTAAATTTTTCATTACAACTATTTTTCCTCTCAATATATTCTTAAATTAAATGGAAATTATAAAACAGAATAAACTTGTTAATATCTGTTTTCATTCATCATATTAATATCTGATTATAGTGAAACAACAAAAGTCGTTATTATAATATAAATTTGCACTAAAAACACAAATATTTTTATTAGAAAAGTAATCATTGTATGAATATGATGATAGACAATGATATAATAAAGAAAGAAAAAAAACATACAGGTAAACGAAAAAAAAACAAATATCATGATGTTAAGTAGTTAAAAGTATTGCAAAAAAATAGAGTAGAGTGTTTCTTTATTAGTCCTTTCACTACTTTTTTATATGGTTTTCTTTTGTATACTTTTTATCCAATAAGAGACGATCAATATAGTTTTTTTTGTCTTGAACTTTACAGAAAAAGTTTTGACATATTTTTGCCTTAATTTTTCATTAGTAAGACTGTAAATGTCTATATTCTCGTGTTTCATTGAAAGAAATTTTAGTTTTTTATAAATGATTTTATTTTTACACCCTTTTTCGATATTTTTCGAATAATCGAATAGTTGAAAATCTATTTTCATGACGGTTCACATTATTGTCTGCTCTTCTTCATTAAACAATGAATTCAACATCGTATAATAATGTAAATGATACATTCAATTGATTCTTTTCAATAATACTCAAGGACGAAACGGTAGACTTGAAGTATAGAGTTGAAAATAATATTTTGATAGGGAAGTACTGCTATAATTTCAAATAGAGTAAATAATGACTTTTATATCAAATGAAACCTCGTCGAAAATGGAATCTATCGGTACTAAACAATAAAAATTATCCAAACTTTTTAATATCGAACTAAAAAAATTTCCAACCGTTTTTGATGGAGAAAATCAAAGCACCAGTAATTTAGAAGTGGAATAAAATTTTTTTTCTTAGATATATTTACACTAGCAGAGATACCCGATGAAAATAGAATATGGTTAGAGTTTTGCATCTTCCATCCGAGTTTTTCTGTTGTACATAACACGTCTTCTACAGGACTGTTCTCCGCTGTCTGAGCCATCTGCGACAGAAATTTTCCCATCATCCCTGAAACCTCTATGGCAGGACTTTTACTGGTATGCGTCATGCATCTTTAACAGGATTGTTCCTGCTCTGCGTTAGGTATTCGCCATAGAACTCTTCTCGCCGTACGTGATACCTCTTTCATAGGACTTTTTTTTATCGTACCTGGAATCTCTGCTACAGAGCTTTTCCCGCAGTGCGTGGGGTATCTTTCACAGAGCTTTTCCCGCCGTGCGTAGGGTATTTTTCACAGAGCATTTCCCACCGTGCGTGAGGTATCTTTCACAGAGCATTTCCCACCGTGCGTGGAGTATCTTTCACAGAAGGTTTTCTGCCGTGCTTAAGGCAACTTCAGTGGGACTATTCTCATCGAGCACGAGCTGACACCCTCACTCGCATCCACTTTGGACACGATCACTCTCAAAGTTGCATTGAACTGCGTCATTTGATTAGAAAGTGAATAAAATCAGTCTCTTACGACTTGGATGAAGTTTCACGCACGCCTTCCTTTCTCACCCCCAATCACTCTGCCGACTTTCATTAGCACACTCAAGGAACTGATGCGGATAGTTCTATGACGCTATCTCTCACAATGACTAAATATATAGCGAACAGACTCATCAGAATCTCGATCTCTATTGATCGCGATGAAATTTCACCCAGCCCCTTCCACGCACCCCATTTGGTGGTTTCAACCTCAAGATGACTTTCCTCAGAAGCTAAGGAAGTAGTGTGAAAACTTTTGTGACGCTAGCTATCACACGAACTGACTGTATAGCGAACAGACAAACGCTCTTCTTTAAATATATAGATACGTAATCGTTGTGAGTCAAAAAAAACAACGAATACGTTGCTTCGGCGAGTCATAAAAAACTAATGGATACATTATGGTTGTGAATCAAGGAAACAATTGTATACAGTTTTTTCTCTTTTAACCTATTAGAAACCTTCGGTTTTCACATTTAGACCAAACAACCATCGATACAAAATGATTAATCTTAGAATCATAACAAATTCCCAAAATTTCTTTAAAAAAATGCAAATCTCATTTTCACATGACATAGCTGAAATTTCACCGAAACACCCTCATTTTACTCCTAATAATGGTAACAGCCCTCACCCTCAACCCTCAGCTGGACTCAGAAAAACATCGCAGAAAGTTTGGTAGCTTTACTTAAGAAATTACTATCAGGGTGAGATTTCACCCACACCCACACTCACACCCTCGGTGGGTGCTCGCGCTAAGACCTTCCTCCGGACCTGGGGATGCACCATGGAAAGTTTGGTGATCGTAGCTTTTACAGGGACGGAATGCATAGCGAACAGACAGACGTTCTTCTTTATATATATAGATAGTTGGATAGAGTTCCACGTATGAGGCTACTACGGCAACCAACCAAATGCAACATAAAATTGATCGATAGAAATCGATCCATAAAATATCTACGATTTTCCCTAGTAACCGTTATAAACATGCAACAGAAATCAATAAATTTCATCAATTCATAGGGAAAAATAAAAACCAAACTTTTCAATAGCATAACAATGACGTCAATTGTCATACACATATCCATTCACACACTATCAACCCACCCACGCATCTATAAAACACCTTCTATTTTTTTTTCTAATACTAATTGGGAGCTATCACACTCGCTAAAAGGACTCTGAATTCGAAAATAAACGTAAAAAAGAATTAGAAAACGCCCACCAACTCAATTTACAAGCGAAACGTTCGCCATCAACAACATCACCACTCCCATATACATCTCTACAAAAATGATTCCGCTTTTACTTATATTTTGCACTTCCATCACCGGTGGATAAATTATACATCAATAGATTCAGAATTAAAAAATGAATCAAAAGATGTATTTTGTGATCAACAGCAATGGATTGGGAGGAAAAAATTTCTCTTAAAAATACCACCAACATATATCTACTATGCAGATACAAACAATATTTTTGCTTTTGGATGTTTTTCAGTTTCATTGTTGGTGGAGAAACTACACACTAATCGATTCAGCATCAAGAACTAAATCAGCAGTAATAGTATTACAAGGTAAAAATTCCTCTTTCAATACTATTGATAAATGCGCATAGATAATCAAGATTAGTTAATAAAAAGAAGAGCACGACCAACAAAACAGAACAGTCACATATACATGTACACCTTCTCTTAAACAAATTTCTTGTTTTCTCCTGTTCGATTTCAACCACTGATAAAATCTTACAAACAGCTACGAAAAATTCGTGTCCAACACTAGAAACCAGTAAACCACACTCGATTACAAAAGCTTCAACCAACGCATCTAAGTTATTCAATTAATATGTATAACAATAACCATCTAATATATTAACAATTCATCACGCACAACAACATTTCTCTCTCACGCCACATAATCTATATCACTTTCCCCTCCACACAAAACGTTTTAAAATATCGATCCAATATACCATCATTGGTGCACCGGCAATGAATTTTCAAAAATTTTGCTTGATTGAGAAAAATATTGTCGGCACACATATAATTCAAACTCATGATATTAAAAGAGATGCTCCCTCTCTTACTCTTCATTGCCTGTCAATAACCAATACATGATTTAATGGAACATTTAATTCTGCACCCAAAATAACATTAGTAGAGGATCGGCAATGGATTTTGAAAAGTTTTCTAACTCAAAAATTTTGTTGGTACATATGTAACGCTGGCTCGTGATGTTGAAAGACAGATGTTTCCTCTTGTAGTTCATTGCCGGTTATCGACTAATACATCATTCGATAGAGCATTCCATTACATTGTTTGTACCTGTATGTACATGTACATGTTGGTGGTATTTTATGAGATGTATAAATGAATCGCCGCTAACGGAAATTATAAGCATCTGAGAACGAAAACATTGTTGTTTTGTACAAACTCGAGTTGAATTTCGTAGTGTTGTCATGGAAGTCATATCTAAATTCTTGTTCTCAACATTGGTGTTTCGTGGTTTTGTGTTTTTTCATTGATTGATTTTTGACCAATGAAATTTTTTTTATCTCATTATGGTAAATCTTGTTGTCGCACTAGCTACACATTGGTTAATAAGATGTAGTTTTTCAAATTTATTACGTATGAACTCTTAAATAAATGTATTTATTGATTGATCTGATAGATTTATATGACGAATAGATTCAAGATCAAGTTTATAGTGCAAAACAATATCTGATTAAATTGTAAAAGTATTAAGAAACCTGAGTTTTTTTGAGAAAAAGGATACGAAAGAATCAACGGGTGATTAATATGTAAATCACTACTTGTTCAGCTTCTATCCTAATCGATTCAATTTATTTTATCGATCAATTAAATATAAATCTTTTTCTTTTTCAATTTTATTATTTTAAATACAAGATTTCTCTTTATTACATTATACAACAATAAAACAAACACGAACGATAAATAAGAAACATGCAGAACGATCTACAATGTAATTCTTTCGATGATCATTCGTTTAAATAGGCATTAAAAAATTTTTCTTTATTTTTTCTCTTCTTTTTTATCTCTTATGATGAAAATAATTTGATATGTAAGCAATCACACAAAAGATATAAACGTCATATAGAATTTTCTATCACAGATGTATAATAAAAATTAACAATAACAACAACATAAAAAAAACTATTACATTTCTTCTGACGTATGTTCAATTTTACTGGACTATTTTTGTTCATTTGTTAAAATAAAATCATATGTGTTCCATAAAGTTGGGTTTTTAGATTTATTTTCTTTAACATAATGAACGACATTATGTATTGAATAATAAACAGGAAGTGTTAATTCAATTTTATTGTTGAATTTTGGATCAATATGACATAAATAATATCTAAATCTTAAATCAAAAATAATAATAAATTCTCTTCTTTTTTATTTTCATATTAAATTCTTACGCTGACAATTGACCCATGTATTCAACTATGATCAAACTGAGGTGCAGTTACGCGCAACTGTGTCACAATTTTTCGCAATTACAGGCCACAGTGCGATCACAGTTAACTCGCAAAAGCGATAAAAAAATCGCACTTGTAAGAGATTATGCCCAGCCAATCTCACCATTTTCTAAATAAATAAATAACAAATTAATAATCATCCATATAATAATTAGATATTTGTATTGATCATTTAATACACTCTGGCATTGACCTTTATTGTTTAGAAAAAAGAAATGAAGTATCTTTCTCACTATAAAAAGTTAAAATAAGCTAAAGTACTTGCGACACCTTCATTTATACTCTTATGCGTCAGTACGAACTAGGATGGCTGTGGCGAGGTTATCGAAAAAGCGACGACATGGGAAATTTTATTTGATCTGAAAGCAATTTCATTAATTAAAACCTGATGTAATATTGTTTTTAATAGACCATGAACAGTTGGATGAGAATTTAGGTAAAAATAAAAATCATTTGGTGCAAGAATATCTGTATCAATACCTGTTCCTAAAATAAAAAAAAAGAAATATCAGAATAAGAAGATCAAAAAACATTCATTTGACCTGAAGATATTTTATTTCCTTGTTATAATGTTTTATTCCAAGTAAAAAAATGTGTGCTATGATATTTTTTTTTAAAAAAGCAAAACAAATTCGTGGAATTTTATTGGTTCCATATATTTCTATAGAAAAAAACAGCAATAATTGTTTATTTTATTTTATTATTAAACAATCATATTTACCTTTACAAGGTGCAATTTACTATCAAGTATTGTATTAAATGATCTCTTACCAACATCAAATTGATCGAAGACAAGTTTGTTCGGCAAACGTAGATTGTTTTCAAAATATTCGAGTATTAATTCAGCAAATTTTATATGAAGAACTTTCATATAAATATTTCATATAAATATTTATAATTTTTTATTGAGTTTTATTTTTTGTAAAAGACGAAGTGACCATGTGCAATTAGTTGAAAAATATGACCCGCAAATGTATGGCATTGATGATCTTTGAGATGACCATATTATATCTGTATGACCTAAGCCGAAAAACATGAATACATCCGAAGCAGATGTTGGTGAATTTACTAAACATGTTAACGGTATGAGTTGACGAGACTCATCCAAACGAATATTTAATTCCTTTACTAAGTTCTTGAAAAAAACTTTTTGATTAGATTTACAAAAAGAGAACAACTGAAACGAATTTACTTTAATCAAATTTTTCATATGTCCATTATTATTCATTAAATCACAACAAGTAATATATTCGGTTACCATGCCTAAAAAGTATTCTTGTTTGTTTATTTATAATCAAAAAGTGTTCTTATTTCCTATATACTTTAACTTAAGATGGAATGCCCCTATTCTAACATACAGTTGGAGGCAAAAGTTTAAGCGAAATTGGTTTCTCACATTTCTTTTTTCAAATTTTTTTCTTGACATTATGAGGCACGGACGTGATTCCAATGATGATATGGATAGTACGAGAGGCCACCTACCTGATATGCTATATGAGAAGACTTCATCTCAATATATAGATTTTTCACAATTAAAATGATTTTTACTCATACAAAAATAGGTTTTACTGCTTTCCAATATTTCGTATTCCCAAGCCAAGAGACTTGTGCTAAAATGAAAACAAAACATACCAATTGATAGAAAATTTCACGCTCTATCAGTTGCTACAATAAGATTTTTGCCAAAGTCAATTTTCATCTGCAAAAATCTCCATCTAGTGAGAATAGCCGAAACATACAGACAGTTTTTTCTTGTCAAAGCAAATAAAAAAAAATTAATCGCATTTTCCTAAACAAAGTTTCAGAAAAATAGTCTGAGAAGTCGATGAACTTCGAACTTCAGATACGCCATTTTGTGCAGTTTTGAATGCTCTTTCTAATGGTATACAATAAACCGTGGTAAGAATAATTGTGTTCGAAGCACTTGCACTTTTTCGTATGTTTCGGCTATTCTCACTAGATAGAGATTTTTGCAGGTGAAAATCGACTTTGACAAAAAATCTTTTTGTAGCAACTGATAGAGCATGAAATTTTCTATCGATTAGTATGTTTTGTTTTCATTTTAGCACAAGTCTCTTGGCTTGGGAATATGAAATACTGGAAAACAGTAAAACCTATTTTTGTATGAGTAAAAATTATTTTAATTATGAAAAATCTATATAGAGAGATGAAGTCTTCTCATATAGCATATCAGGTGGGTGGCCTCTCGTACTATCTACATCAGCATTTGAATCACGTCCGTGCCTCATAATATCAAGAAAAAAATTTGAAAAAAGAAATGTGAGAAACCAATTTCGCTTAAACTTTTGTCCCCGACTATATATTATTCGGAAATATACTTTACGAGATCGTTATCTCAATTTTATCTTATATCACTTGCACTGAAGCGATCATGCCATCCTCTAATTTGAATTTTTTGATACAGTATTTGAAAATTAAGACACAAATGAATGATAATCATTAAAACTTTCCAATAATAAATACACACTGGGACAAGTGAATTAATTTTCGAAAACTGTATCTGCAATATTTACTCGACAAACACAACAAATTCCAAATATAAATAGTTAGGTTACAATTGTATAGCCTGTAGACTTATTCCAATTATGCACGACTCAATCAAGTGCTGTTCATGTGAATAGAAATAGTTTCTTCCACAACTACGGGATTCAAACCCATGTTATTCGAGTTTGTTTGAATAGCGGCATGACGTTATTTTTACCGAAGTAGTATCTCCATCGACTGGAGGCATCTTCCAAACCTTCAATGTCAATGTGAGACAAAATGTCACCGAAGTTAGTCTTGATGCTTTTCCAAGTATAATAGACCGTACGACAAGTGGTGCAAACTTTTGTCTCCGAAGATAATGATTTCATCGTTCGGATTGATACGAATAATCGTAAGCCAGATGACTTGAGACATTGGACAGTCGAGGTTCGACTTTATGACATTCCGCAGGAGTAATAATAGTGCGGCATTATTTTATTCTTTGAGTATTTCGATCGATAATTAACCCAAGTTATGCGAAAATTAAGTGAAAAAATGATGAAATAAAGATGTCTCTTCTTTAGACGAAAATCACTTTCTCTTCACACATGGTCCATTCGATCAGACTAAGATATTTACATTCTCGACTATACCATTTTTCTTTTCTTTCCTTTCTATGAGTAGTAGACCCCATGCTCTTTTTCATATTTCCTGATTACGTAGCTTTTGAACTACGATTTGGACGTCCTTTCCAGTATCCAACCAGACAGCTTTCAATTCACAAAAGAACATGCTAAATCTTAACTATGCCACATTATATGCATCTCGGTCAAACAATTTACAGCAAGAGAGTGACTCCACCGATCCCATTCTCGCCATTATGTTGTTATATGAACGGCTCTTCTGTGGAACAACAGCTCCATCCACATTCAAAAAATATTTTTTCAATAGGTTACTGTAGAGCTTGGTTTTCTCTTTCGCATGGATGAAAAAGAAAAGTGGCGGACATCTTTGTAGTTGAGACAAATGGTTGGTTTTGTGAAAAAATCCATGTTTTCATAGAGAATGAGAAGTTTGGAGCCTAAGAATATCTCTCGGCCAACGTTTAAAAATTAATTCTTATATAGGTTTTGTAAAGCTTGATTCGTTCTTTCAAGTGGTTGAAAAAGAAAAATGACGAGATGTCCTACCTAACAGAAATAAAATTGGTTAAGATATGTATGCACCAGTAGTATAGGCGAGATAATTGATACAGTCGCCGACTCTTAGCTTCCGATGAAAATAATTTTTTCATATTCCATATAAGTTTTGATACTTAATGTAAGTTATTGAGAGAGAAAAACTCAATTTTTTCGAATAGGCCGATTTCTCATTTTATTATACTCCCTCTTTTTGTCTGTGACAACTAGAATCGAATCAGAATGTGTCTTTTTTTCATGACATTTCTCATACGTAGATGACTTTCATAATGCTGTGCAATGTGGAAAATGCAATCGGTCTTTTCTATATCTAGAACTTCATCTGATGAGCATCTCATCAAGTGTAACAAGTTTGTTGTAGCTGTATACAAAAGTCAAATGTGTCGGAATAAGAGTGATCGATTGAACAGGAAATTCTTGATAATTTATTATGTAAAAACAAGCGTTTTCTTAGAAGCAATATTTTTGACAATGGGCAAAATTTAAGGTTTTCTATTTGAAAATGTCTTCTACAGATTGGTAAAGACTTTTGAGTTGCGTTCCTAGACTTAATCGCATTTGCATTTTAAGCTAAGAAATCCACCGCAGTGTCCACCTGATTGTCCATTACGACAACACTTTCTTGCACATGCGCTTTGATCAACGGGACATCGAATTCCGAGCAATGAACCATCGGGACCACATTTAGCGTCCAACAAGCTATTGGTGCAGCCGCAGCCTGAGTTGGCATTAATTGTAGGTTTGTATTGTGCTTGACCTGGCCCAAAGGGATTTATTATATTAGTACCAATTTGAACACTTCCCTGACAAAATCCAGTTAAATAACCAGCATGGCAACAAGCTATATCACAACTTTCTGATTCTTTGTCTGTGGGTCTTCCAACTGGTTTCCAACATCTATTATCTCCTAATTGACCACAAACAGCTTGAACTGCGGATTGAGTTTTCACTGGTATTGCTTTATATCTGTTCCATCGGACTTCTAGTGTCGCGGCACGCTGTAAAAAGAATTAGAATCATAAAAATTATCCTTTAACTCACTTTGAATCGGTTTTAAAAAGACGTTTTCTATCATACAGAAAAGTGATGCATTGAAAATCTAAATCTGAATACAATCCAACTGCTGCAAAGTCTTGCTTCAGATTTCATTGATTGACTGGCTCTAGGAGTAATCGCACGACTATTTCAGTAACTGACACGAGAAGCGTACTACTTCCTCGTTTTCTGTTAAAATGTTCGACAGACTCTATCATGAGGATGATTGTATCGCAAGTAGAGAGCTATGGGTCCATGTTTTCTGAGGTCGGACTCGAACACAGACCCGATCTTTTATTTAATCAGCATCTGGCATCCTCTGTATACATGAATAGATAAAGGTACAAGGTTCAAGCTCTTTATTGGGCACTTCAGAAAGAGGTCAATGTACAGTTGAAACTTTTCGATCATTGAAAATTACACCATGTTAACGAAAAAGAAATTAAACAATGAATTGATAAACAAAATTCGTCATCGGGAGAAACCGGATCTGAAGTTAAACTTAGATAGAGGCCTGAGCCCGTGCCCCGATTCAGACGGACTTACAGCTCTCTAACTGCAAGTGAATAAGCACAACTCGTTAGCATGAGTATGAATGATAAAATTGAAGGTTTCGAAAAAAATTATAGCTAGCACTAAACAGTTTACAAGAAAACGAAATCAGTTTAGCATGTTTTTTAAGTCCTTAATGTGTAGTTTTTTTTAGCAAATAATCGGTTCACAGTAATTAAACAATGAGAAGATTTCTCCTTGAATACTAAAATACTACCTGAGGATCTGGATACCAGGTCCAACTATAGCTTTGTGTAATGATCGCTGACGCTAAAAAACAAAAAGGTTTAATATGTAAAACACGATAGTATCGATTCGGTGAGAAGCTTACCAACGATCATAACCAGAAACAGTGTACAGAAGCGAACCATGTTGAACTAGAACAATGACATGAAAAATAGTATAGTATATGTGAGAATGATCGTATATTCTATTACAGTATTCTTCTCTTGATATGAATTAAATGGCAGAAAATAAAACTAACTTATATGTAAAATACATGATGTATTTATATAGAAACAGATTCACTGGATTTTTCTACGCAGTTTCTTCTTTTTCATTAAACAGTAATAAAGTATTTTTTGCACTTTCTCACAATTAAAGCATACTATACGCGTCACAGCTATTTGCATCAGTGTAAATGTTTTATTATTTATAAAAACAAAGATTGATTCATCTATACAAACATATTCAAAGTCATGCATGCTTGAAAATTCAATTACTGCATAAAAATACACTAAGAGAAGAGAAAGGAAGTGACTTTTCGTTTGCAACTAAGAAATATTTTCGAGTTCGAAATAAACGCTTTGCATTATGGCATTCAATAAATAAAAAAGTATTTTTGTTTTACTCGATGCTCCTAATCCCCGAGAATGTTTAAAAGTTTAGTCATTTTCCTTTATTTTGTTTGAATCTCATTAAATATAAGTGATGAATAAGAACATAAGGTTTTATATCAAGGAAAAGATTTGTAAAACTATTCCAGAGAGATACCCATATTGAAAATATAAAAACGTTGATTTTCAAACTTTCACTAGAAATTGATTACAATCAAGATCTATCTGTCCTGAAAGTTTCAAAACGTTTTTGATGAACAGTTCTCCAAAAACTGTGGAAAGGCGGAAATACCCTTAACAGTGTCATAATGACTTTTTTAGAAGATATTTTATCTTCTAGATTTCTTAAAAATGTAGTATGAGGATGAATTCTTTGTGTTAAATATTGTACTCACTAAGCTTTGCACAATGGTAAATACGTGATTCAAAACCAAGCGTAACATCTGGAGATCTTCTCTCGTACGGGAAATTGCATTCAATATGCATCAAACGTAATAAAGTACCAAAGATCGAAACCGAGCCGAGTCGAATTGTGCCCAGTTAAAATACGAATCGAACTGAACTGAAGTTAGCAAGGGGGAAAAAGCAGACTTCTGTACTTCCGAAGTACAGAAGTACAGAGAATTACAGGGAAGTACAGGGAAGTACAGAGAAGTACAGGGAAGTACAGAGAAGTACAGAGAATTACAGGGAAGTACAAAGAAGTACAGAGAAGTACAGGGAAGTACAGGGAAGTACGGAGAAGTACAGGGAAGTATGCCATTTATCCTTTGATTTATACTCACAAACAGAACAAAAGTGTTCTGTTTTTAAAAAATGTCAAAAATTCTGTTCTCAAAAATAGAACAAGAATGTTCTGTTTTTGAGAACACATTTTTTAGTGTCTTCCAATAAAAGAACAAAAATGTTCTGTTTTGGCAACAGAAGTATGGAGAAGTACAAAGAAGTACGAAGAATTACAAGGAAGTACGAGAAGTACAGAGAATTACAGAGAAGTACAGAGAAGTACAGAGAATTACAGGGAAGTACAGGGAAGTACAAAGAAGTACAGAGAAGTACAAGAAGTACAGAAGTGTGCTTTTTCCCCCTTGGAAGTTAGTATATTCGTTTTCTAATGTCATCTATATTTTCTATTTCATAAGCCTAAATATCAATGAATTTTTCGCTGAATCATCTTCCATTAGCGAACAAAAGAGGAACATGCATTTTTCTATATTTTCTTCGCTATTATTTTATACTATATTCGTCTTCGTTTTTATCACAGATATCTACCAACAACATTTTTTATTTCTACTTAACGAAAGAGTGTTCTACGCAAGGGGGGAAAAGCAGACTTCTGTACTTCTTGTACTTCTCTGTACTTCTCTGTACTTCTCTGTACTTCTCGTGTACT
>JAJEKB010020897.1:391597-456309 GCA_022393335.1 Macrotrachela quadricornifera
ACTTCTCATGTACTTCTCATGTACTTCTCTGTACTTCTCTGTACTTCAGAAGTACAGAAGTCTGCTTTTTCCCCCTTGGTTCTACGTTAATATTAGTCTCCTTATTACTTAGGAATATCAACAGCAGTGACAGTGACATTATTCCTGTGTACTTTGATTAAAGAAACTTTTTTGTATAATCTGATAGAGAAAAAAAGCTCTACAACTTGCACTTGACCGCTTCTTTAACGAGTGCACATTTTGCTTCCAAAAATAAACAAAAGTTTGAGCAATTAAATTGTTACGTTACAAAAAACGAGATTTTTCTTTTACAGAAAGGCAAATACGTTTCATTTTATTTATCTTATTTTTGCGTAGTTTTCTTTGTAAAATAAAGTTTCTCGCACTGCATCTTATAACATATGTTGCTTTTAAATATAACATATCAAGTGATACGAGAATGAGATAGGATAAGATATATGCATCTGTTATCAAAAAAGGAAAATTCATTTTTGTAGCATAGAGATTTGATCGTTCAAACTTCTCTACATTTTTCGAAGAAAAAGGTGTACTTATAGCATAATGGATGAAGTGTAAGTTGTAGAGCTTTTCACGATGTATCTTGTTATATATTACTTGTTTTATTAGTACAACGTATTAAGTGAGGATAAAATGAAATGCAAAAGTATTGCATTTTTTATACAACACCCGTGTTAATACCGGTTCTCGCCTTTATTGCTCAAAGAGTCCTGAAGAAATCCACACACAAATATACACGGAATAAAAGAAGAGAAATAAAAGAAGGAAGAAAGAAGCGCCGACGATCATGCATTTGATATATGTATATATAACGGAGAAAAGAAGAAACCCATGTGATATATGGGAATAAACCATACTGGAAGAATTCTAGTGTAACTATTGAGGTCAACCTCGATGACACTACTCCTTTCTGAAGATGAACGCCCATGTTCATGCTGGTGCGAGAGATGGTGTAGGTAAGAAGGTGAAAATATAAATAAAAAAAAAAAGAACATAAGAATTAAATAATTATCGCTTACGAGAAAAATAAAACCATATAACAATAAGTATAAATATTGAAAAATAAGGGTGTTTAATTGATATGTTTGTATCAATTAAGCCGATTGTCTACATGACCTAATATAGGAGTGACCTAAACTTGTGGTTCATAAATTGGTTCAATATGTTAACGTATACTTGTCGAATATAGTCGGAATGTTTCAATTGAGTTTCATAAGTAGCAGGTCCTAGTTGGTTAATAATACGATATGGTTCTTCAAACACTGGTTGCATTGTATCGTTCTGTACAGCTGGTTTTGCCAAAACCAATTATCCAATTTCATATTGAATATGTCGACGGTACAAATCATAGCGATGCTTACTTATAAGGAAACTTCTCCAGGTGTTCAAGTCCTTTAGATCCCATTTTTTGGCGATAGATAAACCTCAATGAGGTATGAAAACTATTCAAGGCTTCACACACTGCTCGTGCAATCTGTTCTGGATTAAGACTTAGGTCAGATCTTATCAGTACTACCTCTGTTGGTTGTACATCAAGCCACAAAACATTCAGAACTCTTCATTTCATATTTAATATCATGTTCCACTAGTAAAAGACCCTCACAAGAGTGAATCAATGGAAGTGATAGTCCACGAAAAAATGTTTATCATTTAAAAAAGTGAAATATTCGAATATTATTTTATAAAATATTCAATCATTTTGATGATATTTTCTTTATAAAAAATCAAAAATTATTATTAATATCGTTACTCTTCGATCTATTTTATAAACTGATAATATTCATATTTAATTAAATGAATAAAATCTTATTAATATAATTCATTAATAAGAATATAAGTTGACATACACTACCAGCCAAAAGCATCCCCTGCTCGGATCTCAGTCACAATATAAGCTGTAGATTTGAAAACTAATGTGCATATAGTTTTCGATGAATGCTGATCAATGACACCACCCGTAGCTCGATTGCCTAAAATATAAGAAAGTTATAATGTATGTAGTCTATCTCCACTATGGACTTTATAACTCAGAAATAAAAAAACTTTAGAAGACGGAGTAAGTTTCATTTTGTAGCTCTACACTTTAGCTATCGGTAGTACAAGTTTCATTAAAATTCAATGAGTTCTTGTGAAACTGAAATCATTTTACTGTAACTATCGATATATGACAAAGCCAACTTATTCCATTGTGTATTTCATAAACCAGTGAAAATTTTGACAGATGGACTTCAAAGTTATAGGAAAGGTTGCCCCACGGATCCTTACTATTTTCTGAAATTTTCAGCCTTATATCATTAACTAGAGAGAAATAGCACCATGTTCCACTTCTAGATGTTGTGATAGGTCTAGCTACTCGAATATTTAAATAATTGACTTCATCTTTTGGGTACATAACAGACATGTAAAGAGGCACAGTTCTACGAAAATAAAGTTACAATAAATATGAAAACCTCAGATTTAAATCCGAGTGTTATGTGTACTTCAAAAAGTAAAAAAAAAGTTGATGACAAATTGATTTTGATCGAACTCTCTAAAAACTAGCTGTCTTCAGTCTATGATCAGCATTTTGACCTTATCCCGTGAATGAATTGACCATTTGAGCTCTGGAATATCTCAATTGAACAGAAAACAGTTTAGTCTACAAATTCATTCTACTCAAGTGAGTAAGTTTTGAAATAAAAGAAGTGATAGAAGTCAAAAATTGAGCAAATCGGAAGAAATATTACACTTCGGGAGGTATTATTTTAGATTTTTCTCATCTGGCGCACGATATCCTAGGCTTATTTTTCTACAAGACATACATCTCATCAAGATACATCTTTTTTCACTAAATTATAAGAATAAAAAAGCTGGGGAGCCAAATTAGCATGGATGGCACTGTAGACAACTCTATCTCGTGATCATTGACTCAACTCCCAGAATGATATTATATCTTTAGAAATCACAAAAATCGAGTTCAACTTTGTGCTTAGCTTAGAGAATTGGGTAGGTGGAATTATTTAAGAATGAATTTGGGCTTTTATCTAGCGAGATTATGGTCATAGAAAACCTCATGGATCTATGATAGATATATGATACATAGAGGCGTCAGTATTTTCATGATAATCCACCAATATAAATAGTTATCGAGTTCGGATTTTTTCCATTTGATAACTCTTATTAGTAGCGACAAAACCATGCATCTAGAACAGTCCCAAACCTCTAATCACTCAATACATATTTAAGCACATGGGCCTCAGAATACAGATTTCGTGCATTGTTGTGACCATGTTTAGGCAACTTTCACTTAAAAAATTACGAATTGATTGAAAATTAATATCGTATTCGGAATCAGTATTAAAAACTGAGTTGATTTATATATGTTGTAAATGATTCTGAGAACAAAAACGTTTTTTTGAAAAAATCCCTGTATCTCCCCTCATGGTAAGACTTTAGTTTTTATTACTCTGTTTTTTATAGATTATAAAATAAGAATATAGAAGACGTCAAACAAAATGTTGTCTTCTATATATAATATGCTATTTTAGTTGGAAATCTGTGATTTCGATTGATTGTCTGTTGAACAAAAGCGGTGCGAGAATTTATATTATAATGCATTACTTGATCGTGCCGATACGCTATTGTAACAACT
The DNA here is from genome assembly GCA_022393335.1 of Macrotrachela quadricornifera. NCBI lineage: Eukaryota > Metazoa > Rotifera > Eurotatoria > Philodinida > Philodinidae > Macrotrachela > Macrotrachela quadricornifera. The sequence goes on from JAJEKB010020897.1 coordinate 395,247, forward strand.
AATAGTGACTTTATTTTATCGGTTGAAAATGAAATTATTTATATTTCATCCTGATTCGTGCACAAGATTATCAAATGTAATCGTTTATAATTACAAATAGAAGTCTAATATGAAGGTACAAACTGTCGATATACTGTGTAAATCTTATTCAATAGATGGTTGGATAATATTAGTTAATAGAGTACTATGTATACTCTTGTTTAAGTTGTATCTTCTATATTATATTGAATTGTGTGAATAGTCCAGTTATAGTTCTGATTTCAGTACTATCGGACTGTTGTGAAATATTATTAAAAGGCAAGGATTGAAAATTGCAATTGATAAAATTCTGCATTATTTATGGTTAAATATTATTCAAATGTGTATTAAAACAATTCTGAAAATATATAAACAGTTTGTATGTCTAAATGTGCGCTATTTATATATATCCAAGACAATTTCTTTCCATTATAAATTTTACATTTCAGATCAAAAATACAATTTGCAGATCTTCAATCGAGAGAGAAATTGTTAATTTCGGAAAAATATCTTCATTGATTAAAAAAAAATTAATTTGAGAACCATTGTAAGAGCAAAACACAAAATCAATGCGTTGATATACGTCTGAACGCAGTTTTTCTATACAACATGTTAAAACGTGCAATCAGAAAAAAAAAATTAATTGCATCTCAAACATTTCTGAAGAACATTTCACACGTTTCAATGCATTTTGTTTATTAACTAAGTTTAAATGCTTCTCACATACTTTTTCCACCGCGTTGAGGTGCGATCATGCTTCCAAGTATATTTTTACTCATTTATTTCTTAGATATCATACGTGATTTTACTCCGAAAATTGCTGCTCTAGAAGAGTTAACTGCCATATCGAAATCATTGATTTACATGCATTTTATTCATTTAAATAGAAAAATGTTCATGGTCACAACTCAGTTTGAGTATGAGATAAATCTTTGATTCTTAATTCCATAGCGAGCAGTCAAATAAAACCATTCTCTATTACCATAACCCTCACTTCCGTTGAGAAAATAATAAATTTTAATTTATTAGAAAGCAAATTTTATATTATTTCATCATATAGTAATAATGAATATTATCTTGAACACTCTATAAAATAAAACTTTTTTTTCTTCTGTTTGACGTTTATGTCAAATAAAGCATAAAAAGAGAAAAAGAAAATATCTTATTAATAATTAAAAAATCTTATGCATGGTTTAATAAATAGAAAAAAAAATGTAAGTTTATAATTCATTTATTTATTATTATTTTTTTTTTTGAAATGAATATAACTAATACTGAATCATGGTTTATTCCATTTGATATTTTAACAATTGTTTGTATTATTTTTGGTATTATTTTAACAATAATATTTTTTATACAAATTATTTTTGATAAAACATGTCATACTATTCCAATGTTATTAGTTGGAAATTCATGTTTAATTGGAATTATATTTGGACATCTTATTCTTGGTATGCGTATATTTACATTAAAAAATGATTTAAAAAAAATTGAATATCAAGATTTATTTTGTAATTTTCGTGGATATTTTGGTTATGCAACATGTTCAATACAAAATTTTTCATATTTATTACAAGCTATTCATCGATATATTATTGTTGTTTATCCAAATCGTTTAATTTATCAAACATTTAAATTTCAATTATTTCTTATTTGTTTAACATGGATATTTGGATTTTTATATCCGATTATATTTATGTTTAATGGAGAAATTTTATATAATATTGAAAATCAAATATGTCAATTACCACTTCAATTTTCATTTTCAATAATATATATGGCAAATTTTGCCTATATTACACCTGTTTCATTAACAATAATTGTTTATTTTAAATTAGTTCGATATGTTCATAAAATGACTAAACATATAACACCTACAAATACATTATTTCGAGCTGAACGAGAATTAAAAATGGTTCGACGTACAGTTATACTTGTATCAATATTATTTATACTTTGTTTTCCATATGCAATGTTTATTTTTTTATCATTTTTTACTACAATACCAAAATATCATTTTCGTATTGCATATATATTTCTTGATATATCATATTTATGTATGATTATTGCTGTTTTTCAATTTACAGAACCACTTAAAGCATCTCTTATGAAAGAATTACATAGATGATTAATTAACATTAATATGAAATAAATATTTTTATTTAATGTATATAATAATGCAGACATTTATTATTTTTAAACATTTTATTTATGAAAAATGTCTACAGATTCATATCATTTTTTATTTGCTTAGACATATGAATTCTTTTAAAGAATAAAATCTCAAATTCTTATATCAATTCAAATAGTATATGACAGAATTAAGACGGAATTTTTTTTTTTAAATATAATATGATTTTATTATTAATTAATGAATATGAATCCAGTCAGGCATATATTCACAATATCAAAGAATTCGTGCAGATCCATTTAAATCTATTTGATGAATTTCTATATCTACTCGAATTGTATCCTATAAACTAGTTTAAAGGCACGTGTGCATTCAGTAATATCGGTAGATGTATACGCATGGATTGTTATGATATATCATGCATGTGAACATATCACAGCATAAACTATAGTTGTGAATGTACGTATGGAAATTTGTAGATGTGTATGCATACTTAAAATTATATTAGTGGGATCAAAATTATTTTACGTAAGGTCTATGTAATAGTTATGAAAAAATGAACATACTGTAAATATTAAAATATAATTTCATTTTTGACAAATAACAATTGTCGAAGAAAAAGCTAAATTCTTATGTGAGATAGTATATACATTTAAAAATATAAAAGAATTTGTGTATTAACAGAGAAACACTTCTGTAACAGAACTTATAATTATGATATTCCTGTACTATCATGCAGAATTTAGCTAAATTCTAATTATTTCTTAAGTAGACGCCATGATATCGGATGTTTTTGCGCAAAAAAACTGAAAAAACATGTCTGCATCCATGTTCTATAGAGATGCATTTATCTCAAAGGGGAAATGGCAGACTTTTCTACTTCAAGTACTTTTAATAATTTGAAGCATTTAGGCATTAAAAATTTTTCAATATGACTGTAAGAATACATTGTGGATAATAGACAAAACTTGTCTTGTTTTTGAGTATTTCTATAGTTTATTTTTAAGAGAAGATAAAAACCAAATAGATAAACGATTATATGTGAATTAAAATGAGTAAAAACAGAAAAGAGAGTACAACTTCTAACTAGTATGAGTTGGTGTTTGTATAACAATTGGTAAAGCACTAGTAACTTGTATTAACGATGTGTTTGATTGAGATGAAGATGCTAATGCTATTTGTAGTGATGATTATTGTCTTAATTTGAATTCTTTTGCAACTTTTAATATATTTTTAATATGACAATAAAGTTATCATTAAAATGTTGCTTGAATTTTTTTATATGAATTTTGAATTACTTTATAATTCATTTACGTCATGGTCTCATCAATGCATGGCAGTTTTGAATACTTCGCTACCATTTTGTAGCTCTATCTTATATGAAATTTCTGACAAACTTTGACGTCTGATCATCTCTTCGATGATTGACGCAACTCGATACATTACAATCTATCATTATCAAATATTTGTTAGATATGACATGATACCAGTCAGAAATCGTATTTTTTCCATCAAAAATGAATTGATCAAATATGTGAAATAGATGAATTTGTGGCTCGTGAAAAGCTCTACAAAACTGTATAAAAGAAACATTTCTCTATAGATTTTTTTCAACCGATACTAAAGAACATATTGATGAATCACTAATTGCAATTTGAAATAATATTCAACTAATAGTGAATTCGCTGAAGTTTATCCAAAAGTCGACAAAAACATAACTTTCTACATACCATTTGATGAGCTTTTCTCAGCTCTACTAGACAATATATTTGGTTATTCGATTCAGAGGTGATCACAAAAACCGGCAGAGTCCTTCTGTTCCACCTTTATTGAGCCCTACCGACACATATATCATAATTGTCTAAAGAATTGTATAATTCGAAAAAAATAAACTGCAAAGAATGTAGATCATTCTAATTGTCCGGCAGAAAGAGCTTGCTTAGAGCATAGAGTTTTCATACTTGGATAATTTTATAGTACTAAATCAAATTCAACAGAATCCATTTCAACATATTAAAATCAAAGTCTTACACACACTATCTTCATTAATCATCCTAGTAAAAATATAAATATCTCCTTTGTTCAACTTAGAATTTTTTAAAAGGCTTCCAACTTTTAAAAACTCATTTATACAAATTCTATTTTGTCACCTAATTATACTCGCTTTTATCAACGGACAAATTCGGATTCTGGTAGTTATTTATTAAACTCACCCTTACCTTCTAATGAAGCAAAAAGCCAACTAACATTCTTGCTGTGAAAGTACAAAAAGGATTTTTTTTTAAAATTTCAAAGAGTCGAGTCGATTTACCGAGTACTCGACTCGTTTTCGGCCTTTGTTCCCCACACCGATAGACGTAGAGTACATAAAAAGATAGAGAAGTAAACACTCCCGAAATCACGCTTTCTCTCCGTTGGATGTGATAAAGTTTTTGGCGAAAAAAAAAATGTTTTTTGAGTATTTAGTCCGGGATTCCTCAAAAGTGATTTACGTAAAAAAATTTTTCAAAAAAAGATTAATTGTGTTAAAGTAGATGTACTAAGTGATTTATAGCTCGTTCTGATTAATAAAAACCGTTTCTAAACAAAAAAAGTTACAGTTTCGTGTGTTTTACAAAAGTTGCTCACTGTGCTGTGTTGAATACATCTGATATCATTACCTGAGCTTGTTAAACAATACAATTTAGAAAAACTTATCTTATCGCAACTACTTGTAGGCGTCTTCTATTTATTATCACTTGCAAGGTAGATAACTATATATATATATATATATACTCTTCCACTTGATTTTCTTTATTGAAATTTTACTCGTCCTTACGAATTGCGTTAGACGTCTATGATTGCAAAAAGAGGTCTACCTCTGAGATTATCACTTCTTTACGCCATTTTCGGTCTACTGATTCTTATACAAAGTGGTGTTAGCGTTTCGCCTAATAATGGTAATATTGCCTTGGATATTAGAGCAGTGCAGTCGCCGCCTTCAATTCGTCTAAAGTGTAATGGGGACTGTATTATTGACGAAGCGAAATGCACTATTCAACGAGGTTTTTGCTACATTGAAGGAATATGTTATGAAGCAGAACAAACACGTCTGAACGATAGTTTTTCATGCCTTCAATGTCAACCAGATGTCGATCAACAGAACTGGAGATTTAATGAACAGTGTTCAGCAGGAGAAAAGTGTAGCGATACGATGTTTAATGGTCTAAATCTATGCTCATCTGAGAAAATTGAAGCATTCTATAAAAACCCAACAGGTGCTATTTTTACTTTTTATGATTTTGACGAGTGCAGTCGAGACAAAAGTCGATGTCAGGACGGTTTTTTTATTTCACGAATTGACACTAGAACTTACGCATGTTGTCCTGGTCATTTCTGTCCTGAAGGACAAATTTGTATGATTCCGTGCCGAAAAGGTGGATATTGTCCCTCTTCCTTAGCAGGAAGGAATGGCACGTGTCGAACACCTGTGAATTGTCCTGAGAATCCACCAAAAGAGTATGGTGCTTTTGGCTGTGGTGGTTCGTATTTTGAGGGATTTTGTCCAAATGGAACGTATTGTCCGACGTCTGCAGAGAGCATTCGTTGTAAAAACGGCACTGAATTCTGTCCTACAGGAGTGGCTAAGCCATTATCTTGTCCATCAGGATTTGTTTGTTTGGATGGTCGAGCTCGACGACAGAAAATCATCACCAATGTTCTAATCTCTGTCGTTGTGATTATTATTGGCTTGGCCATTTGTGCAAATGCATTCGAATGGATGTCTTTGAAGAAGCAATGGCTTGGTAAACATGAACTCATTGATCCTCCCGGTGTGAGTGATTATTTTCGAAAAGCAACTCGTCCTAATGACAGTCCGCAAAAATTCATTCAACTTCATATTCATTTGGAGAGGGCGAGACTTCGTAATGTTACCCGTTTTGATCCAGAGAAGAATGAAGGATTTACCGGTCGAATAGCTGCGGGAAAATTAACAGCACTAATGGGTGGATCTGGTTGTGGTAAGAGCAGTCTTCTAGAAACGATTCATGGTCGACGACAATTGAGACCAAATGGATCCATTACTTTTGCTGATCATCAACCACTATCGAACGTTTTGACGGATTATGTTGGTTATGTACCACAAGCCGATATTATGCACAACGATCTTACAGTCTTTGAGACTGTCTACTACTCTGCCCGTGCAAGACGATTGAATGAATCGAAGCAAGTCTTAATTAATGATGTATGCTTTGTTTTGAACAAACTTGGTCTAGGAAGAATGTATAATAATTTTACTAATACTCTCTCGGGAGGTAAGAATAAAAGGATCTCCTCATCATTTTTCTATTCATTGTTATTTAAACAGGTCAGCGAAAACGTGTTAATGTCGCACTGGAGGTTGTTGCTTGTCCGAAAGTCTTACTTCTCGACGAGCCAACATCCGGTTTGGATACTGTTTCTTGCGATGATCTCTTCGATCTCTTGCAGTTAATCAAGTTCAGTGCTGCTGGACCGGTGACAATTATTACGGTTATTCATCAGCCAAGTCACGAATTATTTGAGAAAATCGACGAAGTCTTCTTCTTAACTCCATTGTGCTGTTTAGCCTATCAAGGACCACGACCTCGTGCAAAAGATTTTTTGCGAAAGAAGATCTTTTCTAATCCTCGATCGATTCCAGGTGCTCGACATAATGATTGTGACACTTGCTTCATCATGTTAACCAGTGCCACCGAACATTTGGATAATCATCGAATTGAAGATCGACGCACCAATCAATTTCTCACGATGTATTCTTGGAAACAACGAGCTTGGTATCCTTTCTACTACGTCTTACGGCGATCGATACGACAGATTTACGTTCGTGGAATCGTGGCGGAAGCTGCCTATATGTTTGCTTACTTCTTGTTGGGTACATGCGTTGGTTTCTTATTCGAAAACAAATTTCAAGCGACATGTGACATGCTCAAGTTAACAACAATCTATTTTCTGATTACTCTGTCGTTTGGTATTCTTACTTGTATATCCAGTCAGAGACTTTTCGGCGTAGAAATCACTGATAAAACATTTGAACGAGAAAGTCGCAATTATTATCATCCATTCCAATATTGGTTGGCCAAGAGTCTAGTCGATATTTTCCGAATGATACTCTATCCATTGTTATTTCTTAGTATGCTCTATATTGAGATTGTTCCTCGTGGCTCGTTTTCTTTCTACTTGGGCGTAATGATTCTTTGCTCGTTTGTGTGTTCGGGTATTGGCCAGTTGGTATCAGTCATTTTCGATCGAACAGAATATGCTTATCTGGCAGGAACAATCATCGCTCTTCTCTCATGCCTTCTCTCCGGATTTAGTCCAACAAAACAGGAACTACAGTCAGGCGGCTTCGTCGTCCTTTTTTCATATTCACGGCATGTACAAAGTCTGTTATTTCGACATGAGTCGAAACTCTATCTCGAAGGACTCAATTCCGGGGAGCATATTTGGGGAACATCGGTGGAAGGCATTAATCACATGTATGACTTTAATAATAGGGAGAATCCCAATCTTATGATGCTTCTCATTGGATTTCTTGTACGTGCTTTGACATTTCTCTTTCTTTATGGAAAATCGGAATATCGTTCGGTGGCGCGTTTCCGGGTGACCAATCTTATACCCAACATAAAAAGTTTCTTCAAATTAGAATCGTGTCGAAATCGTTCCTTGAAACAGCATACAAGTAATGGACATGAAATCTTAGTCGCCGAAATAGATCCCGATACATTTTGACCAAATCTATTGACTATCCAGACAAGTATAGAAGTGACCGAAGTGACATCATTTTAGTGATACGAAACAGTAACAAAAAATGCTCAAAAACTACTTCCTCTAGAAAGTATTGGCATGCCAATAAATTCTTACTTGAATAGTTTTTCTGCTAACTCTAAAGTTTCATAGACATATTCAGGCTCGAGTTGAGAATATACTCTTACAAAATTTAGCGAAAAACATTTAAATTATTTTGGAATCAAACTTAATGAATGATTGTTAGTGGAATCCTCTCGTTCCAGTCTTTTCTCTTCTCTTCATATGCACGTATGAAAAAAATTAACTATACGATTTTGATTTCGATCAAACATCATAAGAATATGGATCTTTTAACATTTTGTCCTTTTTAAAATAATTATTCCATCATCCATTATTTACAGTACAAACGTCAACATTATCGATTGAGTATATGTTCGAAAACTACTCAGAACTTTGAAAGTTTCGTATATTTTTACAAATGATTCTAGGTTTAGTGTATTGCAAATTCTTTCTTGATATGATTTCAGAATTTTCTTAAGTTCTGCAATTCCAAATAAGACCATTGGCTATTTGTGAGAATCGATTTCTGGTTTCGTACATGGTGCATTGAGCTTTTGATGTTTATATAAAAATGTTCGAAGGCTTTTTTATTTTCTAAATAGAATGGTTCTTAGGTTCGTTCGTTGATCATCTGAAGATTTCGTATATTTTGCACGAAAAACATCCATAATTTGATTGAATATTAGAAGATTCACTTATTCTACACGGAATTCGCGGTAGTTTTGTAGAGTTTCAGTTTCGATAGATTGATCAATACTACCAAAGAAAAGGTAAAGTAACACTTCCAAAGTTCGCTTAATATCCATGTGACTACAAAATCAAAAAAATAACATTTTTTCCTGTCCATACTTTACAACCATGCAAATGAAAAAAAAACATTCTCTTGAAATCAATTCATTCATATGATATATCACTGATGAGACTTTATTAGAACTTTCATCTGAAGAAAAAGTTTTAAAATACATCGCAAAGACACATGAATATCACTGTCATTATTGTGTTACTAGCGAATGATCGTTGTTACATTGATCAGATTTGATTTAAACCATTGTATATGGTACACATTTTTTATCAAAATGATGTATTCCATTGAATGCATATCCACATAAAAAACAATATTGTTTCATACGTTTGAGTATCGTAAAACCGATGATTGGCTGATTATCAAAAGAAATTTTTAATTCTTCTTCATTTTGTGTTTCTTTTTCTTTGATCAGAATAGGTCTTCTCATTTTCATCTTCAGACGTTTTTACTAGAAGAAAATGTAAGTGATATACATTGATCTTAATCGTACTGAAATTTAATTAAACTCTTTAATAATCTTATAATAGTTAGTTTAATCAGGTAATCAACAAACCTATATTTGTCACTTTATAAAGTTCTTCTTTGACAGATTCTAATTCTATAGAAGCTTGATCAATAGTTTTGAGTAATGAATCAGAAGCTTTCACTCGATGTTTTTCTGTTTGTCCCCAAATAAAACGATGATGACATCGTGAAAAATACATATGGGAACAACCACCGTTCTTTACGATATGTATATGACAATTTGAACAACGTCGAGTACTAAGTAAACCAATACTTTCAGCTGTTAAGACTTCTTCTAATAAAGCATCTTGTTCAGATAATTTAATCACTACTTGACGATATTCTTGTATAGGAATATTCTCTGTTAATAATACATTCTGTTCCTTTTCTTTAGCTTTCATAATTCGAGTTAGAAGTATCTTTTCCTTTTCTTGATTTTGTTTGAGAATGATATGTTTCTTTACATTGTTTACAAAATGTATAATAACTTAATCTTTCATATCATTTGTATAATTGTTCATTTTGAAGAATTCGTTTGATTTCTGTTGAAAGTAATGCTTGTTGGCATTGATTATCTGGACAATGAACTTGTTCACCAAATAAACCATTTGTCAATATTGTTTAAACATAAATATTTAAACATATTCGACAATAAAAATGACTACAACGAAACAGACGAATGCAATTCTTGCCAGAAATAATATCCATACAAATGGAACATGTATGAAGTTGTTTTTCAAATTCTTCTTCTTCACGTTTATGATTATAATCGATTAAATATTGAAAGATTTTTCTAGCATTTTCAATTGAATATCTATTTAATGCTCGTGGATCATTAGTTTGCTCTTCAAATGTATGATGAAAAATAAGTTGATGATTTATTTCATTTTGAATTATTTCAATCCAATTAAAAACACATACTTCATCTTTGATAAATGGATAAGCATCAAGTTTTTGACAAAGTTTTTCGAGATTAATTTTTGAAAAATAGAAATATGAGATAAGAAATGTTGGAGGATAATGACTTGGATATTCATCATGATAATGAATGATAAGACTCAATGGTGGTAAATATTTAATGAGAGATGTTTCATCTTCAAATTGAATAGTAAATGAGGGTTAGAGATCAAAATCAATTAAGATTTCATATTAATTTTCATCAAGAAGACGAAATTTTCTAAAACTCTAGATCAGTATGAATCAGTTTTTATTCACGATATATGATGATGTTATTGGTACATGCAATATTTTGTATTCTTGCACAAGTGTAATATGAAAACGTGTTGTATGAGTCAATATATGTTGAGAACGAAAAGAAAGTAAATATAAAATGAAGAACACAAAAAACAACAATATTTTGAGGACACACATACAGAGTCGAAAAATTATTCGTCCATCCTTCTATTAGAACATCTCTATTAAAAGCCAAATTAAATAGAAATAGCAGAAATACTAAGACAAAATGATTCTGTGGCAGTAGAGAAATGATTTTTCGACTCACCGAATTTTTTATGTATAATTGATATAGTTATAATAACATTGATGTTAGTGGTCACAGCAGCAATCACTCAACCTAAGATGAACATAATGAATCCAAAAGATATGATATCAATTGATTATCATTTTTTCTGTCAATCCTTTTTGATTTACTTTTAGGAAAAAGTACGTGAACAGCCGATAGCAATCATGATGTCTGTGCATATCGTAGATATATTTGTGTTCTGTAGGTTGAAGAGAAAATAGTTTTCATCACTTTTAAATATTATAAATTTCAATTCGAAAATACAAGCGAAGCACAATGTTAATCAAAATATTTCGTTATTTTTTCCTGGTATAGATATAAAAAAAGGAGATTAATATTTAGCAATCAACCTATTACATAATGTTGAACATTGTGAAATTAATTCCGAGAACTCGATCATCGTCCGAAATAAGAAGCCCATTTGACATTGATTGAATTCCATCAATGCGCGAAATAGGATGTATTCTTAATCGAACTTACATTTATTCAGAGATATTTGCTCAATACAAAAGTAACACGTTGTAATTTTCGGATGCTATGAAGGAATGTTATCATAAACTTCTGCCATGACAAGCTGTAGTTTGGCCATCTCGAAATATTTTTCACATCCACATCATTCTCGCTCGACAACTTGAAATAGATGTTTAAACTTCTTGAGTACTCGGCCTACATTAGTAGACATCGTGACTAGCTTGGCACGAATACGAGCAGCACCAATGCGACGTGGTGGTGTGAATTTTAAATATGAGTTGTATACATATTTCAAGTGCTCCAGTTCACCGATCGTATCACCTTTAATATGAAATATTTCAGATATATGTTCGTGAATCTTAGCTAGATCTTCTTCTAGCGTTACCTGAACCATTACATCTTTAAAAAAAAGGCCAGAGCTACATCGTGGCTTTCAAAAAAAATTTGAGATAGCACTGCTCCAAAAATAATTGCAGGATTTTTGTCATGATCATCAATCAAAGATCCATTTGTTCGAGATTGTCAGCGATCCGTAGTAACCAATTTGATGAGGTTCAGAATTAGAAAAGAACTTCCGTCTCATCGAACATTTGACTTTCGACGGTAATATCAGCAAAGATGATCTTGTTACCTAACTTTTTTATATCACACTCAATTTCAAATGCGATTGATAGTTTATCGGATTTTGATGATGGTTGACCATCATACATTGTAGCAATACTCAGTGCCTGCGCGAAGGGTCTAAGATTGGGGGGGGGGGTGTAGCGGGTTTTGAATGGATGTGAAACTTTTTGGGGGGTGTAAAAGAGTATTTCGAGCAAACTTTCTTAAAAAAAACACAAAATTTGTTCCAAATTTGCTTCCGTTGCTGAACAAAAACGAGAAATTTCCAATTATTGAGGGAGTGTACACTCCTCCATAACCCCCCCCCCCTGCTCGCGCGGGTACTGTATTTCTTTGCGCACCTTCCCATTTAACAATTCTTTCTGTGTCATTATCGATAGAGATGACAGTGTTGATTCATAACGCATTCTGTTAATAATAGATGAAAATGAATTATTTATTCATTCAATTGTTTAGAAAAAAAGAGCGTTTCTATTTTTATAGGAAGTTTTCTGGTTTATTATAACGTATTGCCATACTATTTGCCTTATTTTATTCAATCAACTATTTTGTCTGCTGGTACGTGATCCGTTGACATGTTGCGTTTCTCTTGATCCACCTAAAACAGGACAATAACCATTATAATCTCTCATTGTTTATCTTATTTCTAATTCGTACCTGAATGATCAACGTTCCTTGATCATAACCAAGCGCCACATAGTTCAAACTTTTCGAACACGACATTGACCAACATCTTCCAACATCATAGTTCAATGTTGATTCGAGATGATAACTTTCCAAATTCCATAGTTTCACTGTTCCATCTTCTGAACCACTCATTATTAACGGTAGATTAGGATGAAAAAGAGCACAATCGACATTATCTGAGTGTCCATCCAATGTTTGTATACACATCTTAGTCTATTTCGAGGAGAAGAAATGTTAAATAGTAAGAAATTCATAGCTGTCTCTTACTTCAGAGTTCCAGATTTTGATTTGATGATCATCACTACCCGAAATGAGATATGGTTTATCATTATCAGAACAATAATGCACACAATTAACACCTTTCACATGACCTTCTAAAGTGAGAGTTGCTTCAGCAGAATCCAAATGCCATATCTAATGCATTTACATGGAACAACTTAAAAGTTTCTTAGCTAATTCTTGATCTTACCTTGATAGTAGAATCGAGAGAAGCAGAAGCAAATGTCTGATCATCTTTGGGATTGATAGCAATATGCATGACATAATGAGTATGTCCTTGAAAAGTTTGTTTTAATGTCCATTGTGCATCCCAATCCCATAGTTTGATAGTCATATCATCTAGAAAAAGAAATCTTGTACAAGAAGTAAAACTGATAGATGAGTCTTTCACATACCACTAGCAGATAAAAGATAGGATTGAGTAGGATGTACAATAATTGAACGAATAAAATCATCATGTGCTACAAATTGATGTATTTGTTCCGAGGTATTGTAATCATAAACACGAATAAATTGATCATCCTAGAAGGAATTAATGAGATACATCAATTTCATAGTATATATACCGATGCAATAATGATCCAATTTTTTCGAGCGACAAATTTACCGGCACGAATTGGCATACCACATACTTCGAATGTTTTAACCGATTGCTAGGAAAGAAAAACAAAGTGACGAACACAATCGAAATAGATCTAATAATTGATGCATACTTCAGTATCGTAATTGTAAATATGTACCCGACCATCGTGAAGTGTAGCTAAAATCCATGGTTCATCTGGATGAATGTCCACACATTTGACACGATTAGATTGAAAAAATGCTTTACGTTTTCCATCAAAGCACAAAGTCTAAAAGAAAAGCAGAAGAACGATTGGAAATGATGAGATGATTGATGGAAATTTTTACCATGTTTGAACTAGAATAATGATGAACAGAGAGAGAAAAATTTTCTAAAATAAGCAATGAAATAAGTATCCCCGATAGTTCAGATCTAGGAAATGTTTGGAATCTTTAAAAATCAGAGAAATATGAAGGGATAAAATAGTGGTGCGTAAGAGAAAAACTTATGAAATCGAAGAATGATCACTATCTCAGTGGATCCGTCCTTTTATATCAGTGTACTACATCGATTTTACGATGCTATTACTCATATCCACAATGATCGTCCTATGACACGTCAACAAGGTGATAAAGAAAGAAAAAAAGTCTGCCCACGTCAGCACGGTCCTAAAGAACGAACAAAAATTTGTCCACGTTAACAAAACAATAAAGAAAGTAAAGACTGTGGCACGTAAGCAAACCAACACGACAAGAAAATTAAAGTATTAATTTAGAATCTATTTTATTCGACAGAATCATTTTCAATTTTACATGTTAACTTATAAATATCAAATCTAGAAGCTGAAAAATTCTCAAAAATTAGGATACAAAAAAGGGTTTGATTGACGCTACGGTCTTCTGTAATAATGCAATTGTAGCCTTGCCTAGTCTAATCGATGATAGTAATAGTATCATGTGTCGTAAAGGTTCATGTTATTCAAATGTTTGATTTCAATGTTACAGACAGATTGAAATGTTGATGGTCTATTGAAAGAACGGCTAATATCAACGTATAGTTGTACACTTGTTTTTACACTTTTCACAGCTAATGTCCATTATGCTATAGCTTTACAAATTGAAGATTACTACAATGAGCTCTGTACTATTTCAATTTCTTTTTAATCATTATATAGAATCTCAACTAAATCGAAGTAAGGTATACATATCGTGAGGTATCTGAATGTCTTTGTTCAGTTTGTATTGAAACAGCAAGTACTATGACAAATGTTACAGAATATGTCATAGCACAAGTCAAGTATCCTAGAGAAACGATTACTAATTTTGTTTCAAGTACACTAGTTGGTATGAAATCTTGTTTGCAGACGCCTATCAAATTGTTCTGACTTGAACCCCATGTTCGGATTGATTTGGTCTACATGGCTTTGTACTGAAGCGGTGGACCATACTAATATACCATCAGATCCATGATGTATTACTTTCCTAGTTGGTTCTGATTCACTAAATCTTGTTCAAACCCATTAAGCTCAAAGATTCAGCCTTACCTGTAGGCACTGTTGTTGCCAGTCGTGTTCTCTTTTCGATTTAAAGTACAACATTCACTAATTAAAGTTCAAGGATTTCATTAAATTTTTTTCCTGTAGCTGCAGCAGATGTGAATCGTCCTACACGTAATAAGACATATATATATTTCAACAACGCTACTAACAATGTGACTGTTTAACAGATAGACTGTGAATGGGATCCAGATGTTGTATACAATAAAAAAAAACCGTTCTATTTCGCATTGTATTTCCATTTTAGATTCCTGAACACTCATACTATATCACATTTCACAGTGATACACAATTTTCATCATTCTTTTATTAAATTTTCAAGTTTTGCTTTGATTTTTCTATGTATGCCTGGCTGGTGAGGATCGACGTTTGCAGTAACCACGTACTTCTTAGAATCATTGTATTCATTAAAAAAAGCAAGTATTTTTCAAGTGCCTAAATCCTTTCCTATTACTGATTAGATATTTCGACGATTTAATATCTGGGATCCAGCTAAAAGTTTAAATTTTGTAAAACAAGAAATTAAAAAATCTGATGATGATTATGTGTAATATATATTTGTCCAATCGTGAACCTGTGTCAAAAAAAAATTCTATCAGATATATAAGATATTAATTATAAGTACGTTTATTATTAGAAAACATTTACAATATTATATCCAATATTTGACAATTTTGAACAATAATAGAAAAAAAGATCTTATGACATATTGTCTAGGTGAAGCGACTATTAACCCATCTATAACAAAAAATGCAAATTAATATATTATCAGTTATGAATTTTTCAGATACTCCCCTCCAATTGCAATAATTCTTCGCATGCAGATAGTAAACCGTGTCCTGGTAATAACCCTAAAATGGTTTGAGTTCCTACTGAGATAAGACGAAATTCCCAGATTTCTAGTATGTCTATTTTCAAAAAATCTCTGTGAAGGAGTCAAGATACGAAAAAACCTTACTTTTGCATTTTGATCTGAAACTCCGCGTATATAGAGGTTTCAACTAAATTAGCGTGTGTGGAAAAATTTCGAAGTTTTGAATAAAGTCTCACCGAGATACAAAGCTTTCAAAAAATGCACGTCATATACACTATCTATAGAGAAGGATTTAAAATTTGAAAGTTCTATATTTTGACGAAACTTCTAAATTTTTCTACGCAAGCTAGTATAGTTGAGATCTTTGTGTGCGTGAAGTTTCAGACCAAAATTCAAAAATCCGATTTTTTTGACGAACCCTTTTAGAGTTATTACCAAGATACAATTTATTATCTACGGGCAAAGAATTTTTGTAGCCGGAGTAGGAGGGGGGGGCACCTATCTAAGCACAAGATCCAGTGTATATCATATGTAATCAGCGTGCCACGGCCAAATGATTCGAGACACATAGCCGTTAGTAACTTGTCCAAGATCATTCCATGACTGGTGAGGCCATGGTTTGAACGCAGTACCTTGTGGATATGTGTTAAACAACAAGTAGCGCTCATCCTGGAGATTCGCTGACCCTTTTCTGAAAGAATGACAGTGATATGTGAATTAAAAATATTTTTATATTCAAAAATTTGTTTCTGAAATATAAATTAATCTCAACTATCGATTGTTAACTTTATCACTTGCCTTGAAAAGACTGAATAGATGTTAGATGAAGCAGATCGCGTAGAACTATGCAATTCGTAGACCTTAGAGTTTTTTCAAACATTCTGGTTAATGATCATGCCAATTGATATTTTCTGTCCAAGTGAGTCATTTACGCAGTATAAGGTTATAAATTATCATCAATTATTAATATGTATAGTACAACGATCGATAAGGAAGAAGTATAGTGGTCTTCCTTTCGCAGTTCCTGTTCATTGATGTCGAATATTTCTTTGTTAGATCCTCGAACTTTATTTATCTATCTGAGTTAATCAAACATAACTCGATAATAAAACATCAATATCTATCAATCATGATCAATCTTTTACTTTTCAATAATCAACATAAGAATATAGTACTTTATAGAGAGAAAACAATAATATCACTTGCTTTATTGATAACATGAAGTATTTCTTATATTAATATCATTCAGAATAAAGAATATTCAGGCCTCAGTCTTTACAGTATTTCGTGACCTTCAGCTGTTAACATTATTTTTTGGAAAAAAATAAGAAAAGTTTTTCTATGATTTTTATTTTTTTATTTTGCATACTTATATTTAATATCAACAATAATGTCACATCTAATTTATGTTTTACAAATACAAATAAAAATAAAATTGAAGTATATCTATTGCCTTTCATTGACATGTATACATGTGTAAATATTCAACTGTTGTTGTTGTTAAAATCATCATTTGGAGCTAACTCTTGAATTAATTGATGGTCGTGATCTCGGCATCTTTTTCTATTATTGACTGAGACGATGAGGAAAATGCAATAGGAACTAAATTCAATGATGGTGGCATATCCATATCCTTTAACAGTGCTACCTCAAGAAGAGTTCGTGTCAGTAGAATATGATCATTATTTTCTTGGATATTCAATCCACGACTAAGATTGTTTCAAATTCTATTTATCCAAGGTGTCGAGTGTAATTTAATTAATGTAATCAAACACCCATTACGTTGATAATAAACAGAAATGGTTTTCTATTATATTCTTCAAAGAAAATTTGTAAACCTTTATTGAACAATGTTCAGGTTGAGTTTTTCCTGGTAATGGTGCAATTGATAGTGAATATAATTTTGTTTGAACATTTATTGTAAATGCAACTGATCTAAATTTTGTTTTTAGAAATGTTTTCTGTGTTTTATAACACTTATTGATTTTGGAAGTTGAGTGCTTTTACATGCCCATTTGACGAAATATATTTTAAAAAATTTCGGAATCTTTTTACTTTTAACTCAAGAATATTTAGATATATGAACACTTTATATGAACCTTCTTTTTGCATGACAACTATAAAAACAAAAGACTTTAAATTTTAATACTACAACCCATTTACATACAACTTGGTACAATAGTTTTTGCTACATAGCCAGTTGCATCCTTAGTAGTTTATTTTAAATGATAAATAATAGCGATATAATATTGAAAATGACTCGATCGAATAATAGCTGAAAAGACGATGTAAGTCGAATGTCTTATTATTTTTTTATTGATCACTCATTTTTCCCTATATCTATTAGATTGAACAAGATCGCTTAATTAATATGTGGATTAAATAATTGAATTTTACACTTGAAATAATAGAAGTCGTTGATGAATATTTGTTGAATTATGATGATGATAGATTAGAATCTTAAATACAATTTTCCACGAATGAAAAGAATAATGTCTAGTTTGAGTTTTGATCATATAAATTACGATTGGAACATTTGATGGTTGAAATATACGGTTAAAATAGCCCTTGTAGTGGAAGAATAATATTCTATTTGTTAAAAAATGAATGCTTCAAATTTTATAACTTAACTGAGATAGAATTTGTGTGCGGAAAATGACTGCCTTTTATTTGAGTGCAACGGCGGCTTTTTTAATGTATTATAATTACTATCGCGCGCAATTAAAATCGATCTCTTATATAATATATACTAGTCTGAAATATTTCTGAAAATTGTGGTTATATATAGATTAGTATAGTATTTTATTAATATACAAATATTATGAATGAAATTTAAACACTTAAACAATAGAATAAAAAAAAAACTACACACAGTTCTATAAATCTAGATTTAACAATATTGGACATGAAAAATGAACTTTTGACTTTAATACAAGAAAAAACAACAGAAAAAAAGAACATTCCATTATGCACATGTATATTTAATTACAAATTAAAGATAAAGATAGATATTAACAAATGGGTCGGTTGCAAAATTTTATCAGATCTGCAAGTAGATGGTAATGAGTTTAAATTAAAAAGATTAATTTATACAGTTAAATGTATATTGTCGCTTATTCAAATATTTATGAAAGTTCGATCATGTCGAGATCGATAGTAGTGCATGTATCAAGCGGGTTTTCATCATTTATTGATGTTATTTTACATTCTTTTAGTGTGTCCATTTTAGTATGTGCCTTAGCTATTGTTTTTACTCTTGAAGAAATATTATTGATGAATTTAGGATCAGGCTTATATATTTGACGACGTCTATAAGATTTGTATCGGTTGATGTGATGAGAACATTTCTGATTGCAATTAAAATGATTGTAAATACAATTATTGTGATAGAGTTTCATTTGAGCGTTGCTTATTTTAACAGGTAATGAATGATGGTGAGAGAGAGGTAATGACATTAGCGGTACTGGACGTGATCCGATATTGTATTGTTCGCGAAATGGTGGACTCAATTGTAGTGACATGAGAGATGGTATTCGTCTTTGGTAGATTTTATTTTGTAGTTGCTGTTGTTGTTGTATGAGAACAGATTTTGTTTGGTTTGGCGTGTCATTGAAGTGTATGGTTCTAGATGCTGTCTGAAAGGGAGACCATGTTTCTATATGAATCGATTTTATAGCAGTGTCAATTTGGTCAGTTAAAATTTGATGAATGAAATTTTGGTTGGGTATCATTGTCTAGAAAAGTAAGTATTTTTTTGTGTTTTTTTAATTCAGTGATTTATACAGCTTTTTTTGTTGAGGTTGGAGAGATACAATAATTAAAGGCTTTATAAGATATTTCGCTGTTTACATCGGAAAATAAAATATACAATAATACAGGCTATTCCGAAAAATATCCAACTAATAATTGATGTGCCAGACGACCAAGTGCGTTTAGGTTGAAAGATTTCAGTGTGGGGAACTGCAACAGTTGCGCGTACGCGCTTCATGAGACCTGCCATTCTTTCTTCGCCTGGTTTTGTATCGAACCATGAAGTATTCTGTTTGAGATGCTGATAAACATTGACAACAGAAATATTGTTAGTAAGTAAACTATTATTGTAGATGATAACGAGCGAAGGGACGCTTGAAATTATAGGACGGCCTACTAATGTGAATCCTGGGCATGCGATTGTATGACCTGGAGTTACGTTTACAAGAGCAACAGGTGGAAGAATTATCTGGTCATTCATGTTCCAGTTTTCTTGTTTAATAATGGAGTATTCAGTTTTAGGAATTTTCAAACAATGGAGTGATTTAGGTGAGGAAGTGACCCAAAGATTATCCCTTAGTTGTCGAAGAAAATATGATAAACGAGGAACTGGCGATGTTTGACAATCGGATAAAGGAAGATTTCCTATTATTTGACCTAAGCATGTCTCCTGCGCTAACGTCTGGATTGGTGGAGTATCACGACATGATGCCATCAAGCGAAGATCGCATCCAGATTCCTCAGGATCTTGCCATTCCATAGTAGTGTTATCCACTAAATTAATAGCCCAGTATCGAGGAATTTGAGCGAGTTGATGAGTTAGATTCTTATGAAAGAATGCAATAGGTGTCAACTTGTAGGTGAGAAATGATGAGGTATGTTTTTTTTGTGGTACGGCAAAAAAACTAGTGATGACTAGACGGCCAATTTCGAGTGGATTTTGAGTTTTATAAAGTGAACTGGGAATAAAATCTATTTGCTGACGAACGAGAAGCTTAGTAATGATTTGAACAACAGGAATTGATCCATGTTGTGAATTAAATGTTAGGTTTCCTTCTTTAATAACACTATATATTACTTTCTGCAGTTCCTCTGACGAGAAAAAGTCTAGATTGAGTTCGTTGCGATAGATCTGAGTCATTGCTAAATAGAGAAAAGAGCGTTGAAGTTGAATATGCAACTGTTCCAGACCAGTTTTTAAAGTATTGATAGCATTGGAATGTGAATTTAAAATAGGTATCATAGCATTGAGAGCTTTTTGTGTTACTTCAAGCTCTTCTGCCAATTCAATCTGATTTTCCTGAATTTTTGCTAGTATGGCTCCATGTATTTGCAAATTTCGAGAGTATTCTGTAAGCGATTTTTCTACATGTGCTACCTGTTGTTGAAGATTTGCTATTTGCAAAGAATTATATGCAGCGTGAGCGAAGTTAATAGCTCCCATGCCTAAACTGATAATATCGGTGACGAGACGCTTATGCCTTTTTGTAGTAATATTACAACTGGGGATGTTTACGGCGGCTGATAGCGGTAGAAAGTGACATGTAGCTGTAGTCATTGGAAAAATTGCAGAGTTATGAATAATTCTATCCGATGGCGTATACAAACCCACATAATCAAAGAATAAGCCTGTTTCAGGATATGCAATTGTAGTATTCTCTCTGAAAATACTGAGAGAATGAGAGAGGAGACGTAGAGGCAACATGCTCAAAAGAACAAGAATGATCATAAAGTCATTATATTTCATGATTGTTGTGGATCTGTATTTACGACGTTCGTCGAGAATTCGTTTTAATTATTATTATTCGAGTAGAAGAGTGAAGACACTTCTGTGAAATATCTGAAATGAATGAACGAATTACAAATTATAAATGAAATTACGTTGTTCGCTACTATGTGTAATTTTTTGCAATAAATACAACAATGAATATTAAAAAAAATTGATTAGAAAAAATACACTGAAACAGAATAATCAATACGAAAATGTAAAAAACTAAAGGTTGTCTTTCAAGAATCAAATGCACTTGTTGTCCATTGGCTGGTTGACCATGAAAATCAGTAATACAACAACTATTATTAGTAAAATAAGAGTAACAGCAGCATGTTGTACAAGTATAAATTATGTGATGGATAAAGTATGACAAGATCAAAAAACTGGAATAATTGTTTTGCATAAATAAAAATGTTCTTAAATGGTTTGACATGGAGAAGATTTTTTTAGTTTATTAGTCCATCAGTTAAACAAAGTATTGAGAATAACGTTGTTTTGTTTGTTCAAAAATGGTTGCTAGTCTGTTTAGTTCAGCTATTTGATTTTTGGATGGTTTTACTTGCAAGGCGTTGATGCTGAAGTCTTGCAAAATGACGAGATCCGTAAGCTGTTGCACTCGCGATAGTGGTACATATGCTGATGCTACCTCTACCATGCCAGGCGGCATATTCAGATCGATAACTATTTTGGGCAAGGTTTGACCTTGGCTCTTGTGAGTTGTGATAGAATAGGCTGGTATCAACGGTAACATTTTTCGCTTCACAGAAATCTTAGTCTTGAGTTTTTGATCTTTGAACATTTTCATAATTGGACCTTTGTCTGCATACAATTTCTCGAGGTCGACGTCGAACGTCTTCTCGACTACAGGAATAGGAATAATAAGTGGATCGAGCGAGTCCAATTTTTTAATTTTTAACTTGGGTATTTCTATCAATGCATATTGAGCATTTCGTACAAGGATCGTATCAATCGTAAAGATTCCTTCGTCAGAACCATTTGAAAGTTCTGATGTCGGATCGTAGACCAATTCGCGGAAGATACCTTGTGTACCGTTTGATAAACCAAGCTCACAAGCAATATTTTCTTGTAGTAATACAGGCATGTCTGGTATTAATGGAAGATAGCCAGGTAAATGTTCTGTTTTATTGTCGGGCAAAGCAAGAAGTCGTCGTGTCAAATCAGGAAGATCAATCTGTTTCTTGGCTTTTATGGTGTCCGTAGCAATTACAACGGTTGGTGATCGACCCATTTCATATGCCTTATTAATTACTGCTCGATTGTTCAGTTCTGTTCGAAGTTCATTTCGATAGACGAGAATTGGAGCCTATAATCGTATATTAAAAAAAAATTGAAATATAATATTATTTAATGATCAGATGAGTTATATAATTCATTATAGTAGCTAAATAGAAGTAGAAAAAAATTCGACAACTGAAAATACACAGCTTTTTTCTGTCAAAAGTCTATTAGAATAAATATTTCTGAAAAAGTAGTTGTTTTGAGTATATAATCTTGTTTTCATTTCCGATGAACTGCAATGCTATTCGCTGATGTTTTTTCTATTAAAGGATCCATTGCGTATAAAACATACCTCGTTCCATGGTGGATTGTTGAGAGAAATGTGAAGCCCTATACCAATTACACGTGTTCGAAGTAAAACCCAATCTTCATGTGTGCCTTCGCCGTTACGAACTCTATTCAACAGAGCTTGATAAGCTAAATCTTTTGTTCGCATTTGTTGTTCGAGCATGACTACACAATTAATCTGCAAAATCAGTGCTCGAGCACTCTTTTGCTGAATTTCTTTTTCAGTAGGTAACTTTGTATTATTTTTTGTATTATTGTCCGTTGTCATCGAAAAGTTATAATAAAGTGGTTTGTCAAATACAGGCGAGTACTGTATATAATCACCAAACAAAATAAGATTTATACCGCCCATTATAGTCATGGGATCACAATGCTTAGCCGTTGCAACAATTTTATTTAATCGAGCCAATAAACTGAGTCCAACCATGGACATTTCATCCAAAATAATATACTCGACAAAACGCCATGTGTTTTCAAGTTTCATTTGGCCAGGACGATGCATACTCGTTGATTTAGTCTTTCGGTTTCGTCCTTCGCCAAGAAAAGAATGTATTGTCATACCTTCTATTTCTGCTGCTGCAACTGACGTTGGCGCAAGTTTTCGTAGTTTTTGTGCACGATCGGTTTGTGAAAAATATGCCGTTACCGCACGGATCAACTGGGATTTTCCTGTACCGCCACAACCAGGTACGCACATAATAAGTTGATCTTGTTTATCATCTATAAAAGTTATAAATTATAAAACAGCTATATATCTTGACTTTATTATCATACTTGTGTTAAGTTTATCTAGTCCGTCTAGATGACCTGTAATAATCATAAATGCAGCCCTTTGATTTTTATTAAGCGTGAATTGTTGTGCAACATTCTCCCGAGTTATTTCATTGGGTACAGTCATTTTTGTGACTGGTACAATGGATTTAGAATCTAAGGGATTGTCATAACTATCAAAAATTGCCCACAAATTATTTTCGACAACTCCATCAAGTTCATTTTTCTCATTATCATTCTTCTCTATGGAGCCATCTTCTATTCGCTCGACCATACAAGCATTTCGTCTCCGATCTCTTTCATCTTTAATTATCCGTTGCCATTTGTTATTCAGTTGGATCAGTTCTGTAGTAGCTGGTACAAGATGTTTATGATCAGAAGGCAAGTGTTTATCCAGTCTTGAAGAATATATGAAACGATTTGTAGATCCAATGCGGGAATCTATAAATAGCATAACTGAGAAAAAGTTTCTGAACATGAAAGTTTTACTTCGAATATTAGCAAATCTATTAGCTTGATCAACAGCTTGCACTGTCTTTTCAAAATATATTTGCTCTGCTTTGAATCCAAGCTCTTTTACAGTTGAAATCTCAGCCATATCAATTGTTTCTAATACATCAAGAATTTCCGTATTCTCGTTGTCAGTATCACTATCATTATAATCGGGACATACATAATCACCACCTGTCTCAGTTTGTGCAAGTTCTATCACCTGTTGCAAATGCTCATCGCGATCATTCTTACATTCATGTAACAACTGAATATTATCAATAATTTTCCATGATGTAGGCAAAATTTTTGCTTGCCGCATCTGAAACGCTTCTTCCCATGTTTGATCTATATCACATATGTCTTGAATAGATCGCCAAGGAACAAAAAGAGTAAGAATGGATCGATAGTAACGTTCTTTTGTATCATCTCGGTCTCTTCGAGGAACTGGCGGACCAAGCAAGATGGGGACCACAGCTTTAATACGCTTTATATTTATATGCGATACAACTTGTGGATGGCCAACTTGGAAATTTTCTCGTTCACAAACTGGTCGACCTCGTCGTGAATCTCGTAGTTCAGTGCTCTTCGATTCTAATTGTGTCTTTAATTGCTTTCGATCTTTTGCATCAATGGTTTTTTTACGATAAAAACTAACGTAATCATATAGGCACATATTATCAAGCGATACTGAACGATATTGATAATCTACTCGAGTATTGACATATACATATTTAGTGTTGGTTTCTGCAGGTTGAAGTAAAAATTGTTCTTCTGTTTCCACACAATTTTCTTCACTTTCGATATCTGTATTATCTAAACGACAAAAAGATATTTTGAACTTATTAAATTAGTAGTGAACAGTAAAATAAAATTGATTCTTATGTAGACATGAAAATATAACATGCTTCAAAACCTAAGGACGCGTTTTTAGGTCACGCAGTCTTCTATCACGATTCAAATATATAATTAAAGAAGTTGTATAAGAAAAATGTGTTTTCTTAGTTTTTATATGTGAGATTATTTAATTCGATGTATAGGATATTTGCTATTGTAGAAGATAATATATATTACTTGTTATTTGATGATGTTGTTGCTTCAGCCGAGTTTCTAATAGCATTGCTTGTAAATAATTCTCTATACCAATCAGGAATAGATTGGCAAAATCCTGTGTTGTATAATGATCAGGCCAACCCATAAGGTACGATGCCACTTGTACACCAGATAATTCTTGTTGGGAAGCAAGTGTATTGTAACAACGTAAAACAAGTCGACGCGATCTTTCATCGGCATTTACAATAGCATCATCACTAAGTTTCTGTTTTTCAAAAGATTGTACAGCTTTTAGAACAAGCGAAAATGTATCATGAAACGAAAGATTTGACTTTGTCACATAATCAGTTATATAGTAGACTAGAGCCTTCGCATCGCTACCACTAAAAATATATTTAATGTCCATGTTTGAGCGACAGGCACTAATAATATATTCGTTGAAATTATTAATTGTTTCATGCAATCGTTTTAACTTAATTTCACCAGATTCTACGTTGATGGATGAGGTTTTTTCAATTCTCCGCGGCATCCGCATACGGCACATTAAATTGCCGCTTTTTTTTGAGTATTTGTAACATGAACTTGTATGCTGATGAATATTGTTGCTACATACTAATTTCATCACGTCCTTTTTGAAATGTAGCATGAAGTTTGGCATTGATGGTTTTGGAATTGGGAGTATTGATGGTATGAGGTTTATAATGTTAGTCTCTGATTGCTGTGGATCTAGAATAAAATATATTTTGCATCTTTTAGATAATTTGAATAAAACTCTGTAATTAGCAATTTTACCATTTGTTGTGGAGATCTCAGCGTCGAAGTTGCTAAGATCTTGTTTGATGATGTCCTCTAAATAATTGAGAAGACCTCTTCGGAATTCTTCATTTCGAACTGATTCTTTTAATTGTGAAGGTGTCAGATTGTGGTCAAGCCATATAAGAATATGCAAGTGCAATGAACCTCGGCCTTGATTCTCTACTGTTCCAAAGTATGCTTTAATTGGACCAAGCACACCTTTTTCTATCATACACTTCAGTATAGACGAGATGAGCACATTAAAAAAGCGAGCAGTGGCCACAGGATGCGAGGCTATAATCTGTGCACGTTCGTAGGTTGATGGAATTGTTTCGGGTATAATTGTGTCAAGATCGAGATCAACACCAGAAAAATACAAAGCTACACGACTATGAATATCAGCAGGATTTATTGTCATGAATATGCTAGGCAAACCCTGGTTAAATATCAAAGCATGAATTTGAGTACGAAGGGCAGCTCGTGAATAAGCTGACCCCATAACATTACCGCCCACTGTCTTGATTTGCCTCATGAGCATATTTATTCGTGGATTGGTGACCGATGAGAATGTCTTTTGGATGACACTAACTAGTGCTGCCTCGATTTCTTTACTTGTTAGTGTTTGGAGAGCGTTAGCGGCATCTTGAAAATAGGGTCGAGAAGCCATAAGAGTTGCATTCCAGCATGCTTGTCGCCGTTGCATTATATTGAAGATAACAAACATAAATGAATGATGTCTCTCAAAGCGCTGATCATCATACGCAAGTAAATAACGGATGTGTTGATTCAGTGATACCGGAACTGGTCTTGATGATTCAAATGGTGCTCCACATCCGTAAGGAAAAAGTGTTGGATATAGACCGAGTAATAGTTCTGGATTGAGACAATCATTAACAGGCATATGAGACCTAGGAATCATATAGACATTGTCTTCATCCTCTGTCGTAGTCTCGGTTGAGTCAATAAACGAATTGGTTGAATTATTATTAACTTTGTGAAGTAAATGCACACCAATATCTTCTGATGAAATAGTTGTTCCATTGACATCGAGTACGGCACTAGTAAATTTTTATTAACAACTATATCATCTTGCGATATACACTTACCTAGTATTCATTGAACATGCGTTTGTTGCATTAGGTTCACCCTGGGCAGAAGCGTATACTAATGGGTCGACAGTAACCCCAGTTCGTTCTGCATTTCCATCGGTGGCATTTTCTATTCTTTCAAGTGTTGTCCAAATACTTTCTGGAACGTCATCTTCGGGTAATTTTGCAATATTTACTTCATTGACTAAAATAATCGAGTATATGATATTTTTAAAAGGTACTACTCTAGAACTTACTGGGAATCATTTGATACATGTGGTTGTAGTGTTTCAGCCACAATAGTGCAGTACGAATTTTTTCTCGGCTCACACCGACAATTCTACGCAACTCAACGCGATTCGGCGTATGCGCACCAACAAAAACAATTTTTAGTGTATCAGAAAGATCGTCAACATCCAACGGTAGACTTGTAACAATATTTGGCATGTTATGCATGAATGTGATCACATTACCTTTAAGTGCAGCTTGAGCAGTAGAATGATGATGATAGGGCGATTGCAATTTAATAATACAGCTATTATGTCGATAAAGAGATATCCTTTGAAAAGATTCATATAACGGTAATCTTATTTCTTCCAATCATAGTTAATAACTCACAATTTTTCCTCAGCAATCGTCAATTGCTGGAGTACATGCGGTACAGCTCCGATCCACATCTTATTTGCTGCAGAGAATGTCGGGATCTTATCTTTAACCAATGCGCTGTAGCATTGTTGACAGATATTACCAGTTTTGGTTGCAAAATTATATCCTTTTTTGTAGAAGACCATGTTAGACATACAGAAAGTGTTTGAATATTCATTTCCTTCTTTTAAAAGAGATTAGTATATAGCAGTTTATTCACTCGATTAAGATACTCACCTTGTGCGGCTTGCTGAAGCTCAGGAATAATATTCAAAAGGTCCCTATGACAAGAAAGCTTATCTAAGTGTGGAATATCTTGTAGAGCACATTCTGTCATTGTATTTGTATATGTTCGAATATTACAGCTAAGACATGTAGATTGTCGTAAATTTGACATAGACATATGGTTGGAAAAGTCTTGCAAGCAGTATTCTTTTAAGTGCGTTGGAATTGCTGTCGGCCAAACATATTCATCAAGCAAAGCTTGTTGTTCTTTTTCTAATATTTGTTGCTGCCGTTGCATATTGACAGTCTCGGTTGTTTGTCTTATGAATTGTTGTCTGTCCATTGATAGCGTCATTTTTGAATGCCGTTGAGAGTTATCTAAACTTCCGCGCTGTCGCTGACTTCTACTTGATCGATCTCTCACTGATCGCTGTTGTTGGTCAGCAAGACGTATCTTTCGCTGATTATCACTTTCATTTTCTCTTGCGGCATGTTTCCATAGCCGATCACCGGCAAGACGTATCCGTTGCTGATCTTCAGTTTCATTTTCTCTAGCAGTTCGTTTCCGGAATCGATCGTTCGCAAGACGTATCTGTTGGTGATCTTCACTTTCATTTTCTCTAGTAGTTCGTCTCCGGGATCGATCGTTCGCGAGACGTATCTGTTGGTGATCTTCAGTTTCATTTTCTCTAGTGGTTTGTTTCAGAAATCGATCGTTTGCAAGACGTATCTGTTGCTGATCTTCACTTTCATTTTCTCTTGAGACATGTTTTCGTAGTCGATCGTAAGCAAGACGTTCTTTTCGTTGCTGTTCACCTTCCATAACTCTTTCTTGACGTTTTCGTTGAGCATTATAGCTTTCTAAACTTGATCGTATTTCATCAGCCGATGTAATTGAAGTTTTATGCTTTCTGGCAATGTGAGGCGGTGAAAACTCGGGGCTTCGAACAGATGACACTTGGTTGTTTTTTATCGTTAGCTTTCGTGGAGTCTAAAAAGAGTAGGGTTCGATATTTTTATCTTTTTCTAGTTCACTCAGTTTAACATCTCACCTCTGGTGTTGCACAGACTCGCTCATTACTTTCAGTTCGATGGTTACGAGATTGTTGTATCAGTGGTACGAAGTGATTTGGACTCCAGACACCAGCACAACCTGGACGATTTTTTGTGGAAAGTTCATCTATGTTACTGGTCCAAAAGATGATTAGTCGTCCATTATTCGGTACAGATGTGTCAAGTGGCTTGTACACTGCATTCATAATCTTCATCTCTGCACGATAATCGATATAAGGATATACACTTTGTATCTCGCATTGTAATGCGCTACCGAGTGCTACAAGCTCATATAGTTCAGAAAAACTATTATTATTGCATGCTCTTCGAAGTGCTTCATCAAAAGAACCAATCAGATTGCTATATCGAGCAATATAATACAATCTATTTTTTACAAGCTCAATTATTGTTCGTACTAGAATCAAATAGACAAATAAATTCAACGTGGATATTGTTTTTAATACAAATTAATTTGACAAACCTCTCAATTCAACAGCAGATATTCCAGAATTCGGTACAAGAGAGACAACTGAATTGAATAGACAATTTCCATCAGCAAGACTTTGCAGAGGAATCAAATGCTGAACACTTTTGCTAGCCTGTTTTAGATATTGTTGAGCCATAGTATCTATAACGTGCTTATGTTCGTTAAATTCGATTGGCAAAAGTAGTTGTAGCGGTGGCACCAATTTCTCATCCTAAAATAACTCGAAAAGAATTATGTCTTTAACATAACTTATATCTTGTACATACTGCACAAATTGCCGCTACAGTAGCTGAAATTTTTTTCTCGAAATCCGTTGCTATTGAGGCTGTTGTTAAGCGATTCAACAACCGTAGAAATTGTTCAGCCCGTTCATATCTTTTACAGTTACATAGGTGATTTTGGCACATATGCAAGCCAGTAACACAAACTTCGTTTCTATTGGTACTCTTGTCGTTCATTTTAAATCGATCTGAAACAATCTTAATCAAGGAAGATCTTAGTTAACAAATAAATTATAAGAATTAAAATAATACAAACACATGAGTGAGTTAAATAAAAGATAGTTCATTCTGCTAAAAAAAAATCTAACAGACAGTACGTTTAAATTTTATTTAAAAAACATAAGTTCACATGTACATTTATTGACGTTTTACATCAAATGAGCCATTCAGTTTTTAAAAACTTTGAAGTAGTAAATCGATACTCAGTTATAAGGACATTTGATATTTCCTTTTTATATATCCATCTTGTTTTATAATTGTTCCCGATAAGTTCCACCAACGGTTTTGAGCTCTTCCATCGGAATAATATTCGCAATCGTCATCGATACATCTTAAATTAAGATTGATTTCGTGCAAGATTGTTTGAATTAGTTCATTATAACAAGATTTAGTGTCTTGTTCAAGTGAAAGAGTTACAGTGATTTTAACAAGAGACGAACAAGATTCAAATAGATGGAGCCATTTGTTATTAATGACAAATCCTTCAGCATCTACAAGTCCATTTAATTTAAGTTTTACGAGAGACGGCATTGTTGTTGTAAGTTGAGTGATGCAATCAAATGGAACTTCGAGTAATATCAGAGAAGCAGAGCGAAGCTTTGGAAAAATAAATGAACAGAATAAATTTCTATTGAGACGAAGCAAAGTAATATCTAGAAAGCAAATATTGGACAGACTAGGTAACGTATATGATAAATCATTCCAATTGACTGTTGAGCATGAATGCAAAATAAATTGTTCGATTTTGGTTTGTGCCAAGAATGAAGTACCACTTTTTATTGTTTCTTCCAATTCATCTCCATAAATTTCTAATCGACGTAATGACAATAACGGCGACATAGATGCGAGTAAGTTATGCAACAAACCAATACCAGGCACAACTAAGGTTAGCTGCTCAAGTTTCATGTTAACATGCGAAATTCTTCTGAGAAGACAAATGATCCACTCAGAATGACCTATAAGTTTTAACGAACGAAGTTCTAAGCACTGATGAAAATTGTTAAGGCAGTTTTTTTCATACAGTTCGAGGGAGATAACTTGATTGAGCAAAAGTTTTTCTGGAAGAGTTCTAACATGCGTATCAAGAACAAGCCCTCGTAAATAAAGATGATGATCTCTGTTGAATAACACTTCATCAGCCGCTCCAGTTATGTGCACAAGACTGAAAAACAGTTCGATAGCATTAAAATATTCAAATATTTGTTGCCAAATATCTGGATACAGTTGATCAATTGTCGTTCTCATTTCTATAGATGAATTAATAAATAAATTTCATAATAGGAGATATTAGTTACCAGCAGAATAGCTGTGATTTTCAGTTTGCATTACGATCAGATGATCAGCCGCTACCAGTAAAAATTACTAATCTGAAATCATTTTAAGATATAATAATGTTCATTAATAAAAATTAGTAATACATATATATTTAAGTTGAGTAGAAAACAACTAAGATGATCAGAAAATCTGAATACTATAGCACTGCAATCACACTACAAAAAGACACTCTATCTACAAATCAGTTTATATTTTATTAAATCATTGAAGAAGACTATTGAGGGTGTTCCTTTTCAAATTTAATTGCCATTTCAAGCAATTCTGCGTCAGAAATTTCTGGCATCATTTGAATGTCAGCAGGAGCTTTAGCAACTACCATCTCAGCTGCACTGACAAATTTGGGTTGATTAGTAGAATTTAAACTAGCATTTGGGGCTAGTTCTCCAGATAAATGATGATTGGTCATATTTTTTTTTGCTGGACCTTCAGGCGCTAAAGGAGCAGCCCTTTTCTGTCCTCGTCCTGTTGCAGTTGAAGTGATCTATGGTCCAATTAATAGAAATATTGATTTATTATAATATCATTAATTCTTACTTTATCATCGGCTGAAATTGCCGATATATCTGAGAAAATGTTTGCGTTCATTGTTAAATCTATCATAAAAGGAGTATGATGTAAAAGAGATTTGAAAAAATAATTTAGCGTAATATTTACCGGACGATTGAGACATTTCAAATGAATATAATCAGATGTAAATGTAAATGTTTAGACTAATAAAATCTACAATAAATACATATTATTCTCTAAATTCTATAAATTAAGTACACTTTCAGAATATCTTTATTCGTATTATATAGTAACTAGTGCTATTATCAATATATAAAAACCAATACAAGCATTTTCACACCGAATCTAACTGACTATCATATGAACAATAATCAAAAAACAACGAAAACAAAAACGATAGGATGAATATGGAAGGATGCTTATTGACAAATAAACGAGTTTTATCATGCCGGTTTCACTCTTTACAAATATTGACAATTAAAAAAAATTCAACATGATATTAAGTTTCTGATCCATTTAAGTTTATTTAATAAATTTCATTTGTATTGCAATAATTGAGGACAAACCATACGCATAAATTTCTCTTGAAGACGAAAAGTATCAATACTATGTAGAAATTCTCGACGAAATTCTTTTGTAGCAACTTGAATTTCACCATCATCATCAATATATTGTTGGTATTCAACGCGATACAATGGAATTTCTTCCTGCACCATCAATAAACCAAAATCACCATCAAAATCCAGAGGTTGTAAGAGGTTGAATCCTCTCTTACAATATTTTGCTATACGTGTGCACAAATGCTTTGGACTTCGAGCATGCAGACTGTAAACAATAAAAGATTTTGTTGCAAGCGCTTGTAAGAATGGAAATGTTGAAACAATTTTGTTTCCTAAAAATCTCACATGTATAATATAGAAGCGAATAAAAGATATATAGATTTACCGGTGAAGGCAACTTGGCAAATATCCATATCAGAATTATGAAGAATATGTGAGAGCGGATTTTTCGAGTTACCAATAGGCATCCAAGTGAAGTTAAGTCGCGCATAGCCGGGTAGAAATACATTATAATCAGATGTTCCTGGTATTATTTTCACTTTGATTTTGTTCCTCAAATTTTGTGAAACTATTTTATTAAGATTATTGACAGTAATATCTATTGATTTCTTAAAATCTAATATATCATTCACATAATACACTAAGTTGATATCTTGCTGCGTAGTATCTGAAAATGGTGATCGACATAGACCATTCAGAACACATCCTCCGACAATCGCCCATTTTGAAAAGTCTATTGCTCCTAGCCATGTATCTGATGCAAAACGAGTGGCTAGATTATGTTTAAACTCTTCCATTGTACGCACAAATGCCATGTTCGAGCAACAGTTTTGATCTTCATTCTCATTAAAATACGTGTTAACTAAAAGAAATGAACCTTGTGTGTTGACCTTTGAATTTCATATTTTTTATTCTCTTTTTTTTACCTTTGAACAATTGTTTTTCGTACTCATTTAACATGCGCTTCGATCCGATTGTATGGCCATACCATTCATAATCAAGAAGTCCAAAATCTGCACTGTAATTATAACACACAGTGTTCAACGGTAAGAGTCGAGAATAGCAACTGAAAAGAGAAGTCTTATAGACTTCACACAGCTTTGTAAATCCTTCAGTACTAAAACAAGGATGAATATATAGACGTTCAGACGGCTCGATGACGTCAGAGTAGCATTTTGAGACTACGATAAGTTGTTCATTATCGATTTCATATTCGTTTGTGAAGTCTTCAAATAGTGCGCGTGGTAGTAAAATTCTTTGATGACCGTAGAACTTTTTAATCCTCTCAATAAAATAATGATCTGATGTTTTTGCAATTGACCAGAATTGTTGACTGTCATTCACTGCTTCAATAAAATTAACCGCGTCTATTCCATCAATAAATTTTAGTAGATAACAACCAACATCTTGATTAAGCTCAACGACTGTACTTTCCGCCATAATCAGTTAATATTTAATAAATGTTATAAATTAATAAACAGATATATCTAGAAATGTTTGAAAACAAAATGATCGTTATCAAATAAATAAATATTGATGTCTATCTATAGACAGTTATTATTATGCATCGTCCTATTACTCTTTTGTTTATATGTATTATCTTCGCTTTGTTTTTTTCTCTACCATCATATACCATTGGCTCCCTATATTTTTTTTATCATTTTTCTTAGCTTGTTTATGTCTTTCTTGTTATTAGCTCATCATTACAGTTGATGTGAACATGAACACGAAACTGATTAAGCAAAATTTAGTTGAACAGAGAATTTTATATTATTGAGTTCGTCATTGAACACTCCCTTTTTCATATTTATAAAGAAAATGTCGACGATAAATTATCAACAAACTATGTTTGAAAAAATGAATTCAACAAATTGACCTGCAAGTGAATATTATCATTTTTAATAAAAGAATTTGATTTCTAATTATAAAACTATAGTTTAATACCTTCGTTTTCTTCAATACAAATGGATTGAAACATCCTGATTTAGAGTTAATAACGTCACAAGTTGTTCATTGATTTCTCCTTACAATTATACGAGTTTCGATTATTTATTTTTGAAATATAATCGTAATCTATACATGCAAAATACAATTAGATCATACGATACACTTATTTTTTCGCTTTTTTAATAATGTTATACATATGTACATAATTATTGATTTTTCTTTTTTAATTCTTGTCGTAATCTGTTATTCCATATTGTAAATATAAAATAATAGTGTCCAATGCCACATATTTTTGACGAAGCTATTCGATCGAAAACTGTTTCCAATCATAAATTTCTTCTTTTATGTTCGCTTTCAATAAAGGTGACACTGGCGATTTATTAAGATTTCCATCGTTAACAAACATATCTTTGTTGCAATTTTGTTGTTTATTAAAAGGATACTGAAAAATCATGTTTTTCTTAATTTCTTCTATTTTAATTTTTTCTTTTTCTATATTATCTTGATTAATTTCTTCGTCAACTCTATTTTCTTTAATCTCATCTTCTTTGTTTTGCCGATGAACACAATGAATGCACTTTCTGTTTGATTCACTATGTTGTCCATTGCTAATTTCATGTGAAAGTATCGTTGTAATAGATGGAATTCGGAGAATAATCGTTGGCATGGGTACCGTAATGTATATTGGATAATTCAGCTATAATTAAAGACATGTTTTAATGAATAAAAAGAATATTTCGATGCTGATACCTGATTAGTATCGATTATGATGGGTTTCGGTTGAGACATTGGAAAAATTTAATTTTGTGCAATTCAAGTATATTGTTTGTTTATATCTAGAAGTACACAAGAATAGTCGATGGGAAAGTAAAAGAAAGATATTAATTGTTCGGGCTAGCCATATATATTAATAGTTAACTTATCATTTATTTATCGTACGCTCACGTTGTCAAGATTTATTCAATTAGTCGAACATATAAAAGTACAATGCAGTCACACTTTTATGATATTCAAAACACTGGTGCAAAAAAACATCATCGTTGATCAATAGCGGCAGTCCACTGAATAAAATAATGCTCAATAATTTTAATTTAATACAGAAATAAAAAATTTAATTATATAAAAAAAAGAGTCTAACTGAAGAACACATCCAAAAGTTTTTGTACAGCGCAATTGTCTTTGACTGAAAATTGTTTGTTCATCCACCACCACATGTGTAACTTATCGATTCGTTCATATACTATAATGAGATAAAAAAAAACAGTAATATGTCATATCCATCCGTGAAAAATAGAAAACAAACCATTATGAATTTTAATATGCTGCGCCATTATTTGTTCTGACACGCGACGAATAAATATTTTGAAGAGTAGCTACAGGAAAAAATATTGTCATATGTGGATAAAAAAGTCGATTTTCTTACCACAGTGTCAAATCTATTCAGATATCTTCTGAATGCGTAGCGACAAATATTGATTATATGTTTCGGTGGAAATGGTCGAAAAGGTAGCTCGTTATCAATAGGTTTCGTTGGACGATATCTAGCGAGCGATATTTCTTTAATTTCCTTAGCTGCTCGAAGAGCAGTGTATGTATCTTCTTCTGTATGAAAAAAAAGGTAAAAAATTGCTTTGCCTGTCTTTGTTGAAACACGGCGGAATTTAAAATATTTTAAACGTTGATGAAATATACCATACATATCTTGGTTAGTTATCTCAGTATCAGTTCGATTATTTAAAACTAATCTATGCTCCATATTGGATATTACTAAAATCAAACACAAGCATTCCAATAAATTTTAAGTTTGAATAAAAGTTAAAACTAACCAATTGATTATTATCGATAAAGTGTTTTTGATGAAGTTTAGAAGAATAGACGGTTGAAAGATAAAACGATTGTACTGATGAAATAAAATATCTATGAGAATAGTCTAATAGAAATGTAGCAGATTACTGTGACATACTCACTTATTCAATATTATTGATTTGCAATAGAATTTAATAATTCATATAGAATCACTAAAGAGCAATTACAATTTACAAAAGAATTAGATGATAAAGATTAACGAAATAGAATACTTATCTTATCCATGGAAATACAAAACACGAAACCAACGCATTTTAAGGCATCTTAAGTGAACTATCTGACGCATGTAGATACATTTTATCCCACTTTTCGTTTGGGCTGCATCTGCACGTATTAGATATTTCATTTTGGATGCGTTTAAATGCGTCAACGAACAAATGCAGTTCGATTTTGACCACATCTGAGCGTGTTTATAGCATTTCTTTCAAAAGAATGCGTCCAAATTCGCACATTTTCCTCTTATAAACGCGGTAAACACGCGTTTTTGGACACGTTTAGAAGTGAAAAGTTTTCACATGGGCAGAAGGACATATATTATTCACACACATACACATACACACATACATACGCACACAAAGATTTAATAAAAAAATGCCAAAAAGGCTCGGGGTCCACAACGGATCGGTTTACATATTGTTAAAGATTATACTTACTTCAAATTAAGGATGTATGCAACATATTAGAAGGGTCAACGTGACGACTAGCCCATACCTTAAATAAATAAATAAATAAATTAGAGTAATGATAATGGCTGTATGCAATACATACTACAAATATAATAAGCCAACCAAGAGTCTTGATACTGATTATAACTGAAACTCGAACAGTATTATAATAAAAGAAGTTGATCGGAGATGAGCTCGTCGAACGAATGATGAATTCCTACTGAGAGCATCGCTATTTTATTCATCGCGCATCGGCTTATCAGCATGATCAATTTTTCTTTATCTGTTTTTTGTTATTCGCCAATTTTCAACTTCTTATTTTAACCAATCAGGAATCGGCTCTGGATTGCTTCATTTTCTCTTTGAAGATATATGCTGACATGTTGAAAAGATTTTATCGTTAAATCAATCTTATAGATTATGAAGACTCTATACCAAGTATTGGCTCCTCTTATCCTTCTATCTTGATAGCTCAGTTCCTCGAAATAGTTTTATAGAACAAAAAAAAAATTTTAAACTTTTATATATATTTTAAGTAAATAATGCATACAGTAGTGTATTGACATTACGGAGTCACATAAAGACTGATGGCAATAATTTTTTTTTAAATGTAAACTTTTGTAAATGATATTTTTCTTATCAAAATCTTTTACTATAAACTTAGGAGAGAATCTTTTCAGGTGCCCCTCTCCGATCGTAATGATTTTTGTGCTTACAGATAGTAAATCGTGTCCTAGTAATAATTCTAGAAGATTTGGGTTCCTGTTGAAATATAGCAAAACTACCAGATTTTCAATATCTCCATTTCCAAAAAGATCTCTGTGGGAGACCTCAGGTACGAAAAAATTGAATTTTCGAATTTTGGTTTGAAACTCCGCGCATACATAGATCTCAATTGAACTAGCTTGTGCAGAAAAATATAGAAGTTTTGAACAAAGTCTGACCGAGATACGAAGCTTTCAAAAGATGCAAGTTACATATACTATTTATAAAGAAGGACTAATAATTTAAAATCTCTATATCTCGACGGGACTTTATTCAAAACTTCTTTATTTTTCTACACAAGCTAGTCTAGTTGAGATCTTTGTATGCGCGGAGTTTCAAACAAAAATTCGAAAGTTCGATTTTTTTGTATATGAGGTCCCCCACAGGGTTCTTTTGAAAATAGACATATTGAAAATCTGGTAGTTTCGCTATATCTCAATAGGAATCCAAATCCTTTTAGAGTTATTACTAGGACATGATTTACTATCTATAGGCAAAAAAACCATTGCGATCGGAGTGGGATATCTGAAAAAGTTCCCTCGTTAGTGTAAACAATTCATAATATAATACAGTCGCATCTGTTAGACAAAAGTTCTCTATTCAAAAAAACCGAGATTGCAGAATCTTTTCATGTTTTCTCGAGTACTCAATGACAATATCAATTGAAATTGTTTCACATTCAAAAAAGATTCTAAAACTTTTTGAAGTACTTTTTTTCTTCAACAGAACCATCTTTCGTGGGTTCCAGCATCTTGTACTTCATCGGTCTTAAAAAGAGTTCATAATCCTTCATGTGTTTAAGAACATCAAAAAAGTTTTTCTAAACAAAAAATGCATCATTTTTACTTTTATTGATAATAAACCTTATTATAGGGTTTTAAAAAGACATTTGAGATATATATGGCTTGAGAGAATAACTATGTTTCATTTTTTATTATTTATTTCACAAACATAATTACATATTCTGTTGTCCGATATTCGATTAACAGTTCAATAACACTCACTTGCACATTCTAAGATATTTCTAGCTAAAAGTTCAGTTGTCGGCTCAAAAAAAATTGTTGAATTTTATTCTTAACAACTTGAAAGAAATGAGTTTATTAGATGATTCTTACATCAAGTTTATTTCCCAAAGGTTTTTATATTATCTTTGTCTTCATCAGATAATGTTTGTAATATCTATGTCATGCCTAATGATACTAATCATTAGTCGATGAAAGCACAATCTTTTGATCAGTGATGTCTGATAAAAATCTGACTTTCTACAGTAAACTATGTTATTATAAATATTTATTGTCTATCTTTTTATCTTGAAAAAAGTAGACATCGATGTTATCAGAAAGGTGACGACAAACGAATACCATACAACATTGTCATAATTCGTTCACTTCAAACAAGCCTTCAGCAAGGTCGCTCAAAATGTGAAGAGTGACGATAAGCATATGTACCCATATAACACACAACACGCTAGTGGTTGTTGGCGTCTTAGAGAAAATAAAAGTGACGACAATAATGAATAGAGAAAAAAATGAACAAAATGAATAGGTGATTTTCAAAAAAATAATTCAAATACTGGTTTTATTAATATTCACTTTGAATCGAATCAATAAAAGAGAGATTATGTCAGTCACTTTCTATATAAAAAATAAAAGGCAAATCGATTGAAATCATATTATATTCTCTATAATCGTTTTCCTCGTTCCCTAAATTTCATTAATGTAATACACGCTATTTAAAATGAAAGGGAATTGATATGAGCTCAACAACTGTCACTCCAACATCTGTAGATAAATATGATTTATTTAAATTTAATTTATTAAATAAAAAATTATTTCAAATAGACATTTATCACCTAGTGATTCTCAACAATATTTTAATAATGATATTCATAATTCACAAAGTAGATTTAATACACAAAATTAAATTAAATTAATGAAACAGATTCTTCTTGAATGTAGAACTTCAACTATGCATTTATTTTTATTTATTTGTTATAAAAATTAATGTTTTTTAACTTCAGCCTGAATGTGATTTATTAGGAAAAGAAATAGAATTATAGAAACGAGTTGTACAAGTTTGCTTTCAAAATGCTAGAGCCAAAGAAAAAAAAATTCGTATATTTTTCAATCAGGTCCTTCAAATCAACATCAGTCAAATAATGATCAATATAAATTATATCGAATCAAATACACATTTGAAACTCCTCAAAGGTTACATCAGTTTATTTTTTTTCTAACAATCATTCTGCTTTTTTTAAGGATCATTTATTCACACCAAAGCATATTGAAAATATCCGTTCAACTTTATCAACATAAATCTTAAATGGTGCAACAATGAAAAATTGGCAAATTAAAAACAATAGTATAACTATTAAATTAGATTAAGATAAGCCTTCATATCCTGAATCAGATAAACTATCTAAAGATTAACAAAAACAAATATTACTTTGTTTTAATCTTATACAATTTATACTAATGGCTAATTTTTATTTCTCGTCTCCTTTATGTATTTCTACATATATTTTTATTCTAGAATTCTAAAACTTCTAAAATTTCATTCATAGTAATATCAAATTATTTCATATTAGGGATGTTACTTTATTTTTATTTTTATTTCTATTTATAGTTAAGAATAAAGATAAAGAAAATCTTTATATTTATAAAATAAAGATAAAGAAAATAAGTCTTTATCTTTATAAAATATATCTTTATAATATAAGAATGAAGATTTCTTTAATCTTTATTTTTTAAAGCTAAAGATTTTCTTTATCTTTACTTCATGTAGCAAATATAAAGTGACAGCACTATTTCATATACTTTTAATTCAGAATTCTAGAGTAGAACCACTACTGGAAAACATAATCAGTAAAAATAGAAGTCGCGTATGAAATATTCGAAAAAAATAGATAGTCTGTGAAGCATATTTGAGTGTTGTATGAATGTCTGAAATTGAACAAAATGTGAGAGAGGTTATTGAAATCTGTTATGACATAAAATTTGATAATAAATATAAATTTTAGGGCCACCATGTGACTCGTGTCAATTTTATACATTACTTCGTTGGAAAATATATTAATCAATATTTCTTGTTAATGTAAAGTCATGTGAAGATTGAAATAGTTTATCAGGTTGTATATTTAAAATAAAACAGAATAGTTCGCATATAGACTTTTATTATGTAAAACATTTTATTTAACAATACCTGTATATGAAAAACATACAAAAGATGAAATTCATTTAAAAAAGCTCAAATTTCATAATTGAAGAAAATGAGCTACAAAAATCAAAATTTGTTGGACATCGTGCTTTTAGCATTTCTCGATTTATGGTCTTTCTTTTTTTTTGTATCTCTGTGCAGTGTACTTACTCGCTTTCATTATGAGTTGATTGAGTAGAAACTATTCGAAACTGTATTCTTCAACATTATTCAACAAAATAAGACAATATCAACTAATTATATCTTTTCAATTAAGACTCGCAAATAAATTAATAATATTTATCGAAAAGCAAAGTCTAATGATTCATTAGAATTAGAATATTGACATATAAAAATTGATGAGAGATATTGATTTATTGTTCAGATAAGAATTAATTTCAGTGTAAATATTCTAATAAATTTATTTTGAGTTTAGAGATTAAATTGACGATTAACTATTCAGACAAAATCAATTTAATAAATAAATTCCTTACCCATTTTTTTTATTAATTGAAAAATAAATTCAATATCAAAGAGTAAAAGATGAAGAATTATTTTTCTTCATATCTATTAACTAATTGATAAATTAAGAAGCAATAAAAAGAATAAACCAGTCTAATTCATATCGACTAAGATTATTTTGTTTTTGTTGTAAAATTATATTTACTTCTAGTGTATATATTTCCCTGTTATTAATTTAATAAGTAGATCAACTGATTAATTGGATGATACTCAATAAATAAAAAAAAATTTCTCTTGTTTTTATGTAAGTTGTAAATAAATGGTACACTTTTTTTTCGAATAAAATAGTATTGATTATTTTTGTGTTTTAGTCTTTTATACCTTAATATTAACTATGATACATTTTTCAATGTAGTTTTCATAGTTTTTTGAATAAAAAATCGACGTTTAAATTTTATGTTTTACTGTCCATAACATACATCTATTCTTAAATTTCCTCAAATGTTTATTCAAGATAACAATTCTGCTTATTTCTTTATTGATATATTTTATATACTATACCATACCCAGTATACATGTGTATACACGTGTATACGTGTTCAAAAAGTGAAAAAGAGATAGAATGAAGAAAATATGTTTCATGCTGAAAAAAACTATATTTTTTATTGAGAAATATTTTGACGAAAATTCCATAAGATATTCAGCATCTTATGTTCCTTCTAATAATGGGTTTTTTATTAGTTTATCATAATGAATTGGATATTTCGAACATGTTGATAATAAAAATTACCTGTTTTCTTTGTTTGATTTTTTTCATAAATGAATAACTTTCATTTGCAACAAATTGTTCGTTTGCATTGTTTTAGAAAAGATTAATATTTTTTTAATCTTTTCCTCGATTAGATTTTGTTCTGTCATATAATTTCTCATAATCAAAAGAAATTTTGAAAACTTTATATGTTCGCTGAAAAAAATTCTTTTATCGACTTTAACTTTTATAATATTTTTATACTTATATGTTAAGCATAAAATATTTCTTTATTTAAGTTTTTAATTCCAATTTATTGTATTATTTTTTTAAATCTAATTTTTTTAAATGTAAGTGAAGATATCATTCAATTTTATTAAAAGAAGAAAATTAAATAAAATATTTCAAAACTAATTTTTCTTCCAAACAAATCACGATTAAATTTAATTTATTTAAGTTTCTCTCAAGAGAATAGACAAATATTCAAACATGATTTTTTTCTCTTTTTCAACGTAATAGTAATTTTATTTTTGATTTTAAAGAAATCTGTTTTTTTTTAATTGAGAAAATGAATAAAAACATCTTCGACTTTTTCCTTTTTGCATCTAATATACCTATAGAATTGTTTCATATTTAAAATAGCATTTACATCACTCTTTACTACTTATTGAAGAAATCGTGCTGATTCAGTCTGATTTAGATTATCTGTCTTAAATACTTGTATTGATACTAATGTTTGGATTTCCTATAGGAAAATAACGAATATCAATAAAGGTACATCAATACTAACAATCATCAACTGAACCATATTTGATACATATATACTTTCGTTAATTTAGCTAGTGTCTATGAAATCAATAAACGAATAGATAAATCAATAACTAAATAAGCAAAATATTCAAAACTTGAATAATAATAATATGCCAAAGAAAAATAAAATAGATGTTTTTTTAAATGCGTGTGCATCATCTAATGAATAAATTTTTAAAACTTTAAAATAGATACCGTGTTTAGTTGGACCAACCATAAATAAACACCTTGATCGAGTAATTGTGTTTTTGATGCGTCTTTGAAAATCATTTCTTAGCCAATCGTTGATTTTTAAATAATGTCGATCAGGAATTCTGTAATAAATCGAAGATTGTAACAATTATTTATGGAAAAACCTTACCGAAAACTGGTTGGGTCATACATTGGTATATAATCAATTTCGGCCTGCTTCTTCGCCATTTGAAGTTCATATTCGATGTTGCATCTCATTTGATTTCCTGATACTAAGTATTCAAATGGAAGGCTATTTTTCAATACAACAGCAGCTAGAAAAGAAAAGTTATCTAAAGATGTTTTTTTTAGAAAAATTATTAAAACCAGCAAAAACAGATTCCTTGGAAAATGCAACTGCTGCAGCTTCGGCTTGCTTTTGACGATAGTCATCATGCAATAAATTTTTTTTTTTCTTGCATGTATAAAATGAATTTTCAACGTATCTATCCTGCGCTAAGGATTTGATTTCAGCATTGAACTGATCAGCATTTGTCACCAATAAGTAATCTAATTTTTTTAGGTCTATAAAATAAAAAATTTAGAGGAGGTATGTGAGATTTCGATTATACCTGGAAAAAGCTGATTCAGAAATTTGTGCTTGAAATTTACTTTGTTCTGAAAAGAAAGATGGATTGAAATGAAACTTTCATTTGGTGTCGTCGATGTATCTAAAATTTACAATCTAATGATATTTTTCATATTAAAAAGAACGTTACCCGCTACACATATATATTTAATTTTTGGTAGCTTATCATTCGTATTGAGCCTAACTTCAGGATACATTGATGTAATTGAAACGTATACATCATGGTAAGTTTTAGATGTTACAATATTTTTTAGAAAAAAATTGACTCGATTGAATCGGTCATCGTCGGCTTTAATTGAACTTTCGCTTTGAAGAGTTTTGTTTTGTTTTTTATCTTTCAACTTTTCTTTTAAGCTTGTTTCTAGTACTGAAACAAGATCATTTGTTGTATCTCCTGCTGTTAAAACATCTATTAATTTATTCGGTGTTGAATCAATTAAATTTTGATGATTGTTTGTTGTCGAATTTAAAACGTTAAAATAGTCATTTGTACAACGACGGTTGACATTTTCAGATATTGCTTTTATTGGTGATATATTTTCTTCAACTATTTTTGATAAAGCTGTTGGATGAAATACTACATCTGATTGAGCTGGAGTTGATATGGCTAACGGATGAAATGTCATT
This sequence comes from Macrotrachela quadricornifera, assembly GCA_022393335.1. Lineage (NCBI taxonomy): Eukaryota > Metazoa > Rotifera > Eurotatoria > Philodinida > Philodinidae > Macrotrachela > Macrotrachela quadricornifera. The sequence goes on from JAJEKB010020897.1 coordinate 439,569, forward strand.
GACGATTCTTATAAAAATAATCATTTTTTTAACTTCGAAGTAAAAAAATCTTTTCTAACAGACCTGTGACCAAAGTTAATTTGCACGAGCATGAACGATTTCTACGATTGTAGGTAGAAAAACATTTGCAAGAAGCACATAATGATGCATGGGTGATTGATGATGAATTAACTTCATTACTTGAATCCATAGGATCCGAAATTGAATTGGAAGATATTTTATCTGACCTAGAATCAATTTACCCTAACTTATAGCAAATTAACTTCATCATTTTCTTACCGTAATGTTTCTTGTTTCTTTGCATGTTCAATTAAATGATCAAGACAATACTTATTTGGACAATGCCCACATATGACGTTTGCTGCCTGATTAAAACAATGAGAACCGTTGTTGTAACTAAATTGGCAGTATTGAATGCAAGAAATTGATTCTTCTCTTAGATCAGTATTGATGAATGACTAAAAAGAACGATCAATATTTTTATATACAAGTTCATTAACGTTGATATATATGTATATATGTTACTGATTGAAAAAAATTTCCTTTAAAAATTATAGCATCTTTGATGAGAAGATACTCAGATGCTGTTCACTAAAGAGAGAAGTATATATATATTGTATTGAGTGGCAAGACGCTAAGACGCTGTTCACTATAGAAAGAAATATACATATATATATATATATATATTTCTCTCTATAATGAACAGCGTCTTACCATCTTAGCGTCCTTTATAAAAGAAAAGACGCTAGGACGCTGCTCCCTATAGAGAAAAATATACATATATACATATATTTCTCTCTATAGTGATCAGCGTCCTAGCGTCTCAGCGTCCTGTATAAAAAGAAGACGCTAGAACGCTGATCACTATAGAGAGAAATATATGTATATATGTATATTTTTCTCTATAGTGATTAGCGTCCTAGCGTCTTTTGTTTTTTATAAAGGACGCTGTTCACTATAGAGACAAATATATGTATATATGTATATATTTCTCTGTAGGGAACAGCGTCCCAGCGTCTTAGCGCCCTTTATAAATAGAAGACGCTAGGACGCTGTGCATCAAAGAAAGATATATACATATATACGTATTTCTTTCTATAGTGCGCAGCGTCCTAGCGTCCTTTTTAAAAAAAAAGACACTGAGACGCTAGGACACCAGGACGCTGCTCACTATAGAGCGAAATATACATGTTATGTATTTAAAAAAAAATCGTCAACAACTTCAATGTCCTTAACAACATGAGACATTTGCTTAATTGCTAAACAAAAATACTTTTTCACTTACAGTAGTAAAAGAGTCAGACATTGAAAAGTTAAATTTTACGTGTAATTGTATGACGTGTTTGCGAATATCTAGAAATAAACATAACTAGTGAATCCAAAAGAAGTAGAGAGAAAGAATATATAGTTTCTGAGTTACTAATCAGCAATGAAACTGTTAGCTATATATAAAATTTCATAGCTGTTATATAGTGCTAGTCAACCTACTCAGATGAGATTATAATCAGAATGATCATCGAACAATCGATGTGCAGCTTATATATTGATAAGATATATATTTATATTAGATAACTAAAAATAAAATAATGAGACATTACTGGCTTTTTTCAGCAAGAGAACTAATGACTTTTTTTTCTCTTTCTCTCTGCTGATTATCATTTGTTATTATATAAATATATTTGACAAGTGAAATATTGAAAATGAAACAATCCATGATTATAATTAGAACGAATAGCATTATTAGAAATGTGAAATTATCCAGATTTTTCCTCTCACCGTTTTAAAAGAAAACGATCAATTAAGTTATAATTTTAAAATATTTTCAAACTACACGGATTTTTTTTTCGTTGCTTCAAAAGTCACCGAACATTTTCGGTACTTCAGATTTAGAAGAAATATTTCTTTCTTGGTGGCAAACATATTAAAAGAAGAAAGAACTATAAGTTACTTCTGATAGTTATGAAACTATCATCTGTTCATGAACTTACGAACAGAATTATCTATATATGTATAACATAGCAAAAAAAAAGAATATATATGACAAAATCAACAATAGTACGTTATCTATCACCCTTTCACAAGAAGAAGAGGCTCTAATTGCAGAACAATAAATATATGAAAATAAAATCGTAAAATACAATGTCTATAAGAAAACATATTATTTTTTTTATTTTTTTCTTCTTGCGACGATGCTATAAAAGAAATTCATCATAAGATTCTTTCAATTTAATTGTATATCAATCACCATGAAAATTTTGATTCTGGGTAAACAATTAAAAATATTATTACTGGAAAAAGCGTAGAAGATTGAGTACAAAGTACTAATCACCTTGAAAGGTTCTGCTCAAGTTTGCAACAAAAATTAAAAACAATTTTTTTTTCAGCAAATACGAAAATGATCTATTGCTCGCTGTCTCTTTTTTTCTTTGAACGATTTTTCTTTTCGTTCTGTTGCACATTTATAGCTATAAATAGATTAGTGCATATAGCACAGATAGACAAATGGCAAACATGAAAAGAAAAAAAAAACAATCTCGTTGTATTAATAACGTCGATGGTCATAATAATGATAAATATATTGTAAAAGTTCTTTTGAATTAACTTAACTTTTAATACAAACTATTGTTATGAATAAAAGGATAAAATTATATTGAAGAATCAACATATAAGAAATTTAATTGTAAATTGATATTGAAAATTTGATTTACTTCTTACAGAAATATTTTCTTACTCTTGCAGCCAATTTTTTGATGATTTAATTTAAAAAATATACCGTTTAGTTTGTTTTGTTTTAAAAATAATCAGAAAAAAAACTAAAAATAGCTCATCTGAAAATATTAATAATTCATTCATATCAATCAGTTCAAAATCTTTTATTTCGTGCAGAGTCGTTAAAAGTTATATCACTTGAAAGTGCGTAAAAAACTGAATACATGGTGAAAATTTCAGAGAGATCCTCTCTAGTATCTAGCAAAATTTTTTAAAAAAAGATTCTTCAACAAGATACATGATGAAATCTTTTTCCCTTCTCTCTCTTTTTTCCGATGTACATGCATCAATAATTATCTGTACGGTTGTCCCTATATAACATTGAAGAAAAATGAGAAAAAAGACAATTGAACCTCTTTGCGCTGTTGAGATGATGATTTAATTAATTGAACAATAGTTAAAGATTCATATATGATGATATAAATATTGGAATATATATTGTTACGTGAAATTCGACTTAAATAATTCTCAGAAAATAATTGATAATTATTGTGGTATAAAAAGATAGAATTAAACTTCAATTGTTCATCGACATGCAAAATATCTCTTTTCAATTCATTTTTTTAATATGAGTATTCATACATATACGCTCTTTTTTATATGAATCAAAACTCATCGTAGTAAAATCTTTATTAAACCATTTTTTTATATAAATTCTATTTTATTTCTTTCCTATTTTTTCTTATTGATTATGTTCATGGTCAACATCATTTTGACGGACGACAAGCGAAGACTAGAAGCAGATGTGTCCTTCGACACACACTGTCTCTAGTCGAATAGATACGAATCAAAGAAGTTTTTTTTCTTTTTTATTAATTGAAACAATAATCTTGATTCAATTTTTTTAAATTAATTTTTTTCATGAAAATATTGAGAATAAAATCTTCCCTCTTTTTAAATGACAAATTTCAGTTGTAATTAAATTGATAAGAATGAAATTCTTTCTTTGAGAAATTTTTTATTCGTATTTACCATCAAAAGAATCTTTCAATTGAAATATCCCGTGGATTTTATTTCCTCTTCTTTCTTATTATAAATCTTAGCAGTTTCATTTACAAATGAATTTATTAAAACAATATCAATAGGGGCAACTTGTTTTATTTGTTGTCTTTATGAGATGAAATTCATCATCATGTTAATAACGAGGATCAGTTTGAATTTAATCGATCTAAAATAAAATAAATTATTAAATAACTTATTTTATTTTATATGGATTCATCTCACCATAATCTTGAATAATTAAAACACAAGTACTAATTTTTTCGAAAAGATCTTAAATCACAAGCAAGAACTGAGAAAAAAGATTTTCTAATGAACATAGATATAATTTATTTCTTCCTTTAAAGAATTATTTTTCTTTCCATTCTGTAACATAAACACATCTATAGACAGACTGATCAATACATCTCATATATATTTGATATAAAAAACAAAAAGAAATCTTGCTAGGTTAATGGCACTTATGATGAAAATGATGATCATCGTATTATATTTTCTTATTTTTCGATTAAAAAAAGCTTTAATATGGAACTACTTTTATAGATGGAGGAGTAAAATAAACACTACAGAATCAATATATCAGACATATAATTATAAATGAATATAGAAAATATTATTTAATTTTTATAGACATATTTTAAATTTATTATCAACTCAATTTTTCAGTGAACTACGTGTTTAACAATAAATAAATAATCTTATGTTATTTGAATAGCAATGGTTGAAAATATCTCAAACGGTGCTACATAATATACTTCATAAAATTATTTCTCAAAAAATGTTTATCAAATATTAAAAGCTTAGAGTATTTCAATACTCATTCTTTATTTCTCTATTCTATATTGTAATATAACGTTATCAATGTTATGATGTCATGTGACGAATGCGTAGTAATCCATAATGTATAACAAAATAAGAAAATAAATATTCTCTTTTAATTACGAAATTATAAAACAAAGAAAAAAAGATCACAGAATTGTATAATTATCATATATAAAAGAATGTAAGATGCAAACCGGAACTGTTATTTATCTTACAAATATTTTTAAAAACAAAAACAAAGTGAATGAAGATATTATTCACAAATAAAAATAGAGAAAAAAGCTTTTTTCAGCATTATCTAAATAATTTTAGAAACAACACTATTATCAACTACCAAAACTAGATGGCACCTCGACAACGTTAAGAATGCAAGATATGGCGCGAAGCACTTTTTAGAATTTTCAATACTTCTCTTTTTTTCTATACTACGTAAAAATCAAATGTCTTGATTATTGGATCGATTATAATCGTTATATACTTATATGTTCTACACAGCTATATTTATTTATTGTGTTATTGATAGTATTCATGAACAATTTATTGTTTGTCGAAAAATTAAATTTTAATGTAAATCTATAATATGTATATAAAATGAATTTTAGACAAAATACAAATGAATATATAATACTATTTAACTTTTGTTTTAATGAGAAAAAAATTAAGAAATTTAATATTTTATATTATAGAAGAGAGTTTTTAATTGCAAAGATATTGATGAAAAATAAGTGAAACAAGCTAACATATCAAACTTAAGGTAGCATCATAGGAATAAATTCTATGTATTTATTAGATTATTTGAATACACTATAATATGTCAATACATTATACGTTTTATTTTATTTATCATATTTTATGATTCAAGAAATATCACAATTAATAGAATTCTTTAATAAAGTTTATACACCTCGACTTCTGTTGAAAATAAAAAATTGAAATGTTGATAGAAAGTCACTATTGGACTAATGATGTTTAAAATATGTTAATTTATTTTTATTTTAACTAATTGATAATAACAAATTTTATAAAACAAACAATAACTATTAGTTCATATTATTAATTAAAAATTCTAATCATTGTGTCCAATTAAAGTTTATTTTTCTCAATGAATGTTTTCTTTAGAATTGGATTATTTATTATTACATTCATAATCACAGAAGTAACTGTTGTTGTTTCACTCTTTTTTCATTTTCATCAAACAAATAATCAAATTTCAATATCAAGTAAATTTTTCTTTACGTTTTTTATAATTATCGAAATATCGTTATTTATTAGATGAAACAACAAAAATTGGTGATTAGAATATTTATTATTAGACAGTTATAGATATTTTAGAATTATAATTCCTGTTGATTCACAATCGGACCTTTCTAAATGTAAATCTGTTATTTTTTCTTCGAGTGAAATATTTTTCTCAATCTCACAAATTCAAATTATTTGATGTTTTCATTTTTATCGATTTATTATAGGCGAGACTTTCAAAATGTAATTCACAATAGTTATAAATAATAAAAAAAAACTTTCAACTGTATAATTTTTTATTATAAGGAGCGTCATCTTTCAATATAAAAGTCAATCCATGTCTCATGTCATCAGACTCAATATGAATATTACATAACCAGATAAAAAGCTTTATTATTAACATCACATGAATATACTTACATACACATATGTATTTTGAAATAATAAAAAAATCTAAACATATTTCTAATGTAATGAAACTCTGCATCTATCTGTATTAAATTACTAAATAATAAAACAAACTAAATCTAGTTCTAACATAGTAGAACTACCAATATATGAATCTATCTATTGTTAAATAATAAAAAACAGATTTTATTTCTAACATAATAGAAGTGTGCATATATGTATACAGATGTATTACTAAATATCAAAAAAAGAGCTAAATCTATTTCTTGCATAAGATGAGTATATATATGCATATATATATGTATTGTTAAATATTGAAAAAAAAATTAAATCTATTTCTAACGGAACAGAAGTGTGTCCATATGTATATGTATAATTGAATAATAAAAAAAGAACTAAATCTATTTCTGACACAGCAGAAATGTGCTTATATATATATATATATACAGATGTATCACTAAATATTAAAAAAACTTAAATTTATTTCTAACATAAGAGATGTGTATACATGTGTCTATATGTATTACATAGTGCTTCACTTTTTAATGAAAAACTTCGGTATTTTTAAACTTATTAAGATACATTAACCTGTGAACTTCTTGCGCAGTGTAAATTTTATATAACTTTACCAATTTGTTCTCCTAACTTATGACGAAGCTCAATGAAAAAGTCGATGGACTTAACCAGATTATTTTTTTGGTAGCTTAACTTCAAAATAATAATTCAAATTTTATTGCAATATTCCAGAAAAAATCTAGATTAAAAACTTGAAACATAGTAAAACCAATAAATTCTAGATAGTTATTTTTTTATTTATATTATTATATCGATATGACAATACACATGAAACTTAAAATCAAGTTATCTTTTTAATTAAAAGAGACATATTTAAGTAATGTACTATATAATCTCTACAAAAGCTCAACAACTTCTATATATATATATATTGACAATGCATTAATACTTTAATGATGTCTATTAGTTATAATACAGTTCCAGCTGTTCTTCAGTTATATATATACAACTTTTTTTTTTATTATTTTATATTTTAAAAAATTGGCTCCACAGAATTTTTTTATGTATGGGATTCTATAAAAACAAACGGAACCTATTGGAAAATTTTGTCGAATTAATAATATAAGCTCAATCACAATATTTTTTTAATTACATGAAAATTAATAATTTTTATCTTTTCATTGTTATAATTATTATTTCCAAAACATAATAATTTTTTGATGCCTATATCGAATACGTAAATAAAAAAACAAAATTGCATCCTGAAAAAAGCGAGATCATTATTAAGCTTCCAAGCACTCTGAATTCTTTATTGATTCTTGTAAAATAGCAAATATATGTGCGATAGTCTTGTATAATATTCGTTCAAATTCTTTTTTTTTATTACGGTCGTTCTTTGTTATTTACAACATATTTCTTTCAAACATTATGTAGAGATTAAAACAAAAAACTTTTCTTTTAAGAAATGAATCAATGCCAAAATGTCCTTACAACAGGCAATACAACCTATACTACAATAAGCAGATTTCCCCTGATATATATTAATGCTATTTTTCCAATAACATACATTGCATCAATCATTACATTATGCTCATCAGTCATGAATTCAAGTCGACTGTTTCAATACATGTATCGCTCATTGCTTTGATTTTCATCACGCTAACAATTGAAAAGCAGTAAATTGGCAACTACCTTTTATATTATATTCATTGTAATTTTGTCTTATATGAAAAAATCATGATGATGAGCAGAGTTAGAATCAACAGAAAAAATCAAAGGAAATAATATTAAATTTGAATCAATACATAATTCAAATGATGATATATTAATCTGAGGTTTCATTCAAAACAAGTGGAAAATATATCAATAAATAAATATATCTTGAAAAAAACTAAAGTGGAAAAAATTTTTTTATAATGTCAAATAATATACATCTAATTCCAATCATTGAGCATCTAAATAACTTTTAATTATTTTTGAATAATTATTTAAATCAATTTTTGATTATAAATTAATATTTGAATATTTATTTCATAATATTTTAATTTCAGTTATAATTATTATTGAATTAATTTAATGATTGTTTCAACGACACAAATATATATTAATTTTTTTTCTTTTATGTATATATATATTATATGTAACCGGTCATATACATATATGTATATATATATATACGCATGCGTATGTGCTTCAAAAGAATGGAGGAGAGGGAGGAAGAGAAAAAAATATGTTATCAATCTATTACTGGAAAATCTTTTTTATTTAAAACTCTGGTGACCAAAGTAAGCGTACTTATAAAAATTTCATCATATAATCAATTTTTCAGACTTATTACATTTTCTCACACAAAATCAGTACAATTCTTTCTGTCTCTCTAACGAAATGAATTTTGTTGCTTAAATGAGTCTAATGACATTAATGTCACTTATCGTACACCATTATTTGTCTTTACTAATGAAGCAGAAGCAGAAAATTAAATTGTCACAGAATATATCCATGAAATAGAAATAGAATAAAATGAAACAAAATAAGATATTTTATCATATTATAATTAAATTAAGTTTTAAAGAATATAGTCAAATTCAATGAATGGAAAAAACATTTATTTAGCAAATCAATAGTCTTATCCAAGAAAAAGTTTGAAAAGCAATATTTTATTTTAAATAAAAATATTATCTTTTAATTTTAAGGACCACTAACAATAAAAAGACATCGCATAAAACAAATATAACTGTTTGAGGGTTTTTCCGTGATTGAGCGACATGAAAACCATTTTCATGAGACTATTGATCCTTGAAAACTACTACTTCAAATACTTATTTCGAATTTTGGGTTCATTAATTTATAAATGTCTGACTGTTTTAAATTATTATGAATAAATGTATTGAACGATGATAAATAGGCTATTATGTACTAAGAATATTGATAAACATATAGAGGATGTGTTATCATGTCAATTTATTCTTTTTTCATTATTGTTTATGTTAGTTCTTTTTCACTTTAAATCTTTTGATATGTCAATATTTTGATCACCTCCTGTTGATCATCGCTTCCTCTTTCTTTTTATCTTATTGATCTTCTTTCTACAATAATCATTTTCTCTCGCATATATAATATAGCTGCTTCTTGAGTTTGTCATTACAATCTTAGGAATCATGTCGATAAATACATAAATAGATCGATTGAATTTCTAATATATGGTTCTTATTGTCCACGCATGTTCATTCTTAGTTCCTTTTATAAAATAAATTATCTTTTTTATTTGAATGTCTACTTTAGATATATCTATTAAATACTGACAAATACTATCTTTCAAAACAAACGATGAATACAAAACGAAATACTCTTCAAGATATAACAAGCTTAAACAAATTCGAACCAATGTCACCGAGAAAAATCCACTATGTAAATTGTTTAACAACATACAAAAAAATGGAAGACTTAATACTGCTTGTAAAAGAAAAAAATCAATTTGTAATCGAAACGAAGTATGATCACATAAATAAGTGTCCAACATTAATTCAAATTTTATTTACGCACCAATTTGTATTACATATAATTCTCGTTGAGATGTTATATTTACCCGATTTAGCTGATATAAATTTGCATTACTTAATAGCACATTTATTTTCGGTTATATTATCACCAAGAAATATTATTCAATCATGGAATAGTATAAAAAATGATCTCCAACTTTTCGTAGATTTTAGTATATTTTCGTCGAGTCAAATTGAAAAAATTCACAACGTTAGTATACAAGAAAAATTTCAGTTATGGTTTAAAAAACACTTCAACACTCTTCAATTGAATTATATTCCGTCGACTACTTGGACATTACAAATGGCTATTGCTTTCTCATCGCTAGAATACTTTGACACATCTGTGTCAAAGAGTTATGATTGGAGCATAGGACTTTTTGCACAATTCAATACAACTTGTGATGAAAAATCAATTAGTAATAGACAAACAAGAAACTTACTAGCCGACAACAAGCGCCGACAAACTCTCAGTCGATACGCTATTCAAGAGATAATGGCTGTGAATAAAATAGCTGCACTTCTTCAAAATAGCTGGACTCGAGAGCATGCTGAAAACTATTTGAAGAAATATTATAATGATTCTAAGGTAAATATTAGCTTTTATTTCAACAAGTTTCATAACTTAATTTTCGTCTTATTTAGTCACTTTGAAAATATCAAATGTTGATTATCATCCACTAATCCACCAGCTGAATAAAATTTTGGTAGATGCTGCAATATATTGTATATTAAATTGTTTTCTTATGCATGAATGTTGATTTTTAAATAAATAAAACAAATAATTCAATTGTATAACTTTACTGTATATTCGTAATTTGTATTTTATGTAAAATAAAATTTAAAAAAAAAGATTTCTTTTTCGATTGAATTCATCTTTCGATCAAAACTGTTTACAATAAAACGAGCAAGAATTAATAATATCAAAATAGTATAGATATTTTTACGTGTTTTATAATCTTAGTATAGCTTCGTTAATTAAAGTGTTAACGTAACGTTGTATACGAATGAAATAGCAAATATGTTATATGTTCTGTGGCTTGATTTATCTTTCAATGTTTTAGTTTAATGATGAACTTACATATTATCTTGCTCGTCTTTCATCAACATTCCTCTTCCCTGATATTTATGATTGAAACCGCCTGCCGAGAGACAGACAACAATCTTCTCTTTTGCTTTTCCTTTCCTGTCATTCTTCCATATACATTAGATAAAAAAATGTGTGAACAACGTCAATTAAATAATTACATATATAACATAAGATATAGATAATCAAATATCCATGGTATATTAATTAAATTAAGTGACTGCTTCCTATAATCAGCCCTAATCATGACGTCAGCTAGAACATTTCAAACATATTAGTCCAATTTGTACCAAATTAAAGTCGGGTGACACATGTGGTATTTTAGGATGTAAGCTTCGATAAAAAATCTAGCGATTTCTTAAAATTTTTTTAATGCTTTATATGTAATTAAGAATTACATGATGCTTCTTTTCCACTTAATGTTCCACAAACAAATCGGCAACCTCCTCTTGGTATCTTTCATATAACCATCCCCTTCAACTGGTATGCTCTATATAGACTTTTCTTTCAGAAGACAGAATTTTATATACAATAATCCATCTACTGTGTAAAAAAATTAATCTCAAAAAAGGTTTTGAAAAATTAATATCAGATTCGAATTCCTCGACCTTAAAAAACCTTTGCTCAAACATTATGAGAAACGTATTTTTTTCATGGAATACCCTTTCTTTAAGTGAAAAAAATGTTTCGAAAACTTTTCAAAAACTACTGTTACCAATCATTTCCTTGACTCAAAAAACCTTTGGTGAATAAATTTAACAAAGATTAACAGCTATTGCTTTTCATAAAATGAATGCTTTTTTCTGATTTGCTTGAACAAACAAACTTTATTTAATTCTCAGCAGCATATTATCTTCGACATAATCCTTTCTTTCTCAAAAAGGGAACGATCAATAACTTATTTTTATGATGCATCAATCAATGGATACAAAAGAGAAAAACTTGAATTGCATCTCTACTGATTTAAATCACAAAGGATAAACTACAGGTACAAAAGTATATGCAGTGTGGATGTAATATAAAAAAATGTAACAAAAGATAATAGTAATTTTAAGAATGACCAAGATCATTGTTATACTTAATCTAAAACTATGTACAAAAATAAGTAGCAAGTTTTTCTGAATGCTTAGATAAAAGTTTTCGACGATAAGACATTATGAATAAATTTAAAGATAATTATTTATCAAATGAAGATTAAAATTTAAAATATCACCATAAATATATTTCAATAGTCATAGGCAAATTATTTATGCTATCGTAAAACTAGAATTCAAACCTTTCAATATCGATTCAAAGATTAACAGAAACTTAAAAAGCTGAAATAACTTCGTGCATTTATTTCTTGATGACCTGTCCTTATATGAGTTTGTGTTGAATATTTCGATAAGCACATATATGTTTCTCAATCAATAAATGAAAAATTCAAAATAAATTAAAGTACTCATTTTTTTATTAATCATTCTTTTATTTTAATTTAATTTAAATTTGAAAAATAACAAAAGCATTAAAAATAAAAATTTGTTTTAATGGTTATAAACCAATAATTACTGTAAGTTACAATTAAATCATAAAGCAATAAAAAAAATTTTAATTCAGAGAAGTATTAGAAGAAGAAACTTACGCAATGATGCATGATTCAGCAGTAAAAGAAATAAAAAGAATTAACTTAATCTTTTTTTTTCGGAATCATCAAATATTGACACTTCAGAATTGTTTATATATATACGTAGAAGTTCTAATAATGATGTTCAAATTCAACAATCCGATTTAACATCAAAAGATTTTCATTCACGCTATTGAACATTTGGATTTGATAATTTAAAACGATCTACTGAACAAATTTATCAAACATGTGAATCAGATCAAAATCCATTACAACGTCAAGTGTTAATTAGTTTTACTTTTTACATTAGATATATCTATTATTTATATATAACAAGTTATACAATTTCTTTATCAATATTATAAAGATTTTCAAATTCTTATGCATAAATTTCAAGATAATTAAATTAGTGAATCTAAAAGGTGAATAAAAAGGAATAAAATTTAAATACAAAAAAAAAACAAAATCTTTCTCAAATTTTCAGAGACTATCTTAGTAAATCGTTGATAACATTACCATTTGAAACAGAACTATCATCTTTGAGGTTGTTGATTTACTAAATGCTTCTCATATTTTGCTTAAGATCCTGATTCTTTTCTTATAAAAACGTTTAAATTTATTTTCAAATAAAAAATATTTTTGTTTGTTTTCAGGTCATTTGTACATTTTCATTCAATACATAACGATACTTTAATATACGAAAAAACAACAAAAATCAATTAATAATCTATCGTTTGTTTTATTTAAATTAGATGAACTATTTTGTTCTAGCGATTTATCACGTCATCAAAAACGTTTACATAACAGTGATATAGATTTAAATGTAAATAATATAACTCAACATTATTTATTTGATAATATAAATAAATTTAAACGACAAAAACTTAGTAAATCTCGCAAAACAAATGAATATTTAAGGTTAATATCATTACCATTATTATTATCTTCAACAAAATTAACAAGTGATTCCTCAATAACGTCAATTTCAACAAATACAAAGCGAAATTTTAAAAGATGAAAGAGTTGGTGATGCTGATGATGAAAAAGATATAAAGAGCATCCCCCTTTTTTTTTGTCGAAATTTTTCGAAAATTTTTTTTCTTTATATATGCTGTAGAGAAACCATGTGTTGGTATTTCGATTGTCGTTTAAATGATCTCGATTGGCCCTACCATTCAATTGCTATCAGATGCCCACGAAAAGCTTTCGCCAAAAACAATTTTTTCAAAAAAATTTTTTAATGTGCTCAGTGGATTCAACACAAAAAGTTGTTCATAAAAATGTAGAAAAAAAATCAGACTGCTCCCAAACTTATTTTTCAGTTTTCTCAAAACTAGTCTTTCATCCACAGCGTTTGTTTGTGCCACCATCAAACCCCCTCCTTAACTTAGTCCAATTGAGCTGAAATTTTTACCAGAGATACTTAGATATATCGCCCAGAGGAATAATTGGCTGTTTTCGTTTCTGACCTTTCCATCCTGGTTTAAAGAATTTTAAAGATCAAATTAGTCGGTTCTTCAAAGATCCTTTCGGTATTTTTGGTATAAAAAAAAAGAAAGCGAGATTTTGAAAAAAGCCGAAAAATACCTCTGAGATACATCTGTAGGTATTCCCAAAAAAACTTCAGCTTAATCGGACGAAATTAAATTGGGAAAATCGATAGCACAATGACACCCTATGAAAAATCACTGGTTCTCCAAAAAAACCGAGAAGACCCCTTTTGAAAATTTTTTCCTCGAACACGTGTCTCATTAATTTAGGTCCTCTATCTGTGGTAAAAATTTCAGCTCGATCGGACTTGCCGTTCTTGAGATCTAAAAATCGACAAAAATGAGGAGGGGGGAGGTACCCTTAAACATGAAACAATAAATATAAATCCACGTTATAGATATCATCATCAATTATCAATAAAAAAAAAGTTTTTTTAGGCTGTGAAATATTTATCACATTTTTTATATTCACTCTGCATTAGTTTAGCTATTTATTCATTTATTTATAAAAATTATCAAAGGTAAAAATAAAATTATTGAATAACAACAAGTTTCAATAAGAAAAATTCTAGTTGGTATTCATGGATAATTAATTCACTTATTAATGGAGTTTATGCATTTGTATTTATATTTATGATGGCTCAATTATTTTCAAATTATAAGCCTAAATCTGTTGCTCATCTACTATGAAGAGCATTTATGTATACATTAAATAAAAAATTATTAAGATTATTTTAGTTTGGATTGATTTAGGCATTAAATACATTTATTGATATGAAAAGACAAATGATACAACTATCAAAATGAAGATAGGCATAACTGAAATATATACTTATGAAGAATATGAAATAACCAAATCACATTCTATTGTGCTAACGAATTCTGTTTAAATTCTCTGTAAGAACAGAATTCTCAGCAAAATTTTGTATATAATTGAAACATGTATGTCTGTGTTGCATCACAATTCTCTTGCTTATCGGAAATCTAACTAAATGCTAGTAACATCCTTAGAAAAAAACAAAATTCTAAGGAAACTTTATGTTTTCAGCGAAATGAGAGTTTTAGTGGCTTTAATTGATTGTAGAATCTTTATTACAGAATTCTTCAACTCTGCTCGTGGAGAATTTTGCTGGTGCTGTTTTTTTAATAATTCATTTACCACTTTTGAGTTCAATGAATCTCTCTCAACCTTGAATTTTGATATTAAAAAATCAGTTGAAATACTTTTTTAGTTTTAATTCACGCACAAACACGAAATAAATGAGAAAAGTTTAGGAACAACACGAATGTGATAAAAAATTATATGTATGAATTCATTTATTATATTTGTATAATACAAAAAAGAAAAAAAGAATATGTATATTATTAATGAAATATTAGATGTGGGGAGTGTATCTTACATTCATGACACACGTTTTGATTGTGAAAGTCATGAAAACATTCACCATGCATATAGTGTCCACAAATGAAAATGACTATACCATCAAATGAGTCAAGATTGATAAAATTATAGCAAAACACGCAAATAAATGATTCAGCCATAGTTTCTACATAAAAAATTGATTAAGTTAATTTAGAATTGAAAGACAAGAAATGAGTTTCTCACTTTTATTTAGTTAAATTGAGCGAGATGAAAGATGTACTTTAGCCAGAAAATAAATTAATCTGTGGGATGCTCTTGTATATATATATATATATATATATATATATAATGTTGGAAAGTTATAAATATTTCCCAGTTTATATTCAATAATGAGATGGAATATGATATGAATTCTATTTTATTACCATGCATGCTTTGTAGCATTTATAATCGAAATTACCTGCAGAGAGATAAAAAAAACAATAGATTCGCCTGTTTCTTCTTTCCTTCTCCCTTATTCCTCTTTTTCACACCTCTGTCATCCGTTAATTTCATATGTACTAATCAATTAGATTATAACTGAAGAATTTACGCTTAGGCAGGCTATCGTTCTTCATACTCTGTATCGTGTTGAATTTGACTAGCATCCAAATTAAAATTCATGTTTAGTTGTCCTTCAATTCAGTCCTTTTCGATCAAATAATGAATGTTGAATTACTATAATAAACTGATTGACAGATAATAGAAAAAAAACAATGAACGATATAATTAGATAGTGAATTGAAACTTGGTCTAATTACTACAATCGTTCTTCGCCAAATAAAATTCTTCAAGATATATTTTCGATCGCGCATCGATATTGTTTTAGTTTATTCTTTAAATCCAAAAATTTTCACATGAACTCAAAAATGTAAAAAGAAACTAATTCGAAATTTGTGAGCCAAGTGTTCAGTACTAATCATAAGAGTAAGCCTCAAGAAAAACAACAGCGTTAGACCGACAGATAGCACAACCTACAGCCACAAATATAAATGCTCGACGTCAATTGCTTGTGATCAAATTATATACGAAAAAAATTTTTTTCGTAAAAAAAGTCTATCCTTTGTGTTAAAAAATTTAATTTAAAGAAATCTTAAAAAACTAACCTCACCAATCGATTCTCCGACCCCAATTACCTTTGATCAAACTTTATACAAAAAAAATTTTTTTCGTAAAAAAGTCTATCCTTTGTGTAAGAAAAATTAATTTAAAAAAGTCTTAAAAAACTAACCTCACCAATCGATTCCCCGACCCCGATTACCTTTGATCAAACTTTATATAAAAAAATTTTTTTCGTAAAAAAGGCTAGCCTTTGTGTAAGAAAAATTAATTTCAAAAAATCTTAAAAAACTAACCTCACCAATCGAT
>JAJEKB010020897.1:456319-497549 GCA_022393335.1 Macrotrachela quadricornifera
TCGATTCCCCGACCCCGATTACCTTTGATCAAACTTTATAAAAAAAAAATTTTTTCGTAAAAAAGGCTATCCTTTGTGTAAAAAAAATTAATTTGGAAAAATCTTAAAAAACTAACCTCACCAATCGATTCCCCGACCCAAAAAACCTATGTATTGAATTTTTCTTACAACTACTGGAGGGTTTTTATTGGTTTAGCGAATACTGAATTCTGATTGGCTTGGTCGGACAGACAGACAGACAGACAAACTTTAAGCATTTTAGCAGGCGTATTTAAACGCCCTATAACCCTTTCTTTCAGAAAAGGGAATAATCACTCAGCTATAGCAGCTTCGAAGAAGTATGGGTATATTAGGTACGCCGAGTTTCTTTCTTGTGTGTTGTGGCGCCATCTTTCGTTTGCAAGATTCCATTTTGGTTCAGATCATTTTATAGACGCAGCTCACATAAAGTAACGAAATCTATTACTTACGCACTTACAGGTGTCACCCTGCTATCGACACTTATTTTTGATTGGAGAGTTACGGTATCTTATCTCGTTTAACTGTTTCTGTCATGAATCATACTGTCACTGCATGTAATAAAAGACCAAAACGTCAGTATACAGCCTATATCAATAGCACGTAGTTTTTTCTTTCACATAATCTTTCATCGACGAGCGAGAAGCATCGTGCACACAATGTCGTCATATCGAGAAAAATACAATCATTTGGTTGGAAAAGATGCTAATGAAGTTATTGAAGTGTTGAAAGGCGACGGTAAATTGCATATTAAACATATTGTTTTGTTCTTTCTAGTGTCAAGTGTTCTAGGTTTGGAACCACGCATCTTCTATGGTATGGGCCTTATTCAAAAACAAAATCCAAATATGGTTCAAGTTCAAGTAGACCAAAAAACAAATCAAGTGCAAAAAATTTCATAAACTATTATTCATATTGATTATTGTAGTTAGAACTTCATTTTTTAACCGAATAAAATATCATAGAAACCGAAAGATGAACATTGATTGTTCCTCCTAGGCTTCTCACTTCAATACGTTTCATCCTGAGGATTTGTTCTACTTAAAAGGTGTTTTTATTTTGATAATATCTATTGAAAGATAAATCATTGCGAATAAGCGCTCAACAAAAAAACAATGTGACAAATATGAGAACAAGAAAAAGAACTAGCGTATGTCGAGAACCAAAATACCAATGACATGTTCTTTTTTCTTGTACTCTCGTTTGTCATTCATCATATAAAGTGGCAGGACGTTGAGGATGATATAGACTAAAATATTCTGACATCCAATTGTTCGTTCTATATAATAATAGACCTATGTTTTGTAAAAGAATTTCCATCGATTCTACCCAATAGTATTGGTGATAATATGACTTTCAATGAAATAATTGATGAATAAAATATTGAGTAGTTCAAATTTCTTCGTACATTTCTTGTTTTATCTTGGGTAATTTCATTCGACCAAGGAAATAATCGGACGTCCAATGACATTGCACTTCATAGAGCATCCATAACAATCACATCTGTGAGATATATGACATTTTCCGAGTTTCGTATAGATACTTTTGGTATCAAGTTCTTATCTTGAAATAAATCAGATGCGTACGTAGTAATAATATCATTCGCCACACTATGAAAGATTTCCTCGATAAGACTTGCGAAGAGACGATGAAACCAACAAAAGAAAGTATTACGGCGTGCTTATGGATGTGGCTCAAGTAAGACCGTAAATACTCGTGTGAAGACATTATTGGTTGGCAGATAACCGTGGAGTAGATCGTGCGGTACTAATCAGTGTGCACGTCGACATATCATATGGCATGAACAAGCATATTTTCCAGCTAATGACGCAAAATTAAAGGCACTTCTACCGCTACCAATGACTGCAATACGTTTGTTTTCTAATAGTTCGTAAGCTTTGACGTCCAATGTATGAGCAATGGGAACCGGAACAATGAGCACGAATACAAAAAGATAAGTCAAATCTATTTTAAAAGACGGATCAATATGTTCGTTAATAGGATCATGTATTGGATTTAATGCGAAAACATAATAGATTTAACTTAATTATAGTTAATAATCTAATTTCCCAGAAATAAAACAATGAATCATATTTAGAAGAAAAGAACAGTACATGATTTTGTATTATTCGTTCTCATTTTTTCAATATGGCAACGATATAAACTTCTGGTAGAGTGAGAGCAGAAATTGAGCTACGTATGTAATACTTGAAACTTCAATGCACGTATTCAGCTATTCAAGTTTTTAACTATTCCACTATTCAACTACTCAAGTATTCGGCAAATCGTGACCAGAGAACGTCGTGATAGCTGAGGATGCCACGAAATCGTGTCCATAGGCAGGATCTGCGCGAGCGGAGAGGTTTGTGTGGGTGTGCACCTCGTCAATAATTCGAAATTCTTCGTTTTTTTCAGTGACGTGAACAGATTTGGAACAAATTTTGTGCTTTTTTTAAGAAATTTTGCTCGAAATACTCTTTTATACTTCCTCCCCCAAAAAATATTCACACCCTCTCAAAAATCGCTACACCCTCACCCTCCCCAAATCTTAGACTCCTCGTACGGGCACTGACCATAGGATACTATGCTTACTCTAGGTTCGATAGAATTCGGAGTGGTCTATAAATTAGTGAAAATTTATGTTTTTTTTCTTATTTATAAAATACCTGACTTTTAATTAGTCCTCGAACAATTGGACTGAATTTGTAAAAATTATAGCTATTTAGGAATTGAATATTTGAATTCAACTTTCAAGTGTGACACTATTTATTTTTCATTCGTGCTTATCGTTCCTTGTGCTCATCGTTCACCAATCCCTGGACAGGTCCTAATTGTTAGTTTGGATATCACATAATATTAATTTTCATATTAGTAAGCTTGAAACAGAATATGATGTAACAAGCTGAAGATTTTAAATACCAACCTTAGTCGTTTATATTTATTAAAGAGTTTCATATACTGCAAGAGTAAATGAATAAAGATAGGAAGACAATAAACTCACTTTTCTTTGATTCATTTAATGGATGGGGCATAATGAATGGAATTCTCCTAGGAAACCTGCAGATTTTTATAATCTCAAATAGCTTCACTACTTTATGATATATGATACAATCAATTTGTCCAAGAAACACAACTTTCAAACAAGAATTTTTTAGTAAGATTAGCATATCTCAAAACTGCTCTACTATGGAAAAATATGACTCAGTAGGTTTTGTAGAGGAAAGTTTACTCTACAACACAGTATACTCAGATTCTCAAATGCCTTTGAATACTATAAATAAATGTCGATAGAACTTTGTATACAATATTCTCTGTTTTTAGGATAAATATACCTTGCAATATTCTATCGATATTTATTCATAGTATCGAAGTGTATCTGAAAAAACGCCTTAAGGGTTTTTGTAGAGCAATCTTTCCTCTACAAAACTAACTATCTAATATCTCTCCAAAATACAGTTGTTTTGAGATATGCTAATCAACCTTTTATCCTTACTGATCAGAAAAAAAACTGCATTTCAAGGTTGTTTAGTATTTCGACCATAACATCATCATTTGTCAAGGAAGTTCAAATAATTTTTTACCAAAATAATCAATGAAAAAGCTTCTACAAAAACTCTCACATGAAACTATCTACTGAAAACTTCTTGTTTGAACGTTGTGTTTCTTGATAAAATCGATTGCATCGCATGTCATGAAATAATGAAAGCTATTTAAGATAATGAAAATCTGTGTGTTTTCTAGAAAATCTGACAAGGAATCGTTTTATAAAAAAAGTTTTTTTTCTGTGATGAGTTATAGATGAAAAACATGCAAAATATTGAGAATGTCATTCATTATGCGGCATCTCGTTATTTTCAAAGATGATTAGACTCACCTTCAAAACTTAGGACATATTCCGGAGGAAAAATGATTAAAATTTATCGTTGACTTTTTAAAAAAATGGAGCAAATTCGATTCTAAATAGTATTAAATGCCCGAGTTATTTCTGTCTTATTATTTTAAAATTATCCGAAAAATGCCCATGGCAACTTTGCTCTGAAATAGACAACAGTAGAATGAAAAAAGTCAAGGCTTGCGGTTTATCGAGAGATTGTTTTTTCAAGAATTTTATTGATTGAATAAGATGTTTTAAATTTATAGTAATACTATGAACAACCAACAGCTTCTATTAGTACGAAGAACGAAGTATATATGGTTGTATTTTTAATTTTATGTGAAGTATATGATGTTCTTCTATTTATCTTTCGCCAGATTTTTTCTTTGTACAGATTTTAAATTTTTTTTTCGCTTGATTACATACTAATCTATAAGTAAACATTTTCCATGTCATCTTAGTAGAAAGTCACATAAGTTCTTATTTGATATATTGTTTATTTCTAGATAGTTATAATTGATGAAGAATATTATTAGAAAGATACATTTATACTTGATCATATATGTTCATCATTGTAAAGATAATTTTTATAGTAAGATAAGCTCTTTATACGCAAGTAATTATTGTCTTTCTCGTTTTCTTACCACAAAAGTAAGAAAAGGATATGATGGTTTGACATTATCGATCATCTGCAAAGTAGCACTTTCTACTTGCCATTCGCCACCTGTAACATCATTCCACATACGTGCAAAGCTTTCTGGCGAGTGCAGCATCATTTTATTGTTTGGAAGACTTTTCGATTTTGGTTGTTCTACTGCTACCAACGCACCTGCTTGTCGACCAACAATAGCTTGTTTAGCTAGACGAGTGAGACGTTGACATACATCTCGTTGAGTCTCAGCATCAAATAGGTGAATGAATGCGCCAACGTAAACATAGTCGGCTGGCTCAATCTTTTCCAGAAATTTATTGTCAAATATATCACCTAATGCAAATATCTTCTTTTCTTTCATTATTTCACCATCACGGAACAGTTGATAACCTTGTTCAATAAAGAAAGGATCTAAATCGTAACCACGAATCTGTTCGATAGGTACTCCATCATATACAAGTTGTCGTACATCTTGACCAAGACAACATCCAAAATCAATTACTGTCGCACCTTCATGTTTGCATTTTTCAAGAATTTCTGCGTAAATCGGATTTTGTTTAATTGAAAAGTGAAGAAATCTCCAGTTAGCAAGACACGGATAGTTTTGTTTTTGCCAAGCATGTTCGCGTATATTGAGCAAATGTTCACGTAATGCTGAAGCTGGAATAGATGCATAGTTAGTAAAAAATGTTTCAAGATCAGTATTAATTGGTGGTTCATCAATATAGCATGATAATTTTTCGTCCACAGTTTCGTCAATAGACATTTTCAACGTGACTTAACAAAAAAATTTTATAACATACGTCTATTGTCTTACTTATTTATTTCGTTAAACACAGTCTTTGTTTTACCTATATCGAGTAAGTAAATCGCAAACAGAACACGTGCACATGAAGGAGAAAAGAAAAAGGTTCGATCAAAATGTATACGAGTAAATATTCACACACATACACAACGTGAAAATATAACAAGCAGAAGAACAGAAGAAAAAAGTTAATCACATTTTTGCTTCGTCATCATGATTAACAATTTTTGGCTGGTAATTAAATACAACAAAAAGCAATTTATAAATTTGTTTTCCACATTAAACAATTTACATAGTTTGTCATATGTAGTGATTTGTTTTTTCATTCATTTATTCTATGTTGTATGCTTTTCTTTTTAATTGTGAAAAAATTATTACCTTTCTTATCATAAAAAATATTTCATTCTGCTTAACACTATCACATTGATAATGGTCTAATATCATGTTTATTGTTGGTCTTAGATATAGTGGTTTGACATCAAATTTTAACTGGTAGACTTTTCACTTAATCATTTGTCTTTCAATAACTGCTCGTCATTCTGTCATAATACTTGGATCTTTGTCCGAGAACACGAAGAACTAGCTACTGGTATAATAATATCAACAAATCAGCGAATTAGCTTTATGAGTAATTTAAAGAAAAATGTGTCACATACTGTAATTTTTTTAAAATTCTACATTTTAGAAAATCGGTCTTAAATAAGCAGAAGTATTTTTGAGGTTTTATTGTTCATTCGACGAATTTTCTGTACTTCGAAAATACTTGATTTTCCAATTTACAAAGATTTGGATTTGATTTTCGAAAAGAATCATTTTCTACAAAGTAAAACGTTAACATTGATTTTAATGAAATTCAAAAATCAATATCGATATGAAAAAATCATTTGAACAATGATCGCTATCGAGTCATTGTTCATTCACGTATATATGCCAACAGATAGTGCAGTGCATTCATTATATTCTTTAGCAGCCCATTTATGAATTGATAACTTATGTTTTTAAAGTTGCTCTTTGAATCAATTCATTTAGTATGTTTCCAAATTTAAATTATTTGTTTGTTATTACATCAATTTTACGTTCATATATGTAGATAAAATTCTATTTTCGACTTTTTAAAAAATGCTCGTATTGCTAAATAACATTCAAATTTCTAGGAATGCCCATATGAATTCAATTTTTATTTTCTTCTAATTTATTTATTTTTCACTTTTCTTATACATATATATTCATCTTCTCATTTCATAAATATACATATAAATATCTATGAAGATATAAAATTTTCTTTCTTTCGGTGCATCGATTTTATCTAATTTGGAAGTGTTACATATATAATAGCTGAAATGGGCACAAATAAAATACTTCTTAGACGATAATGCATTTTGTTGTGATAGAAATGATATTATTTCGGATAAAACCATAAAGATTCTTTTTCTTGTTTTTCCTCTCTCGCCAATGTCTTATTTACTTTCTTCTCATTATATGTGAGAATAATTTTTGACATCAGTAACAGCCTCCCTTAAGATAGAAAAGAGATAACACATATCTCTTCTTCTGTAAATAGTAAGAAAAGAAATTATAGCATATTGTCTTTCTGAAAAAAACACAAATATGTCGCTTCTTTCACGTATAGTAAGTATTAATCGTTTGGTAGGAATGCAGATTTAAATATGATTATATAAATTAGTTAATATTGTTTGTTATAATATGGGTAAATTACAACAACACTTCCATAATTAGTAGTCAATCAAACAGAAGTCAACCAATACATGAAGAAGATCGTGGTGAAGTTATACAACCACAACGTCGTGTGAAATGCGATAAAGATCAACTTTTAAGTCAAGACCAATTGGAAGAATGCATTAAAAATACTGATGTTATTCAACTTAATGTTGGAGGTGAAATAATGATGACAACTCGTGAAACACTTACTCGTTCTTCAAAATCAATTCTTTCAATGATGTTTAATGGTGATTGGGAACAAAGATTACCAACGGATAAAAAAGGAAATATATTTTTAGATTTTAATCCAATTCTTTTTCGTCATTTACTTAATCAATTACAGATATTAGATAAAAATGATACGATTAACTTTTATCCTCCTTCACAACCTTCACTTATTGAACTATTTAATAAGATGCTTAAAAAATTAAATCTTAATCAATTTTCATCAGTAGAAAATAATATTATTACTTTTAATGTTGGCGGTCAAATAATTGCAAATCAACGTAAAACATTTAATCAAATGTCTAATTCTACTTTGGGTAACATTCTTACCTCGTCGAATGTTACAAAACTTCATAATAAAAGCAATATTTTTCTTGATTATGATCCAAAGTTATTTCAGTATTTGATTAAACGATTGAGAAAAAAATTATCTAAAACTGTTGGTTGTTCAAAAGAATTGACGAAACAAGAAAAAAAAATTTTCATAAGATTACTCCCTGATTTAAGTGTCTGTGGTAAGTAAAATACATTTCATATTAATAGAAATAGATTTATTTTTATGTTTTTACATAAAAATAGTAAATTTTGTGATATGATCCAACTAACTCGAAACTATTGAAAAATCATACGAATAATAAGCTTTAGTAAAAACTCAGAAGTGAAAGCTTCAGCTATAAACAAAATGAAAAGTTTAGTAAAAGGATTTTCACTCTTTGGTGTTTTCAAATTTTTTTGACTTTGTGATAAAAATAGAAACAAATGCTTTAACCAAAGCATGAGTATAGTGAGTCTAAAAAGACAGATCCATTTTTCATCACGTTCATCGCTCGCAACCTCACTGATATCAACACCGTTAGCTTCAACAACAACACAAACGTCTTTCACAATTATAGCGTAGTGGCTCCCTGAGAAGTCCTCAGAGACTCTACGAGAAAGTTTCGACTAGGGAAAACTCTGTCGAGAAATATTTTTGCAAGTCTGACAGAAAAATCTTGTATGACGGGTAAGCAAAGTGTTCAAATATTATTATCTCCCACCATTCTTCACTACTACTTGGAACAGACAAAAGGAGTATCGTTAATAATGAGAATGAAAATAATAGAGAAAACATTTTTGGAATGGACTTGTCTACTCATTCGGCAGCACACTATTCGATATTATATGAAATAAAATTTCAAGGACTCTATTAACTTGAGAATGAGGGTAAGTTTTCAATAAAACAATGGATATGAAAAGAAAAAAAAAGACCACTACAGAACAGGAGATATCCATTACTAATACATCTGTATAATTTTTCTATCACGAATTCAATACATGGTATTGAAAAATGTTCCATATATATGTTTTTAGAGAATTTTAGACCATTAGCATCAAGAAAAAGTTCTTCTTCAATTTATTTTTTATTCATATTCAAAAAATAAATGATATAGACATCAGTAAAACATATAATAATAGTACTTTTTTCTGTTCTGTTCTATTACATCAAATGAAATGAAAAATAACATTATAGACGGTTTTCTCTTCTATACCTCTACTCTTTTCTCATCATTCAAAGAAAACGAAAGATTCCTTTTGATGACGA
This sequence comes from Macrotrachela quadricornifera, assembly GCA_022393335.1. Taxonomy (NCBI): domain Eukaryota; kingdom Metazoa; phylum Rotifera; class Eurotatoria; order Philodinida; family Philodinidae; genus Macrotrachela; species Macrotrachela quadricornifera. The sequence goes on from JAJEKB010020897.1 coordinate 465,195, forward strand.
TTATGTTTTCTCGTTGTTTTAGTACCACTTCGTCCCAGTTTGATAGATATTCCTGAAAATGCCACATGGAATAAGAATGGTCAAACCGTAGCAGGACAAAATCCAACACTTGATCGTCCTCATGGTTTATATGTAGATGATGAACAAACAGTTTATGTTGCTGATTATGGAAACCATCGTATTATAGCATGGAAATCGGGTGAAACAAACGGACAAATAGTAGCAGGTGGACATGGACAAGGAAATGATGCACATCAATTAGACGGGCCAACAGATGTGATCGTGGATAAGGAGAGAGATAGTCTTATTATTTGTGATTATGCGAATAAGAGAGTAGTTCGATGGCCTCGTCAAAATGGAACAAGTGGAGAAAATATTATTTCGAATATCACTTGTTATGGTTTGACAATGGATGGCAATGGATTTCTCTATATCACTGATCTTCATAAGCATGAAGTAAGAAGATATCGAATGGGTGAATCACAAGGAATAGTAGTAGCAGGTGGAAATGGACAAGGAAATCGTCTTGATCAGCTCCATTTTCCGGCTTACATATTCGTCGATCACGAACATTCAGTATTTGTAGCTGATACGAATAATCACCGTGTGATGAAATGGATAGAAGGTGCAAAAGAAGGTAGCGTTGTTGCTGGTAGACAAGGAAAAGGAAATAATTTGACACAATTGAATTATCCTGACGGAATTGTAGTTGATCTATTGGATACTGTTTATGTAACTGATGAATATAATCATCGAATTGTACGTTGGCTTAAAGGAGCACAACAAGGAAATGTTATTGTTGGTGAAAATGGTGAAGGAACCCAAGCAAACCAACTCAATCGACCTAGGGGAATGTCATTTGATCGACAAGGTAACCTCTATGTTGTTGATTGGGGAAACAATCGAGTACAACGATTTAATATTGAAATATCATGAAATTAATGGGATGAACTGATAAATAAAGTTTATTTATTTTCAGCTATTGATTATTATATTTTGATTGCTGTGCAATTTCAATTGAAAAGAAATAAATGAATGGAAATAAATTGATGTGTATTTATATTCGCGTACGAGCACGACCAGAGAGACCCTGGTTGCTAAAGGCCCAAAGGCTAACAGCGGCAAGACAATATCTTTGTTCATCAAGAAGAGTATCTCTATGGGTTGAGTTAATATAGAAAACATTTACACTATCAAGAAAAATATTTAATTTTTGATTGAAATAAGTATATTACTCTTTCTACTTCAATGTAACAGTAATATATTTATTTCAATCAAAAATTAAATATAAAAGAAAAATATTTATTCGAAAAGAAATCTTATCTTCTATCTACATCTAATTGAGAGTTATTTTTAGGAATATTACCTATTTTATTTAGTTAAATGATATTTGTTACAATCAGAACAGAACGTTTTTATTTTCTTTGCTGCCACTTGACTTGCTTCTCTTGATTGGTGTTGCCGGATTCTCTCATAGTAACCAGCATAACATCTTCGAACAGTCCGTGTAGATCCTTATATTTCTTCAAACTTGTGATCCGGCTTGTTGAACGTTCTCTCGAACCAGGTTTCAGATTCTTGAATGGCACACCAAGGAGTGAAGATCGCACAAGACCTTCACGAAACTGTAGGATGGATGTATTACCCGTTGTATAGTTTTCCTTGTATATCAAATAGCTATTCACTACGGATGTCTCAAATCTCAATTCAAATGACACCTTGTGATACCATTTCATGGATCATCTGAGGCATGTATAGTATGCTGACAGCTGATCAGATAAACCTATACCTTATTTTCGTTCCTTATTATCGAGGACAACTTGTGGCTTCATGATGCACTTATTTAATTTATTAATTTCCCTGGTATTCATCACGATTGCTGAATGCGATAGTTTTGTGGATATCATCAAAACGTCTCTTTTATTTTTCCACTTGATTCATTTTATACCGTTTTTGCTCTGGAGTCCCTGAACTTCACCACGCTTCACCTTTTTCTAAACAACTTCGTGACCTAATCCAGCACAATTATTTCTCAATGCTTCATTAAGATACGTATCATTCTACAAAAAACGCTTTGTAAGATAAATATTTGTAAAGAAGTTGTTAGCGACTACAGTTCGATAATATCCCAAAAGATCTTCTGATAAATCCATTATGACTGTTTGAGAATGTCCAAGACTAGCCATTGGATCCTACTTTGCGATATAAACGGTAAAATTCCAAATGTATGCATTCGTAGCCGCTGGTTTGTATAACTTTACCTCATATTTCTGCACTTTTGCAGGAATATATTGTTTGAACAAAATTCTGCCTTTCCATGGTATCATTGTTTCGTCGATAGAAATAGTTGAGCCGGGAATTTCAACTTGAATGATCTGTCTTGATCTGCATGCTTCTTTTTATTGTTCGAAAAATGATAAAATTTGATAAGTAATTCAAATTTATCTCTTGACATTGTATTTTGAATGATTTCGGATCCATACAACTTGCTTTTGCTCCAGTAGTAATCCACTTTCGACATCTGTACTAATTCCATCTAAATAACAATTCCCAAAAATTGAAGCATCTCTTCATTAATATTTGGTTTCCATTGAAGAGTTTGTGATCGTTTGGTGCGCTCCTTGGTCTGTAAGTGTTTTTCTGCATATCAATTAGTTTCGTGCACCATGAGGCTAATAATTTCGTCGGTGATGAAATGTCGGTAGCAATTAATAGGATTCTTCGACGATTCTATGATCCTCTTGCAATTCAACATCCGATTCTGATTCTATTGCATTCCAAACTTGTAAACTCCGGTCATCATCAGTAATTTCTTCCTCGGAACTTGATGATTCAAATTGCATTCTAGTAAAATCATCATCCAAAAAACTGACATTACTTTGTGAGTTCCTGCTGTCTTCTGTATCGGTTTCTTCAGATGACATGTAAATCAGATCAAAACTTCAATTGTTTTGATACAAATGAGAGGAAAGAACGAAAAATAATGCTTCGAAAAGAATGCAAAAGAAAAAAATCGAAAATTTCTTTCGTTATCTCACTCCTACTGCGTAATACATACAAGAAAGAGAAAAACAAACGTGAATAATTGTTCAACTTCACGTGAAAAAGGACCGTCTATATACCGATACAAATAAGAAAAAGAAAAATGAATTTGTTAAAGGTATTTTCTGGGAAAATTGAATCGACTCGAAAGGGTTAATAACGGAACCATTTTGTGGGACTTTTTTCGGTAACTAAACTTTTCAAGATCCTTTGCTTTATAAAAGATAAGGTTAAAAAGAGGGTTCTCATAAGCACTGCATCTGGGCATGCTCTTTCGAATAAAAAAATCCAGCATACATTGCAGGGTAATAGAGAACTTTCGGATATACGATAAGTATATTTTAACCTTTATGTGGTCCTAATCTTCATTATGAGCCTGTGATAGAAGGCTGAAAAATTTTATCCCACACTTTCAATCATAGACCCAACATATCTCCCATATATCAAACAGTTTGGATCTTTTTCAGCTGAGATGGATTTCTGAGGGGGCTCTTAATTAGCATTCTGACTCTGGGCTACAACCTCATTAAAAAAATCAGCGTGGGATCTCTGGGAACGACTTGTAACGGAAGTTTCTTTGTATATAGTTTTGACGTTCCATTTTTAGTTTCATTCCATTCCATTCAGATGACGGTCATTTTTGATGGAGAGCACAGTGGTCATATTCCTTCCTATCTATTTGAAAATGTTTTTATTGAACTTTAATTGAACATTTAATCCGTTGCGATAAAACAATGTACTCTATTTTGAAGGATATTAAATAACAATAATATTTATTATCTTTTTGCTATGTCATAAGATATCTCACCGGGTCATAGCTATGCTTTTGTTCTGTCTCATGCCATCACATCTATAATGCTAGTATTTTTTTTATCTCGTTCTCTCCATATGCTTGTATTTGTGCTTGCTTTCAGAATAAATTTCGATAAAAGAAGAAAAGAAATATACATATAATAGTCTTTTTCAAGATTTTCCATATATGAACGATCATAAGCTAAATATCTCTAATATGGGAAGAATAACAAACGAAGAATGCTCACTTAACAAAGATTTTGATTAATAAAGTTTTCAATGCACTATTTATGATGAATCAAAGACAAGACAAATGAAATAGTATTAATTTAAAAAAAAGAAATAAATAAAAGAAAAGAAAATTTGATAATGAATTAAATATAAGAAAATCAAAGAAACTATTGCAGAATCTGTTTATTAATGAACAAATTAAAAAAATATATTGTTAGTCTTAAAAATGTATAGAAATATAATAAAATGTAATTACAATCATGTTTTATTTATTATTATCTTGTCTCAAAATAAACTTAATAATATCATTATTTTTCAAAATACAATAAAAAAAACTTGTTAATTAGATGTATCGATTTTCTTTTATTTAGTTTCCATTTCAGCATCAATACATTACAATATCAAAATTCTAATGAATTTTTAACGGTTTATTCCATTGTTGGTACTACCATATTTGATCGTCGTTTTATTACTTTCATTAAAGATGTTTTAAGTGGATCGGTAAATTGAAATAAAACAATTACTACAAATAACATTGCTGTATCAAAGAATATAACAATAACTCGATTAAAATATTTTGGTCTATTAATGAATGATGACAAGAAAGTGTAACTAGAATTATTATTAATGTAACTGTACGTCGAACCATTTTTACTTCTCTTTGTACACGAGATAAAGTATTAGCTGATGTCACTCGTTTCTTTATTTCTTTTACATATCGAATTATTTTGGAATACATAGACATAATCATCGATATAGGAAGTGAATAGACACAAAATATCGGAAAAATACTAGCAAAATTAAGTTGAATAGATAATGTGCATACTTGACTATCAAAATCGTAAGCAATTGCATTAGTAAATATAAATATAATAGGATATACAGAAACAAATATCCATATTAAGCAAATGAATAATGCTTGAAATCGAATTGATTGCCAGAATAAACGATTTGGATAAATAACATTAACATATCGATAGAATGCTTGCAATAGAAACGAAAAATAGAATGCAGCGATTGAAGTAGCTAAACCATAAACTTGAAAAATGTAAAATGAATCTTGATATTGAATGTGTTTAAGATCATTTAGATATGTATATATACTCGAACTAGTTCGATTACATTTAATCAAAAATGCAGCCAAATATGAATTAGCAACTAATATCATTGGAATTGTATGGCATGTTTTATCCAAAATGATAATAAATAAGAAAACAATAATAAGTATGTTGGTCAATAATACGGATGAATAGATAAAAGAACTGAAATTCATTTTTTTGAAAAGAATCAAATAATGCACAACGACATAAAGGTTTTGAAAATAGTATATATATATTCAGATTTTACCCATTAAAAAAGTCAAGCGTGATATTATAATGAATGACATTTTCTTTTCGAGCATTAATAATGTAATCATCAGTTGTCTTTCTCGTTCATAATATGCTTGAATACATTAAGGAAAATAATAAGTTTTCTTTTTCTCATTCTCATAGAATAGACTCTTGTAATCATAAATTTTCTACTTGCTTGCTTATGAGATTAAAATGGTGTGATCACATGCTTTTTTTGAGCGAATGTAAATCACAAATTTTCAGTCTATAACTGATGATACTATATGTAGCAGTAGTACACTTCATTTCAATATATATAGGTGAAATTTGAATTTTTCAATGTTAATAACTTTTTTTATATGAAACTACTTTAATAAGTTTGAGTTTCATTAGGATTTTACGGGATAGCTTTTGTAATGTGATCATTTGAGCATTTAGACGAAAGAAACACACCACTATTAAAGAGTTACCGTCGTCAAAATTTGTAATAATTGTTTCGGACAGAAGAGATTTTTGCAGAAAATGTGACACATTATATGCGGTGATAGGCAATTTTAATGACAAAATAAGGTGACCTAAATTAGACTAATATTTCTATCGTGGAAAACAGCGACATCGTACTATACTTCGAAAAATGATTAGCAAATGTATAGGATATGAGCACTACTTGTCCTCTAGAATTCGTCGAAATTACCGAAAATTCATTACTATCTAAATAAATGAATAAACAGATAAGTCTAAAGTTATGGTAATTGCATGGAAATTTCATTATTTGCTATGCAATTTCAAAAATTTCTCTATAATTGCCCAACGCTGGCAATTACATAGAAATTCAAGTAATTTTCATGAATTTCAGATCGAACAGAGAAATTACGGCAATTACTATATATATATATAATGTATCATACTTTGCAACATGTCGTACATATATACAAATTATTTCGAAAACAGCAGTTCTGATCTTTTTTCGACGAGTCTGTCAAATTTTTTTTAGTTTAATACAATCTAGTAATAGCCATTCTTAGAGTTCCAAATAAGAAAATTTCGAAATCTAGTTATCTTGATTCGATTAATTATAAATCGATTTTTTTAACCTGTATTAGAACAAGAACTATTCAATTTAGTTGGTTAGATATAACTGTGTAACTCTTGCGTATTTAAAACATTTTTGAAAATATTAACTTATATTAACTGACTTTCTTTGTCATGATGTAATATTTTTTTAACGAATTAAAATATCCGCTTTTCATGTGTAAAAACATCGTCTTTTATAATTGCTTGTATTACCTAACTCTTGTGTAGATCAAGTATGCTTGTGATCTTTATTGGGTGAGTAAAATACGAAATTAATGTATTTTCGGAAATATTCTAGTCTTCATTTCTTTTTACGCCTATCATTATCATTTTTAAAAATGGTCCTATCCTACGTATTAGGAAAGTAAGGCAAAATTTCGACTAATCAGGCTTCATCTAACAGGAATGATCACTACCATTTAGTTATACCCGTTCCTGTTTTCTTCTTAGAAATGGTGTAGAGACAGATAGGATAGAGAAAAATAAGAATTTTTGATAATAGAAGGTTTGCAATAAGTATCTAAAACGACTTATATGTAAAAAGATACCTCTTATGTTGTACAGTGTATATATCTGATTATATCAGTTAGTTTTAGTAATTCTCAGATTCTTTTCGTTACTTAGATATTAACTTTACAAAATGACTACGAATAATTCGAACGTCCAAGTTTTAACAACCCAAAAAGAAGAACTTCAAATCAAGTTTGGTAATAATTGTAATGATTTCTATGGGGCAAACGTCAAACTCGATTATACTTTTCTTGAAAAAGGTCTACTACTATTTATTTATCTACATGAAACAAGTGATGTTCTGAAACACAATGCACGTATATATAACAAGTTGTGTGATCGTCAAATTTGTTATTGCACGATTGTACGTAATAAATTTCATGATCCATATTATTGTCCTTATGACCATTCTGAAGCTTATAAACAACTTAAGTTGTGTAAAAACTGGTACATGCGAGAGTGTTTTCGCAAATTCTGCAAACGACAGCATTTTTTTATATCTACCCACAACAAAACTTATATCAATAATGATACGGATTTAAAAGTGTGGAATTTAATTCGTTTCATTCGATCCTTTTTCTATCATTTTATACAGTCGGCAATTGCAGATAACGATATCCAATCGTTATATCGTGAGATTATTGTAATCATGGTACATATTATCAACAGCGCATTTCAAGATATCGATAAGTCACGATTGTTTCTACATGAATCAATAGTTAGTCAGATAAACAAGAGAGCTCTACAAGGACTAACTCAGGAAACACTATATTATGTACCGGATATATTTTTGACTCCTGAGTACATTAAATTCAATAGCCGATGGTATATCCAACCAACGCGTAGAGTTAGCATTAATTTTGGGAATTTATCACCAGAATTTACAAAGTACTTGTGCGATCTATTTCAGAAGTACTACCATGAACGATTGCAAGATCGTTTTAATCAATCACATAACTAAACTAAATTGATTGAAGTTATATTTTGCACAATTGATAAAGCATCCATTTCAATAATACTTTTTTTGAAAGTACTGCGATCGTTTTTGTGTGTATAAAAATTCAATGAACATTGTTTTATTTCACTTGACTTTTAAGAAAATAATCATGATTATCTTATTTAATCACGTGACACAAGTCTTATAAACAATTGCTAGAAATCAAACAAATATTGATGATAGATTTCGCAAAAACTTATCCTCTCAATATTCCTAAAACTATATTGTATATAAAGAAAACAAATAAACAAAAAATAATATAACCTGTTCATTAAATAATGATAACCTTGACATGATTGAGTTGTTCAGAAAAGTTTTCAGTTAATTGTATTTTTTTTACTGAAGATTGCCTATTTATCTATTTCAAAATAGAAGAAGAGTGATTGTTCTTTGAATAAATTTTTAATGGATATAGCTGTAGATCTGCGCTTTTCATCAGATTCATCTGCTCAGGATTTACAATTCGATAGAATAGCGAAGAAAAATCTCCTGAAAGTTGATTGATCTATTTTTCAACCAGCTAAAACACAAATAAGCCCTTTCTCCATTATTGCGCAGATAGAACAGTGTTGTGAGAGTCATTTGAAAAAGGATCTCGACAAATTTACAAAATAGTCTGAACAGCAGTTCATTTTGTACGGATCACAATTGAAGAAACATTTGCTAAAAATCTGATTGATCCAATTTCAGTGTTGTATATTCATCCTTAGAGAATTGATAATAGTCTCATATATACAACAACATTTATAAGAATGATTGCTGCTAATTGTTCAATGAATAAACAGTTCTAGTTGTTATTATATACATTGTTTCGATTTTTGAATTTTGTCAAAAGGGTGTAAATCAACACAACACATATCGAATGCTCCACATCGAGTCTCACAGATAGTAGATGAATGAATAATTTTTATAAGACTTTTCATCTATAAGGAAAAATAACTGCATAGGAAAAGGATTTGAAACAATTTTTTCTTCTAAGATAATCGATTTTCAAGCTGTTGTTTGAGACTTAAAACTGTTTCCAAAGTAAAGAATCTTTAAAGATCCATTTTGGTTACATATCTGATTTTCCTGATATTTTTTAGCTCGATCTGACGATTTCTTTTGAGGATTTTTAGATGGCCTTTTAAGTAATACTTGATTCTAATCTCTTTTATTGACTGCAAAGCATCTTTGGATAGGAAAAGATATTGAAAAGTCTTTCTCAAAAAAGGCATTCTGCTACTGTTCTGATTTCGTCTGGATATAAGTCTGTTTTTGTGTTAAGTACTTCATACTCCTTTTTTTCTCATGAAATATAGTATATTTATTGAATATACACTATCGAAGTGATTATATCGATCTTTTCATGGCAGAAATCTTCTTTGAAAATTTGGAACAATTTTTCGAAGGTTAAATATTGAAAACCTTTAGTGGACTCCATCAGCAATGCACATTAGTTTTGCAGAAATGTGTCGGTTAATAATAATGAATATCCACTCACCTATGTACGGATCAGTGACGAATTTTGACACTTTCCCGGAGGTCGATACTTCATGTAATAATCACAAGAATCGAAGATTGTATTCGTACTAGTACAACACGAAAAATAAGACAGAATATCAGAAAAGAAATGTTGATATGTGGAAATATTTTTCCATGACATAGGATAGTAGAAATCAAGTGTACCAGCTCCTTTCCTCCAGTCACTTATCCATTTACCATTGCTATTATAACAACACTGTGCACCTGCAGTACTTATTTTTGACTTACGACGATAGCAACCTTTTGCACCTTGATGAAATCGACAATTCCAATAGCCTGATTTGCGTGGATCACATGCTGAATCGATATTGAAACCAAATTGTTCTTCATCCTACGTTATATTCACTTGACATGGACAAAGAGGAATGCTGTTCATTGATTTATCAGTATTAGAATCATATTGAAGAGCAATCCAAAATGGACAATAAATTGTAAACAATAAATAAGAAACAATGGATCCGTATACAAGAAATGTTATAGTCTTTTTTAGTGAAAACGATTTTGATGTGTTGAATAATGCAGTTAATAGACGAATAATAAAAATCGGTTGTCTATTAGTAGTTGTCGTTAAGAATCGAAATGTTTGACATGCTCGAGGTGAATGAAGATTAGTAACGAAAGGCTCTTCTGTTGCCATCTAAAAATATCCTTTTATGCGTAGAAGTTTTTCTTCAAAAATAAAGAAAGATACCATTAATATTGTACGTTACCAAGTAACGTCATCGATATTGTCACAAAATTCAGAAAGAAAAAATAAATCTAAAAGAAACAATTGGTGCGAGTACAGCACGAACAATTTTGTCTTTGATGATACAGTTATTATAACACTAGCTGAATTTCATAAATTTGAACATCTACGTGAAAAACCATATGCATTCAAAGGAAAACCAAATTAAAAAATAAAGCAAAACTGCGAATAGAATTTGATCGTACACGATAGGACATGGTTAATACGTTTCACTTAGGATATATCGTCGCACATGAGTGCTTAAAAAATACTTACGATTTAAAGCCTTTGACACATTAGGAGACTTGAAGTCTTCTATTATGTCCGTTGAAAGTATGATGAAACAAGAAACACGTAATATATCGTCGCAAAAAAAAAGAAAATAAATCACTGATAAGAAAAATGTTGTTCGAACAACACAATAAATTACACAGTATAATCTAAATAGGATTTTTGATAGCATTGTTTGCTAGCAATCACTCGAAATATTTATCCTTTCTTATAACTACGAGAATAATCATTTTAACTGAAAAAGCATGAAACAACTCTTCGAAATGTGTGCTCTAGCCATAGAAAACTTGCTACATTGCAGAAATTATTAAAAAAAACTAATTGTCAAAACAGGGAAGTATCTTAAGGAGATTGTAGAAAATAAATTATCCAATATCATTTTAAACATGAACAAAGTGTCATTTTTAGATTAGCTACTGGATGAGTCCTACTGATAGAAATTCTTTATAAGAATAATAATTAGACATGTTATTGAGTTATTTGAATGATTTTTTTTATAAGGCTTAGAGTTTTTCCTAATATTTAAAGTAAAATATTCTCTCTATTCACCATAAAGAATATATATATACATCTTCCTCATTCATTTTATAGTACAATTTGAGATTTTTATGCTGACAAATGAGAAAATAAAACAAATTGTTATCATAAGACCATGAATTTTGCCAATTTTACGATGAATATAACAATGTCATTATCTTTTTGTATTTCATTTCAATCTCTGGCATTTTCTAAATTTGCTATTATTTATCATTTTTAACGAAATCATAATCGATGCTCGACTTTTTTTTTCTGAGCTGACACAGTTTAATATTTTCGCTTACTTTCTAATCTTGTAAGAACGTAAGTCGTCTTTCTATAAAATTCGAAAAAGTTTCTTGATACTTCTAATATCGAACGCATTTATACTGGTAACAATCGATCGAAGCTACGCTCTCTAGAACACACAATGAACTAACATTTTCTAGAATTAAGTATTTAATTTGAAAAATCGATTACCTTTTTGTACACTTTATATTATTTCTCCGAACAAAAGTTTGGTCGTTCTAAGTCATTCTTAATTATAACTATGCAATAGCCAAGATCGCTAGACGTAAAAGACATTATAATATATCTCTAAAATGAAAGATCAGACAGTTTTTAGATCGCCTGTGATTGCATAACTGTTCATTTTTTAATAAGCGAAAAGTTTGTGATTTTAGTTTATAACTTGTTCGTGAAAAGTACAGTTTAATTCTGTATTATTTGGAAAAATTGACCAAAATGTCTACTACATGCTTTGTGCTATTCTTTTAATTCGCAACAATAACAAAAATTTCGATTATTGAAGGATTGAAACATCCCCGACATTCCTCGAAAAAAAACAATATAGATAATATTGAACTATTATGTATTACAAATTTAAAATATATGATTAACACTCGTTGTATTTGATGAGAAAAGTTTTTCCTAGTGACTTATATAGTTGACTCAGCAAAGACTTTGTAATGGTCTTTACTCAAATAGTGATTTATATATTTGAGTTCAATTATAGACGTTTTATAAAATTGAAATCGATATTGTTTTTATTTTAGTATTTTGTTTTTATTTGCTATTAGTCGTTTCAACTCTATAGAAAATGATCTTTCAAATTCAACCATATATCCAATTTCAGTAGATGATATATTGTCTTAGTTTTGAGTCAGTATTTATTCATTCTAGCTCTTATTAGAACAAAATTCTTCTCAAATAACTTTTTTAGTATATTATCAAAAGTACAATAGTCACTCCATCGAACTATGTCGAATAACACGACAATAAACATAAATCGATTGGATACCACAGTAATTGTTCTTGCTTATTATGCCTTTAGCCTAATTATTTTGGGCACTCTGCTCAATCTTCTAACATTATTCATTCTTTGTCGACCCAATTTTCGAGACACGAACGAACAACCAACACTATATTATATGCGTACAGTTGCCATTTTTGATATTCTTTTGTTATATGGATGGAATTTTGATCATTATACATTGACTATACATGGATTCGAGCTTCCTAGATACTCAGTTGTTTCTTGTAAATATGCTTTGTTTTTAAACTATTTTACTAATCAAACATCAGCTTGGCTACGAGTATTTATCTCTCTTGATAGATATTTATTATGGAGTCGCCTTCATCGAATGTGGTTTAGTCATCCTAAAAGTATTCTTATCACTATTGTATCTATTATCAGTTTCTTCGCCTTATTCAACTTACATATTATTATATTTGGCTGTTTTTATGGAGTAAATGGATCAGTAAATGTTAATTCTCACCTATATATTCTCTATCCTATGTGGGATTATGCCAATTTAGTCATGTATAATTGTTTACCATTCTTGTCGATGTTTGCTTTAAATGGTGGTATTATCTATCATTTAATTCATCGACATCGTATGACTACAATTCGAAACTCGAGTATTCCACATCAAGCTATATCAATTACACTTGTCATCACTACATTTCTCTTTCTAATCATGACGATACCTGCTACTGTTGCATTTGGATTTTTTCTAAAAACAGCAAGTAAGGTTGTTCTGTACACATTAGATTCTATGCTCTACACGTACCATACATTGTCATTTCCACTTTATATAATAACATTTGATAAATTTCGGAAGGAATTTATCAATACCATTACATATAATAACAATAAGTAGGAAATTGATCCATATATTTCTCTTTTAACATAACGGCTAAAGCGTACATAGGCGAATCTGTTTTAAAAACTACACAGTCAAGAATACATAAAACAATCATAAAGGATAAAAATTTATTTAAATATATGGTTTCAATACATGCATAATCTGCATACAAAACTTTCGTATTATGAAAATTTGTTGCATTTCAGCTGACAGTTTTAATATATAGTATTTCTTCTCTGATCAATAGAGTTCGTCAATTCTAAAAAATTGGAAGCTGACTCAGTATTGTAAAATATCTTGAAATTGAGAGTGAAATAGTACCAGTGGAAAATTTTAGGAAAAAATCCTGTAATGATAATCAAGATTATCAACCCGATTATTCTGCATCATCATCTAGATTATCATTACAGGATTTAATCCTAAAATTTTCCTCTGAGTACTTTTCATCGATTATCGTTAATGACTGCTGAATAATCTGTAATCTGTGACCACTTCTTAAGCTGATTTTAGTGTAGTATTTACCCTTTGATATATTTGAATCTATTCTTACCTTTTATTTGAATTGACATTGTTACTTTTTAATCAATTGTTACTAGCCAGTCGATAGTAATTCCCTCGACCGTAGGGAGGGTCATATGAAGAAAAAAGAAGTTTGTATGTACGTGGGTGTCAGGGTCAAAAAAACATCGAGGTCTAAAAGGTTAATGGGCACTTATCTTCCACATGCACTTCCTGTATATGAAAAATACTAATAGGATTTCGTGTATCTTTGTTTGTGTCAAATCATAGCGCGCGGATTAAATAGGTTCACGATTACTAAACCAATTTTCGCAACCTGAAAAATGATCCATTTAAAGTTTTTCGATGTCACACTTTGAACCAAGCACATTGTTTTGGCCCCAGGTTTCATAGAAGTGGATGTTTTCGAGCTCGCTTTCTTCACCAATTAGAGTTTTTCACGTCAGAAGTCAATTCCATTAAGGGTTTTTAATGTTGCGTTTTCAACCAATAAAAGTGTTGGAGCTGAAACATCCACTCAATCATAGATTTTCAATGCTGGGTTTAGGATAACTGAGATTTTATCAGGCTGAAAATACAATGAATTAGAAGTTTGCAAGCTTATGCTCTCTTCCAATTACACTTTTTCAGGCCTAAATAACAACTAATGATGAATTTTTGATACCAAGCGCTTCATCAATTACATTAATTTCAGGTTGGATATTTAAGTGTTCAGAAATATAATAATAGATTACGTAAATAACATTGTGCAATTAGGGTATCTACACCGATCGTACAGAGAAAGCTACAAAGAATGAAGAAGTGCGGATGTATAGAGGAGCGGCTAGTCGCTCGTTTGAAAGGCTGACATTCAAAACGAAAAAGATGTTATGGAAAACTTACAACGGTTTGCATGATTTACGGAATCTAACAAAGTGCTTCCTTTGGAAACAAAAGGACATATTTGAAAGGTTTGTTACACAAAATACAAAACTAAATCTCTATCGTCACACATGATTTCTTCAATAAATTCTGCTTGTATTTTTTTCTTTGCTTTAGTTTTTTTGCTTATCTCTCCGTTTGCGTTTTATGATTCTCGATTCGGAATGATCCTATTAAAAATCTACAAATTCTTAAGAATTGCGAATTAATTTGGTTTAATCGTAACATAGTTAGAAGGTTAGTTTGAGAAGAAGATAGGATGGAGGTATTCACTAGTCGTCAGTGACGCCTTGTAGAGACTCTGACAAGCAATCCACAATTCATTTACAAGGTTAATGTGATCCCCTCTTGCGTACAACTTTGAACGAAGTCTAGGATATTTTTGGAAAGAAGTATGCCAACTGTAGCCCAAGCGACTCATGTCAGCACTTTATTAATGGTCCATAAAAGTCAAAATTGTTATTTATGATGAAGAAAGTGCGAATACTTGATATTTTTTGAATTTGGAAATGATAGTCTTGCTTTTGGAAATCATAAAATGTGAAAAGTTTGTTCAGATTAAGGTGACTATAGCATCACACTTATTGATAAATTACTTGACAATGATTCTCAAAATAAATAGAATGAATTTAGTCGAAGGTTAAGCGAGTCACCGTTGAGGAGCATTACTTGTTTATTAATAACTAATAAGAGTACAATCATATGAAACATAATAAGATCTTTTCAAAGTTTCTCAATGGAGGAAAAAACTGGTATAATTTAAATGAAGAATTAATAATTGTGATAATCAGTTACAAAAGAAAAAAAGTTCAAGTAATTTTTTTTTCTGTGAATTAATCTCTACCCATTGCTTGTTCAATAATTTCGAGACATTTCATAACTTTTTCATCTTCATATCGTCGGGAAATAACTTGTAATCCAATAGGTGAATTAGCATATAATTCTGGTGATTTATAAAGTTGATAATTTTCCTGATCATGTATATTTTTTGGTTGATAATTTATTTCTACTTGATCTTTAATAAGATCTACAGTTGTAACAGGAAAAATCACAGATGGATAATCTAAAAGATTCCATATGGATGTATAACCCCACCATTTAGCTGTACCATGTTGAGGAGCTGCTGATGGAGCTGCAGGTGCAAGAATACAATCAATAGAGCAATTGAATAAATTTTCTCTTTCATTCCATGTATTTGCATATAAAATACGATATATTTCTCTGTCTATAATTAATTTATTCTTATCCATCACGTTCCGTTTCTTTACTTGTGGTTGATTTAGAATCCAATCAGTTAATGGTAATGCTTGTTCATTACCTTCTTTCAATAACATTCGTTCTTCTTCAGTTCCATTAGAATAATAAAGTGCACTTATTATATCCCAACCTCTTTGATGATCGATTGGTTCCCAATCAATAATACGAATTCCTGATTTTTTCAATTGTTCTACTGTTTCTTGAAGAGCTCGAGTAACAGGTGGATGAGGATGTACAACACCATCATCCCACATGACAGCAATGGTTAGATCTTTTGAATTTAAATTAATTGATCTCCAAGGAATGGGTACAAGAGATGGATCTTTTAACCATGGTTTTGTATCAAGTATTGTTTTCATAAATACATTTATATCTTCTCTTCCTCGAGTTAGTGGACCAACTACAGCAATGATACTTTCACTTCCCATTTGAGCTGCCATTAAACCTTGTAATGGAAGTCGAAACGTTGTTGGTTTTAATCCATAAACACCATTATTATTAGCTGGAGAACGAATACTTCCACCAATATCAGTTCCTACACCCATTACACTACCTTTAAGACCAAGAATTGCACCTTCTCCGCCGCTACTACCCCCAGAAGTTAAATTTCTATTAAATGGATTGACAGTTGTACCATATACAGGACTGCTACATTCTAACCACATAAGGCTTTGTGGTTGAGTAGTGCGAATATAGAAAATAGCACCAGCTTCATAAAGAATCTTCGCAATAAGAGCATCATCTTCACTAATATTATCAATCCATTTCATCCATCCTGCACTATTTCGTTGTCCTTTCAAACTTATCAAATCTTTTAGAGAAATCGGTAAACCATGAAGTGGTCCTATAGGTCCACCTCGTTTTCGAAATTCTTCATCCAAATATTTTGCTCTATCTAATGCTTCTTGTGCAAGAAATTCCGTGGCACAATTTGTCAATTGATGTGCAATACCAGCTCGTTTAAGAAATGCTTTAATAACTTGTTCAGCTGTTAATTGACCTTGAGCAATTCGATGAACAAGTTGACATGCTGTATAATTTTCAGTTATAGATATTTCATCATCAGTTAATAGACCACATTGACGTGGAATATCAGTTACATTAAGTACAGATGCATCAGGAAGAAAATCTTTAAGTAAACTGTCCTTTGGAATTGATGCATCTCGTTGTTCAATGACTGTTTTTATAGATGAATTGAACATATCAATACAATTGAAAGCAACGTCGACTAAAAAAAATTAATAGATCAGAAATAGTTTTCAACAACATTAGTATGAATTTTATTTTTAGTTTTTACTTGTTCTTCTATTTTTATCAAAACTTAAACAATTCTCAATATTAGATTGAGCAAAAAGCTCGTGACCCCTTTGTTAGCGAAAACGATTAACAAAATGATCGCGAACTTCTTGCTCTATCTAGCAAAAAGAGAAACAATCAACATTACCGAAAAAGTTGTTTTTATTAGGAACGTTGACCATACTCTTCTGTCTCTTGTTTCGATTCACTCAGTATCAAAAAGAAAAGAGTACTGATATGATAACAACGTTTTTGATCTCAATTTTGGATAACATCATAGGACATACATCTTCATTGTTAGTAGTCTTTTTTAATACTTAACCAATGGATATATACAATTAATTCTTAAGAGAAGACTTTTCACCAGAGAATACAAATAAAATATAGTCAGTGAATGAGTTGATGAGTATAACCACTATTGTATGATATTACTTCTACATCACATAATACTCACCGATGGATTGTATGAATGGGAGTGACGAATGTTATTACGAGAGACTTATGTATGGATAAAGTGTATATGCATTCTCTTAACGTTTTCTTTTCTTTTGTTCTGTACCTTTCTTCCTCTTATTTTCGTGTTTTTCGACATAATATTGTGTTTCATATCATACGAACACAACTGAATCATGGGTAGTGAAGCGAATATTCACACATGGAGGAGACTGGTGACGCTCCTTCTTCACTTAGTTATTGTGATCATAACAAAATAAATGCTGTAACAATCGTAATGATAAGTTTTCATTAGGAATATATCAGTAAAACTCGAGCTGAATTTTGTTTAAACGCTGAAATAAATATATCTAATACATAATTTGTATACACAAGCAAGCAAAAGATATTTTGAAGAAATAGTAGAATTTTGTAGTCTTGATATAAAATTTGAATTTTTATTCATTTTTTATTATAACTGAAATTTTCGATCTTATACGATCATTATCAATCATATCACTACTAATTCTCCTAGGTGTTACAAGACACAAAACAAAATACAATAAAATGAACTAGACAATATAAACAATTTTATGATTGTAACAACATTAACTTTAGCATCATGACAATTTACATCATTAACTGGTGCTGGTCAAATCCACTAATATGTATCTATAATGAATTACTCAAGATGTGGTGTAGTACTTCTGTGTAATAATATTTGATAAAATCGATGAATCTTGAGATTTTATAATGGTATAAGATCGAAAATTCCCGTTATACTAAAAAAGAATAAAAATTCAAATTCTACATCAAAACTACAAAATTCTACTATATCTTCAAAATTTATTATAAAATCTCAAGGTTGATCAATTTTATCAAGCAAAAGATATACCGAATATCCACATTAGTGAAGTTAACGGCAGATTCGAGTTTCTCCAGCTATCGAAGATCTGAGTATAATATTGGATAGAACTCATCAAGTTGCACAAGACACGACTATTTTCAGGATTAACACAGTGTAGGAAATGAATATACACAGCTTTTACTCGAATACCTTGCCACAATTTCATTGAAAAAATGCAGTATTTTAAGATTTTCTCGGCTATATGTTTGGCTTTGTAAAATCTGATTTCACCATTGAATAGAGCTCGTCGAGTTGTACAAGACACACTGATGAACTGTTTCAACACAAGTTAATATGTGAAGGTTCGGTGGAAAAACTCGAATCTGCCGCTAACTTCACCAACGTCTTCAATCTTTGAACTTTTAGAGTATTACAGAAATTCATTATCAACTGTGAACACTAATAAGAAATAATTATGTGACTTTTATGTAACACATATAATATTATTTTATATAAGAACAAAAAGAATTGTCTTACAGTTCATTAGTTGAAAATATTAACCTGTACATAACTCTAGTATTTGTGCATTACTAATTTTTCTGTATTTTCCATAATAATTCATATGTATATGTTCAAGGTTATAGTGAATTAATTAGTTGTCAGATGTTTCACTTTTCATTATTTTTCTCGAAATTTTATTTCTTGATGCTATGAAATAAAGCAGACGATTCGTTTTCTTATTCGATCTGTTGCTAACTTGAATGAATGATGTTGTTTGGAAGATGAGGAAAAGCTGAGTTAAAAATAACGTTTGAATTTCCCTTCTATCAATGATTAGTATTAATAATGGTACTAAATTGTGTATAGATATTGTAGAATAAAGAAAGAAGTGTTAATTCATCGAAATTATCCAATATCTGATAAAAAAATTCAATGAATATTGTATGAACAAACAGTTTACTATTATCAGTCATTGATCTTACTTTTCTTTTCACTTGTCATAAAGCATTTTTTGTTGAAATAGGTATAAATCAAAGCGACATGTTATCTGTTGAATATAGCTTTTTCGCATCCTACGTTATAAATGTTTCATGTTTATGCAATTTTATATTTGTATAGATAAATATAAAGTATAACAAACAGTAAAATGAGGAAGTTTGAAAGAGGCAATTGTAGATTACTTTTATTATCTTTAAATTATTTGAATACTTTTTATTTTTGTTATTTATAAAATTAAATGAATAATTAAAAATTTTCGAAAAATGAATTATTCATCATATTTTGTTAGACATTTTTTTACCACTTCTTTCTCGTGTAAATTGATAACTATTTTGATCATGCGCACTATATATGAGCACGATTAACTGCTCGGAGGCGCATCAATGTTTTTCCCTTTTCTGAAAAAAGGGTTATACGGCCGTAAATTCTTTTAAAGTTTGTTTGTCTGTCTGTCTGTCCTAACCAATCAGAAAAAAGCAACAATTATATCGATAATAATAGAATGTAATAGTTCCTTAAAATGTTCCCAAAGGTTTTCGAAGCCGAGGAATCGAACGGTATCATTAATTTTTGAATTTTTTGAAATAATTTTTTACTAAAAGAAGACTTTTTACGAAATAACGACTTGTCTCGTGAATTGGAGGAGGGTTCATATAACATAAAATAAGTTTGCAGTTATACAAGTATGCTCTCTTCTAGAGTTTCTCTGTATTTTTCTGTATTCAAGTCAATCTGAAAACGTTCTCAGCTAGATTAATATCAGAAGCTTGTAATAGTCTAGTTGAAAACTATATCAACGGTAATGTTGGGAAAGATTTAGCATCTAGAGTCATATTACTGGTTAATCATAAGTTATCAAAAAATTAGTTATTAGTTTTACTTTTTTTACCTAAGAGGTTTGATCGAAGATGGTCAAAGATCAATAGATGAAAAGTGAATTGGTTTGCCAAATAATTAATAGTAAATAATATAAACTATCTCCAGTAAAACTCCACCAGAGACAATTGACTATGAAGAATCGAAATCTAGAGTTAATTTTTTAATATTGGTAGGTATTAAATAATGATAAATTAGTAAATCATCGTTTTTAATAAAGCTTGATTGATCGTTATCGAGCACGGAAATTATGAATTTGAAGTCAGTAAAAATGTTTGCGATCTATTTCTTAGCTATCTTTGATGAACTTTATGTTGTTTCAAGCTTGACTCACGGATATTTGAAGATCGTAAATCTATTTTCGATGTTGATTTTAATATAAACAGTTTCCTTTGGTGATTACTATATATCGGATGTTTGAGTGAGATTTACATAAAAATATGTAAAATACGGAGCGACTGTTTGAAGTTCTGTTTTTGAGTCTCCATAGGTATCAACCATAAAATTACATTTCAAAATAGACGAAGCTTTTTCCTAGAAAATACCCAATAGCTTTTTGAGAAGAATTTAAACAAGATGCATCCATTATTTTTAAACCTGAACTAATATCGGTCGATATAGTGGTGTTAAATATGCAAACAGCTAGTCGTGAGTGGTCGATCGCAGGAAGGCTGATGAACGACTAGACGTTGACTCAAAAATGTTTTATCGTAAGTACAATAGATGACAGTTGAGGCACTTTGAGAAAATGACGAATGATTCGATTCATGAGGTAAAATAAATCTTTGTTAGACGTCTGATGTAAAATGGACCTATTCAGTAAAGGACTTCTCAACTTTAATATGGTGTCATTTGCTTGTTGTGATTCCGAATTTTTGTTCACCTAGTTCCGAACATCATGCATTTTTTCTTATATCAGAAGATTGTAACAAACAAATGCTATGGGAAATCTCAATGATAAGTTGGGATGAAATCTTGTATTCCTGTTTTATTGACTGAGAGGGAGAGTCATGTGAAAAACATAATTCTGTGTGTGTATTTGCTCAGGTCTCCGATTGAACTATTGTCCAGGCGAGTCATGTCAGTACTCTATCAAATAACCACAAGTAACGCTCATCTAAAGACTCGCTCAGCTCTTTCTCGTAGAAATCGTGTTTCTAAACTACTATCAAGCTATTCATTTATAAAATTAAAAAACTGAAGTCAGATTCAAGTTACTCGACCTCAACTGCCTTTGACCAAACTTCATAAAAACAAATGTTTTTTGTTAAAAATTTGTCGTTTGTTAAAAAAATTGATCGAAAAAAAAGTTAAAAAATTAACATCAGAGTTGAATTCCTCGACCTCAATTACACTGCGGCCAAGCCTCATTAAAAAATTCTCTTTTTACTTTTACTTCATTTTTGGAGCAATCAGTGAGGTGTGGACATACAAAATCGATTTTCTCTCAGAAAACCCGATCAACCCATTGAAAACTTCATTGATCTTTGTGTATTTCCACTGAAATCGATTAACTTTCATTACCTGCCACAAAATCTCAATATTCGATTAAGAGTCTCAATGATTTTAATCTGCTTCAACGCGAACCGATTAAATTCGGCTTCAGTTGGTTCTCAGTGGATTTGCTAGTGGGTACTCCACAGAACCTTTTCAGAGGGTTCTGGAAAACTTCTTCTTTTTAGAGAGTATGATTAAGTTTAGGTGGAAATCAAAATAATCTAATACCATTGATTTCCAATTTGATTGGAATTTATTGAAATCATTATTTATGATTGAATTGCGATTGAAATTGGAGAAATCCATTGTTTGAAATAGAAATTTAGTTGAAATCTGATTGCAACGTGAATAACGGATTTCAATGATTGAAAAAGGATTTTTTTAATGTGAAAAGAAGAATGAAAATCATTTTTAATCGGATTATTTAAAGAATAATCTGGATCGCGTCGGAATAATCAAAAACAATCTGGATTTTGTTAGAATATTTTCCACTGGTTAGTTCCACGCCATTTATAGAATCGTCAAACTCTAAAACTAATTATCTTCCAAGGATTTTTACAGATATCGAGAGAGTAGAAAGTGCTTTATTTTCTTGCTTATTTATTGCTACAATTCATTGACATTTTTTAACAATAATGGTTTATTGGATAACAGGATTCTTTCTCAATTACCGGGTGAGTCTTTTCTCTCAATTATAAATGCTCTATCAACATAATTAAAATTGCGAATTTATGTATTATAAATAAAGATGAGTCTTGAGTCATCTTCATTTTACTTTTGTTTATTATACATATTTACGCTATCTTTTAACTTGAAAGATCAAGTTCTGGGAGTACGAATTATATCCTTTTATCTATCGGTAAAACACATCTTATACAATGATTTACCTTGTAAAACAATGTAATTTATTTTCGGCAACGTCTCGTTTTGCTTGGTCTCATCTGATATTATTCTGTTCTGTCTTATTATTCTCTCAAAAAGATTCGAGTTATTGAACATTGATTTCTAATCAATTCAATCACTTTCTAAACAGATCAGTATGAATGAAATTAGTATATAGACAAAACTTTTTAAATCATAAAAATAAACGAGAATCATATTGACTGTTCAGATACTTAATAAACTACCAAGATTGAGATATTTCGTAATTTTTGCTTGCGAACACATTGAAATATGGCTTGTTCACTATTCGTTATTCATTGACGCATCGAATGTACACATGTTTCTTATGAGTATTTTAATGCATGACTGAGCACACTTTCATTGCATATATTTGGTTTTTTTCTTTCCTTTATAAATACGTAATTGTATGATATTATTCGTAAAAATGGCTTCAACCAACGAACAGCTAAAAAATAGTCACTATACAACATCCACAAATATTTCAGCATTTACATCCGAGATTCCTGTTAGAAGACATGTCGATCTCTTGTCCTCATCGAACGACTCAACTGAACAAATCAGAATATTGAAATCACAGAAACCAAAAAAACCATTGGATTATCTTATTTGGTCCTCTATGATGGTTATTTCTGGTACACTGATTTGTGGTTTTGTTGCTGTTATACTTTTGTTTGCTATATACAAAGGCATGTTAAGTGAAAAACTAAAAAAAAATTAATATTCAATTGGATAGATCATTTTTATCAGGTGAACAAGTTCATATTTTTATATTCCGTTGACTATAACGATAAATTATAGTAGTATCAAAATGATACAACTTCTTATCAGCATATTAAACTTCCTTTTACTCATTATATGTGTGTGTCTATTAGGTTTTATTCTATTGTCATTAGAGTTTTTTTTTCATAACCAATAAAAATTTACCGAAAAAAAAACGTCAAAGAAATAATTTGAAACATAATTAAGACGATTCAGTTTTTTTTGTGCTGATTCCAAAAATAATATTTATTTGAAATCAAATGAGAATTAGTACGAAGACTATAGGAATGAAACCAAAAGTGCTTTGTCAGACATGAAATTTCAAAGGAAAAATGGTCTCATTACAAAGAACACATTGAATTATGTATTACTTCATAAGACTAGACAAATTATTAGTCATAATAATATGACCTAATTGGGAAGATATTTCACATAGAAAACAAAAATTTTGCATCGAATGAGTCTTTCAAATGTTCTTTATTTTCTGATCAATCTTTAAAAACAATATAATATTTTGGAAGCAATATAGGGAGTTCGAACAAATCATAGAGAAATTGTATTGAAAAACGATGAAAAATTTTTTTCAATTCATGAGAGGGAAATCCACATATAAAAAGCTAATTTCTAATAAAGTATGAAATAATAAAATCAGATTAAGATTATAAAATTGAAGTGTTTTTTCTAACAGAATGATTTATACGTTTGGAAAATCTTTCATTTTGTAGCAAAACATATATTCTGTCGTATAGAACAATGGACAAAGCGCAGTCTCATGTCTATTTTGGTTTTTATTGCCAAAGATCTGAGTTAAGAAGATATCTAATGTTACAGATATGTTGTTCACATACCTTCACATCGCCTCACTTATTTATATCTGATTTCTTTCTGTTCGTCTTTCGTATTCTCTTCTTCTCTTTGTTCTGCTTTCGTTCTCTTTCTCTTACATTCTTAGATGCTTTATTCGTGTTAGTTCTCACTTAGAGGAGAGTCGAATAAAGAATCCTCTAATATTGGTGCCGTGACCCGTTCGTCTTATTATACAATTCTCCGTCAAATATTCGTCGTTTATCGTTCAACTTCATTTCTTTTCGTGTCATCTTATTCGATATTTTTTTCTCGGTTATGGAAGAACTAACGTTTGATGGTGCTCAGCGTCGTGATGTAGTCAAATGGTTACAATTTTGCGAAGACCTATTTGGTAGGGAACACTTACAAGCAACACGAAACTATGCTGCTGTATCACACTTTCTAACTGGCACTGCTGCTGTATGGTTTAAACATACTCAGTCACGCATTTGTGATTGGTTCACATTTCAACGTGAAATTATTGAATTCTTTCATTTATCGTCCTCGTCTCTCGCATCAGATCTTCTTGATCGACATCTATTAGCAGTTACCGAAGAATTACAGACACTTGGACACGAACAAGCTGTATCGCATGTACCTTCTTCAAGTTCAACAATGTCCACCAAGGAATTAGATAATGACAACATCTCCTTCGACTCAATCAATGAAACTCAAATCAAATCACGCAAAGATTTAGAAAATAAAGGTTTACATGAATCTGAACAAGAACATTATTTATCTACGTCAATTGATACAAATGATATCGATTTGGAAATTTTACAACCATGTTCTGATGATCCAGTTGATTGTAATCAATTACAACAACAAGCTGCAAATGTAACAGATGATTGTAATCAATTAGAACAACACAATAAAAATGTAACAGATGATTGTGACCAATTAGAACAACACAATACTTCTGAAGGTTTTACTCAAACTACGGATAGTTTAGCAGCGAACGATTCGTTAATTAATACTGTCTTACCGCAGGACATTCAATACTTACGATCTAAAAAAAATCGATCATGTCAACCTCGAATTTTAAATAGAGCTCATACTGTTTATGATTGTAATCAATATAATAAAAAACATCATAATAAGGATACTTCACCAACAGCAACTATTCAAAACTTTTTTGTTTGCGAAGATCATCGAGTTTTTTCAATTCTAAAGTTTCAAATCGGACCACCGTACGAAGATATTGCAGTTGCAATTGGTAGTAAAGCATGGGATTATCCGTATGATCATGAATTTCGATGTTATTCTCACAAGGGGACAGTTCAATTAAGGTTTTCCTTCCGTAAATGGAAATATCGCTGTTCAACCTTATTTTCTTGTCGTAAATGGAAATATCGTCCATTAACATTTTTTCTGTTTGTTTTTTTTATTGTCTTCACTCGTGAAACTGTTCTAGCTTGTTTCTTTTTCTCTCTTCATATTTTGTTGCTTTGTTTTATCTCATATTATCAAATGTATGTCACGTTCGCATCGGGATTCTTTCATTTTTTTCATTTTTTCCTCGTTTGTTTTATATCATAGAATGTGTGTGGACACACATTTTTTTTCGTTGGTGGGGAAGTATGTTACAGATATGTTGTTCACATACCTTCACATCGCCTCACTTATTTATATCTGATTTCTTTCTGTTCGTCTTTCGTATTCTCTTCTTCTCTTTGTTCTGCTTTCGTTCTCTTTCTCTTACATTCTTAGATGCTTTATTCGTGTTAGTTCTCACTTAGAGGAGAGTCGAATAAAGAATCCTCTAATATCTAACTTCAGGTTTAGATTGAGTGCAGCTGAATACATATGTGTGCACACATAAACTATAATTTTAAAAAAATGACATATAATAAAAATGCTAAGAAATTGTCTATTCTTATAATTTTGAGCATCATTGGAAATATTAGTCATCAAAAGAATTGCTATTCATTATGGAAAATTTGTTTTTTGTTTATTTAATAATAAACAACGAATTTAAATATTCCTGTTGAAATACAAATACTTTTATAGAATATAATAAATGAATAAGCAAAATTTTTCAGTGGTATATATAAATTATGCAAATGAAGAAATCATCCACAATATACTCTATTTATTTTGAATCATTGTATTT
Organism: Macrotrachela quadricornifera; assembly: GCA_022393335.1. Lineage (NCBI taxonomy): Eukaryota > Metazoa > Rotifera > Eurotatoria > Philodinida > Philodinidae > Macrotrachela > Macrotrachela quadricornifera. Next base: position 491,642 of record JAJEKB010020897.1, read on the forward strand.
TCACAAGTTTTCTTTCTAATAATTATATTATAAAGAAGCAACAATCCTAACATATTTAAGATTAAATTGTATAAACAAAATTTCAAATTATATATAATTAAAAATAGATCCTTCAAAACTTAGAGAATAATATGTATCTTTCTTTCATGGACAACTGTTCATTTTTAAAGAAGGTATATTATATTCGTAATTTATTTAATCATACAATACTAAAGATTTAATAAATTAATACATTCAGATTTTGTGGAACTCAAATATATTTTCGAAGAAAACTAGTAAGTGTAAGTTTTAAATCGAGGTTTGCCTACAGCCCCCGCCCCTCCCCATTTCAGCTCCAAAGGAATTGCGATGACAAATTCTTTTCTAATTTAAAATGTTAAATCCTACAATATCAGCAGACATTCTAAAATTTATAAAACTTGGATGATTTCACGTATACGAATAATGAGATTCGACAGTTAAAGTATACATATATTGAGATAATGCTTCGACTTTTCTATCATCATATTTATGTATCTTTTATCTTGAGAATTATCAATAGAATATGGAAATAAATCTGATGAAAAAGTCTTAAAGTAATCTTTTTATAACTATAAGATTATAAATGATTATGCAAGATGAACATAAATATCATGTTTGAAAATAGAATAATTTGACAATGCAAATAGTTATCGAGATCTAATTTTCACCATATTTTAGAAAACTTTTCAAGTATTTCAATCAATATTATCGAGTTGTTCAACAAACAGGAGAGTATATTCTATTTTGAAATGGACATTAATCTATTCTTTATCGAATTAACGAGTAAAATTGCAGATAGACTTGATCTATGATTAACATGTGCTAACTAAACGTATTTTATATCAACGTTCCTCTTATCAATGTGAACTATAGGCATTCCTTTATTAGCAGTAAAAAATCCTAGCTTCTTTGGCCAGAATATTGCAGAATCATTCAATTTTTCTTACGATAAATAAGATTTTTAGTCACACTTTAGTGGGGCTCACCGTCTTGAATAAATTAAATGTAATTATGATCCATTAATTAGTCAGACATAAAGTCATCAGTATCATAATGATCGAAGTAATTTAGTGAATTATTATCATCTTCAACGAAATATTCGTTTTTTAATGCACCATGTAATCGCAAGAATGTATTCAATGGTGCTTGATCAGGCCAGAAATATTCATAGGGAAGTTGATAATTATTGATTAGACGTGCACATAAACATTTGAGTTTCAGTGGTGTAACACTGTATTGCAAAAGAGTTTGAATTTCATTGTTTTTAGCTTCATCAAATGGAGTTTGACCATACATATTAATACAATCTGGATGAGCTCCAGCATTAATAATCAATTGCATTATAGATTTTAAATTATCATCAGTAAATTGACGGGAAATAATGTGGAGAATAGTATCGCCCTGAATTTGATCTATTGCATTTAAATCAATCCATTCTATTCCATAGTAAAGAAGAAGTTGAATAATAGACAGATTTGGAAAGCTAAACAATTCAATAGATTCATCAATATTCTCTCAATGATGATACAAGGTAAAAATGGATTAAGAATCAACCCTCCTTTTTTCCGTTAAATTGAATATTGATCACTTACGTTACTACAAGTCGAATATCTGCCCATCGATCGTGTATATGAAATTTCATTCGTTGATCGACACTGAGATGTAATAAAGTTTTTCCACTTGTTGTTGTAAGTTTTAAGTGACAAAGTTGTTTTATCCATTCAATAATCGAACGACGAATTGCCAAATTTATTGTCTCCTTTTCAAGAAACTAAAATAAAATATAATATTTCATTTTCAATCGGTACTAAATTCTTTACTTAACTAAAATAATCGAGTCTTAAAAGATTAAAGTATTAATCTGATTATTTTTTGTAAAAAAAAAGTATACCTTTGCTGCAATAGCTATCAAGAAAAGAGTATTTTTTATATGACTATCATTTAATTTCATTTTCAATGATTCAAGAGTAAGACAAGACACTTGTAAGAAATTATCAACAGGAATATCAATATTGTCGATAATCATTTTACAGAAAAGCCAAATGAAAGGTTGAATATCAGTATTAATTTTCATTTGTTGTTGTAGATAAAAACAATGAAACCATAAATGAAGACAATGATCATATTGACTTTGAGAAACAAGGTTCTTGCCTCGTTCAATTAATGGTGGAAATAATGTCGAATTATTTTCAGGTAATAAAATTCGTTCTCGAATTAATAATGCTTCAATCAATAATCGATCAATATCGTATTGTATAAGATCTAATTCATCAATTGATTGACATTCTTGCTTTAAATCATAGGCAATAATTGGTTGAGAAATCTTTTTTTTTAAATTAAGAATTTTTCGTTGTTGAAGTGATCGTCGTAATAAATGTACTACCCATTCAATTTCTGCCGGTGTAACATTATTATTTGAAATCATATATGAAGAAGCAACTAATTCTAGATCGTTGAGGCCTTTCTCTTCATAATTAGAATTGAGCAAAACATCAATTACATCTGATTGATGATTCCTAGCTGCCAATATTAAAGCTGTAATTCCTTGATAATTTCGCCGATTAGGATCAGCACCTGATAAACACAATAATTCTATTGATTCTAAATGACCTGTTTTTACTGCATAAATTAATGGCGTGTTTTTCTTAAAATTTGTTGTGTATTCAATATTGGCACCTCTGCTTATCAGATATTTGATCATTTGTGTATTTTTGTTCTGAACAGCTAGAAGAAGACTTGTGTATCTGCTTTCATCATTAAAAAATGTTTGATTGACATCTACATAGCCATTTTCAATCAAGAAATAAACACTATCGAATCGATTTCTGGGAATAGCATCGATTAATAATGGATGCAATGGACCATGACAAACAGTAGCATTTCCTAAATGAATCAGTGTTCGTGCTACGTTATAATGACTTCGATCAAGAGCACACCACAATGCAGTGACATTTTCCACGAAAACTCCAGAAATACTACGCACACATCCCTTATATTCGACTAGTTTACCTACTTCAATATTATCATGACAGTGAGAAAGTATAAGACGTACCACTTCATCATGTCCATTGAGAGCAGCCAACATTAATAGATTGCACCGAATTTTATTTTGTACAAACGCATGAGTTAAGAATCGACGAATATAGAGATTTTTATGGAAATATTGATCAAGTTCAGTCGATCTACCATGAATAACTAATTTATAGAGATCTGCGATAATAAATGATTCATTTTCTTCTTCCTCCTTAACTAGCGAACTCATTTTTATGTTGATTCGTTGTTGTTTCGTACGCCGTTTATATTTGAATAAGTAACTTTTAGTTGGTTTTTTCTTGCAACAAAAAGATATAATGGTGCAATAACACGTGTCAACAATAACAAATACACTATGACTCAACATTAGTCAAAATGAAAGGATGGTTGAATCGAAGGTATCTTTACTTTTTCAATAAATTATTTAGAATATTTCTAATCCTTCAAACAATTTCTTCTTTTGATATATTGATTTTTCAAAATTTTACAGTTTGAGAGTAAGAGAAAAAACTTTTCTGTAAAAAAAGATGAAGCAAATATTTTATTATCTTAAAAGGACCTCGCCACTTTTCTCAACAAACTTACACTTAATGGTATATAAATCAAATTGATTTCTATTCAATTTAAAAAATTTTTCCTATATTAACTATAAACTGATACTATGAAATATTTAAGTTCAAAACATTAGACCATCGTATGAAAATCATCCTTAGTTTTTTAAAGCTTTTATCTCTAAAATTTTACTTATTTTATTATCATATACTAAAATTTTTAGTCAAAAAATCAAAATTTCAATTGTTATGATCTTTTGTTATTGCTGAAGACTTGAGGGTACCAACCTGATTTTCTTCTCAGAAATTGTATCTAGTCATGATCTATCATTAGCCATAAAAGCTATATTAAGAATCGAATGGCTCGAAGCGAAATATAGCCAGCATTGTAAGAACCTCACAGATTTCTCATAAGGTCAATGTTACTATTTATTTTTCTTTCTGTTGTCTGAACATATTGTACATTTGTTTATATGCATAATGCGATCAAAAGTGGTTTCATGTATTTGCGAAATATCTCATCTAAGAGATTTCATTGGATTCAAAAACTTATTGAACAACGTGGAAGTGAATTGGAATAGGATATGATTCTTTATAACAAGTGTCATATTAGTTTATACAAAGAAAGAAAATTTGATCGAGTTGTAGAAACTGACTCCTCATCATCAGTTGAACCTGAAAAAATTATTAATGAAAATATTAATCAAGAAAATAACAGTTTATTTGATAATCTAATAAATATTGAAAGTGTTTATGGTGATGGAAATGATGAGAACTATTGTAGTTGGTGTCATCAAACGAAAACAAAAGTATTATCAGGTATTGAGCGAATGTTATTAATTTGCGATTATAAAATCTATTGTTATCCAAATGCCAAACGTTGTGTCCACACAAACATCAAGTCAATATTGAAGCTGATAGACCGATAATTCATGTAGTATTTAAACCCCATATTTTTACGCCTTTCCTAATGCGTTCAGATGTGTTTCCACCGTGATATGAGAGCATCCGAGTTACTCTACTAACCAGCGTGTCATCAACCGAGGATCGCCTTCAATGACTTGTTTTAATCGGTCCAAATCCATTTCGACTGATCTTCTAGAGCGAGATGAATCGTCCAATTCAAAATTCCCATTGTTGAACCGATTGAATCGATGCCTATGCCGTACGTGTGGAGATAATAGCCTAACCCATTGTCTGACATATGTTGCTTCCGTTGTTTTATGACCTAGAAGGAATTCATGAAGTAAAAGCACTCGAATCTCTTCTCGAGAAAGATTCATTTCTGTTTTACGATCGACATTCACATCGATAACTGTTATATTGTTTGATGACTATTCACACTCTTTATATATCATTCATATAGAAGCTTCCAGAATATTCTCGAACGTTCTATGGAAATTTAAAAAAAAGACGACAAGACTTTCTTGCTAATTCAATATTTTATTAAAGAGTCTTTTGAAAGCCATAATCACTTTGCACATCAGAGGTCTTCATCACGTTGTAGTCGCAGGTTACAGTGGGGGGGGCTTTAGCGTAAACAGGTGAATATTCGGTTTTTTTGCTCAGAGATGACTTTCATTTTGATTGGAAAATCGGTTTTAAGAAAATAAAATGGTTTTTCAAAAAATATGTTGAGCTTCATATTGTTCGACATCGTTTAATACGCTGATCCCGAATATCATCTTGGTTCTCCTTCAAAGTATAATACAGGTGCCTAAAACCGAATTTCTGACCAGAAACCTTGGGTTTTGGGGCATTCTCTAAATAATCTAAGAAAGATTTCATGAGTTTTGCATCTACCATAAGTAAGATACGTGTGTAAGAGCATGGAGGTAAAATGTGCGCTCGATCGGATATTATTTCTTTGTGGCGTTCACAATATTTTGAATGGTATGTTTTCAGATAAGTTTTGAGACTCGAGATCCTTTGCTTTCTACTCTATTTTTGATTAAATTACGATAATTTTTTTCACTATGAAGTTCTTGGGTGAGCAAGCTTTTTGCCATATTGTTTGCTTGTGGATATTGTGTTATATTGCCGAGCGACTTGACTTTCTTGATTTATGCTGATTTCTGGGTCCAAGTCTTATCAGGCACTTATCTAAGGCTGTATGAAACTTTGCAAATCGCTATTTTAGGAAATGATAGGTCACGTATGTATGTATCTAAGCAAACGGTTAGATTCTAGGAAAAGAATATTTTCGCAAATGGTCACCTGACTCCACACTGTATCATGTACGTTTCTTTCGATGATTCCAGCAGATTGCTATTCATGCGCGTTTCATACGTATATTTATAATC
>JAJEKB010020897.1:522549-588584 GCA_022393335.1 Macrotrachela quadricornifera
ATTATTTCGTTTTCCAAATATGTTAGAATCATCTTAATTTTTTAATAAATATTTAAATTTCTAGTTACATATTTTCCTATTTAATTATATTATTTTTTACATGGAAGTTAATTTAATGTATTGGCAATGTGATAGCAGGAAGAAGAAGAAGAAGAATACCCCGCCTTTCGGCTACCTTTCAGTATAGGGTGATGTCCAAGGACATTTTCATAGGCCCGATATTTTTCCTACAACTATTGCTAGTTGCAGCTATGGACAGAAGGCCGGCCTGACGCAGAGTTCTTCTCGCTCAATTACTTGAGGTGATAGCAGGAATAAGAAGAATATATCATAAGAATTACTGAATAACTAGATAATACTACATTTAAAAATATAACTATAGTTAAAATAAGAATTATAATTGACTTTACTACGAATTCCATTGTTGTTTTAATAACAAACTGAGTTATATAACATGTATTTCATTTTGATACGTCCAGCTTCGAAAGCATTGTTCGGTTATCTAAATTGAATCATTTAAAAATTCTTTTAAAGTATATGAAAATTATATTATAGTGGAAGATAAAAAGATGGTGATACAGATTTTCGAAATGCACCCATCATTATTTATAAGTATTTATATTTTTCAGCAATAATTTTATTATACTCGTTGCTAAATCACAATATATCACATTATTGTATTAGATAAATAAATTCTTTCGTAAAATTTCATAATAGCATGCAAAAACAGCTTCAATAAAAATTGCGTTCAGATGCATCTAAATCACTTTACTAATTGCGTAAAAGCGCAGTTTTGTAGAAAACTGCGTTAGATCGCGATTTAAAATCTGTCATAACCGCATTCAGATGCGATTTTTATTAGAGCGCGTTTAAAAACGTTTTCATCGATCGTATGCAAACGCAATTCTGTGGACAACCGCGTCTAGACGCAATGTGTTATTAAATATCGTTTAAACGCGTTTCTACTTTTTTAAGTCACCGCGTACAAGCGCAGTTACATAGAAAACTGCGTCAAGCTGCGATTCAACTTTTCTTCTATAACTGCATCTAGACGCGCTTTGCCATTAAACCTCAGTTAGACGCGGTTGAAAAATGTTTTTGAACGCGTCTGAATGCGATTTCATAAAGAGTTGCATCTAGATGCGGCAAAAGTTGATTTTTTCACTGCATCTTGACGCAGTTTATGATAAAATCGCGATTCAACGCGTGTTTTCTGCGTTTTGTGTTTACATGGGATTTTTGACACTTGGACTCCAACTAAAGATCAATCATGGAATTTTATCGACTTTCTTCGGAAACCATGGGATCATTTTGCTGACTTTGTCCTGCGAAGGAGAGTATAGCTTACAAATTGCTCTTTCTGAATTATTGAACAATTAGCAGTTCTCAATTTTGAACATGATAATGATAAAACAAACAGTGTACCTTCAGGCTCTTGATTATATATAGGAATTTTCAGGGAAGACTTTTCAACAGAAGATCTAAAATGACAAGGTCAAATACGTACCAAAAAATTTGGCCCAAGACCATTCACATATCGTAAGCTGAAGTATGATCATTTTTAGCTCTCCTATTTTAAGTTTCCACGAATACTGACATTAAACTCAGCTTCACATCCAACTCTTTTTTGCACATTTAAATAATAATAATCTCGCAAAGTTCAGACTCTCCTTCACTTTCGGTGAGATATTTCACTCCCCATTCTCAATAGATGAAGTCTCAGTTAGAAACATTGTGATTTCCTCTGTTGATAAGCTCATTTCTATCGATCATAGCAAGATCGACTGAAATATTGTCAAACAGTTGAAGTAACACGAGAAAGTGGCATTCTATAATTTTATTTTGCTTTCAACAGTAATAGTAAAATAAAAAACTGATTTATGCCTACAAGGAAATTTGAATTAACTGTAATATGATACAAAGTAATGATAGCACTCTCGAAAACAATTTTTCCGAACATAATTAAAGAATTTATTTTAAGACGACATTGTTTTAATGTTACAGGCATCATAAACTGAAAGATCAGTGGCGATATGTCCAAAGGTATTGAATTTTGACCCATATTTTGAGAAATGAGCCTCATATGCTGGTATTTCTCGAACTCCTTCCTTTCCTGTTGTCATTCCTGAAGGAGAGTCGTGATAGAAGCCAAAAATATCAAGTAAAGCACACACATGTTCGAAAGTTTCGTGTTGCATACAATGAAAGTTGATATATCTACACCAAACATTGTCAAGTCCGAAACCAAGTCCTACTAGTGGACTAATTAGATCCCACACGCATTGCCATGCACTTGTCTTCGCTACTACTATGGGCCCAATTTCAACAAAATCAGTCCATCGGCCTATATGATGAGCAGCATCGGAATTTGGCCGTGTTATGTTATGTATTCCTTGAATATGACCAATATAAACAGGACTTGATAGTGAAATATTATAGAAGTCAGTTATGCATTCATAATGATGTGCGCGAAACATTGGATGGGCATCGTCGTCCATAATCCATACATAACGGTATGCTTTTATCACATGGATAGGAATAAATCTTTTGATAAACCAGAATTTGTCTTGGGCGTCCGCATGAATCCATATGGCAGTTTTATAAGCTCGATGAGTTACCCAACTCGATTTATCTCGAATCATAATAACGTAATCGTAATCTTTTTCAGGAAAAAAAGTTAGGAGATTATTGCAGAGCCATTTTTTTCGTGATCTCTCAGTCCAAAATGTAACTATAAGACTCTTGTTTGTGGTACCACAGTTTGCTAAATTTTTTAAATTACATTTCTTCTTTCTCTCCAAGCTTATACTATTTATACTGAGAGTATGTTTGGTTTCAACGGTTGAAACTTCTAATTGAGCATTTTTTGAATCATTAATTAGCATAGTCGAATCCACGATGTCCACAGAATTTGTACTATTTATAATAATACTCGGATTGTCTACAGAATCATTTTTATCGCACTCAACAACGAGAGAAATAATGGGACTTATTTGTCTTGAGCGGTCAGAGTGAGATCGAGAAATTATCAGCCATGAAACAGCATACACTCCAGCTATCAAACAAACAACATTGACACAACGTCTAATTCGCATCTGAAATATGATAAAAACCAAAGTTAAACAGCGATTAGAATTCCAAATATTTGCGTTTTAGCGTTTTTACACACCAGGCATCATACAGAGGAGAGTATATTCGTTATTGAGATTTGCAGTTATAGGATCTTGAAGGACAAAATTCATGAAAAAAATAAGTGTAAAAGTTCATATTTTTTTTAGTTTTAACATTCTTGTTAATTCAATTCTGAAACCACCTAAACTTTTTTATTTCAGCTTGTAGAGTTTTTCATGCTGCATCTAACCATATAAAATTGAAGGTCTAAAAAAAATTGCCAACATCCTGAAAAATAGCATAGACTCGATGGTTCATAACGCTCCCAATAGAAGAACATCGATAATGACTCTCATGGACATTAATCAAATTCTCCTAAAAGTAATGAATTCCTAATTGAATTATGAAATTCTGACAATATATAAGTCACTAATCAAGATTCAATGATTATGTGTTACATGAAAATTATGTTCCGCATAAAAATGAAAGCTGAATAGGCTTTTAATACTCATCTACTTCTACAAAGAAAAATCTACGAATGTTCAAGGTTCATTCAAATTCAAATGTATAAGGGAAGTATTTTATCAAAATATTCTGATCTTTTCTAGACGAAGAGAACATGGTAATCGATTCTTCGCTTTTATGTCGAAGATGTCTAAAATTTTATGCGTAATATGATTTTCACTATTCTTGTTATGTGCTTTTTTTTATAAATGTAAACGTTTGTATCTTCATCTCACACTTGTCTGATAAAACAATAACAACAACATTTCATACCATAGTTACAGGTTTTAATTTTTGATATAAATATCCAGTAGTCTTTTTTCTAAAATTATATTTGAATTAAACTAGCATCACTAGATTGTTAGAGAAAAAGAGTAGCAACTATAGCCATTATTAAGTATTTTTTTTTGACGGTAAACTAAGACTAATTTAATGGATATCTGGTTATAAAACAGAAGCTGATTGTATATTTTGTTCTCTGAAACTAAGATCATCTATTTGATATCAGGCTTAATGACTTCTTTATACATTTGAATTTGAATTAACTCTGGACATTTGTAGATTTTTCTCTGCAGAAGTAGATGAGTATTAAAAGCCTATTCAGCTTTCATGTTTATACGGAACATAATTTTCATGTAACACATAACCATTGAATCTTGATTAGTGACTTATATATTGTCAGAGTTTCATAATTCAATTAGGAATTCATTACTTTTAGGAGAATTTGATCAGTGCCCGTTGGAGTCATTATCGATATTCTTCTATTGGGAGCGTTATGAACCACCTAGTCTATGCTATTTTTCAAGATGTTGGCCGTTTTTCTAGACCTTGAATTTTATTTGGTTAGATACAGCGTGAAAAACTCTACAAGCTAAAATAAAAAGAAATATGTTTGGTGGTTTAAGAATTGAAATAACAAGAATGTTAAAACTAGAAAAGATCCGAATATTTTACACCTATTTTTTGCGTGAGTTTTGTGCTTCAAGATCCTATAACTACAAATCTCAACAACGAATATGTTTCATGTTTTGTAGCATTTTGTAGTGCATCTCAGACACTATCAAATAAGATTTCAATGAATTCGATTAGGTTAGCGGTTTTGACGAAATTGTCAAAATTTCGACTCGAGTGGACTTGTGAATAAAATGATAGGATAATCAAGAGGGTGCAAAAAGTCTGTCTAGACTAAAAAATTTTTTTCTCAAGATTTTAGATCGAAAAATTTGGATATGTCGATAAAAATATTTGCTCTTTTGAACTACAACGTCAAAATCGAAAAACAAAATATCAATCATCACAGGATTCAAATGTCAATAAATCAAATAAATAATCTTGTCAAACTGCTTGAGATGATCAATCTACTAATAAAAATTCTTTAATTTATCTTTTTTTATGCATCAGAGAAATGTATGATGGTTCACTTATTTATTCTATTGAATACATCGTTTAAATTTAATCTTCAATCCTATATATTTGAAATTTAATAATGTATAGTGTTAGCAAGAAGATATCGTTATAAAATATACAGAATCTTTAGAAGCAATTCTTCATGTTTAAGTCATTATTTCCTGTCTATTGACGGCTCTTCCAACTATCTTTTTAAATTATTAGATTTTGAAGGAATTGTATATCGAAATACATTCTTCGTATGAGTAACTATTTCAATTCAACGCAACACAATACAAAAAAAATATAATAGTGAAAAAAACCTGTTTGTTTTTATTCTATTTATATATGAATATCTAAATGTATAATTTATAAGAATTTTTACCAAAAGAACTCAAGCTTCAGACAGAGTCTCAATATTTTTAAGTTCGAATATTTCTTATTACATTCAAATATGTTTTCAATATGTGAAAGTTTTCAAAATTGAAATGTCTAACATTAACAAAAGGCGTTAATCAGTTCAGTTCTTTTATGCAAAACAAATAATGAGAACTATACAACTGTGTAATTTTCTTACTCTAACACCTTTGCCGAAGTTGTTTAGTTTTTCATGAATTTCATTAACACCTGTCATATTGTGTGAAATAATAGAAGCACTACCATTACCATTCAATACATCAGAAGGAATATCGTTCATTATAAGACGTGGAACAGGAACACTGTAAATTGGATAGATAGCAGTAGCATGTTTGATCATCTCAATTGCTTCGATAGGATGATCAACAGATAAAGAGAAAGAAGTTCCAGTAAACAGTGGTGAATGAATTTTACATCGTTTTTTAATTGCTGAATGATGAATTTCATTTAGAGAATCAGCAATTGTCTGAAAATGATATGCAACATTAGCATTAGCATTAGATGAGAATTCAACCATATAGACATTTTTTATAAGTATACGATCACCAATTCTTTCCGGAGCTGATGACATTTTCATATTGATTCTCTTGCTTTGTGTTTTTCAACATGTTTAGTAATATCTATAAAATATCAAATGAATAATATTTATTATATTCTAGAATAGATTAGTAAGTCACGCAATGTCTGCCGTTAAGTGTTAGTCTTTGGTTTCATTTTATAGTAACGTGTCAAGAATTCTAAATCAATTGATACAGAATCATTTTCATGTAATTTTGATTATTTTATTGCATTGTTTTTTGAGTAGCTTAGATGAATTATTAAAAAATTGTCGCCAAATCATTTCAATCTACTTTCTTTCAGATAAAAATTGAATTTCTCTTTGATAGCAATATAATTTCAATATAGATAACATAATTACTCCTTTTGCAACCACAATATCTGTGATAGAATTCTACTGCTTATGACTGTCTTATTTTCGCCGACAATAGCAAATGAATCTGTTTCAAAATCTAACAGTACTATCAATTTGCATAGATGAAAAAGATACAATTAAGTAAATATCTATTTCTTAATTTTTACTCTTTCTAATCACATTTGCCTTGAAATGAGTCGAAAAATTAAAGAAAATAATTCACGAAGTTCTATTATATTTGTTTGAGTTAAAATATAAAATTTAACTCACCAGCTAATATATCGCTATGATTGGTTGTAGTGGTGATGTTTCTAAAAATATGTCATATAAATAACCATTTTCTACTGACATCAGTTAAATCGGAATAGGAAATTTTTAGTAAATAAACAAAATTTTCCTTCTTCGAAGGATGAAATTATCGAATAATGTTGACTCGAGTCGTTGTCATATTGATGTAGTTGTAGATTTCACTTCATTCATCTCATCATATCTACAGAAATGACAATTCAAAAACAAATGAAATAGGAATTTGAAATTTTGTTCTCAAAATATTCATTAAAAAAAAATCGTTTGACTGATTAACTCCTGAATCAATGAGAATTGATTTCCTACAATGATCTCTCTGTTGTTATCCTATACAATGAGAATTCATTGAGAAAAGTACAAATATGTCTCATGTAACATTGCAATAAAATATTTTTTTGTTTTCAACAACATCAATGATAAATAAATGAATTTACTTTTGTAAATTTCGTCTAAGATTTTCTAAAAAATTCAGTAATAGTGCAAACAAAGCTGGAAAAGTTTGATATTATTGAAAATATATGAGGTTGAATGGTAATGTTACAGAGAAATAGTCAGAAAAATAACGCGTACAGATTATTTTACTTGGATAGATAGATTAAATAGTTAATTGTTGCAATTGACGTCAGAATTATTATATTAGTCATTCAATTACTTGATTCTTAACTCAGAAACGATATTCCATTTAGAATGATCCTTTTGGATTGAAAATACCAGGGATGCATGATTCTAGAGAGATACACTTCTGGTAATAATTTCAGCTCGACTGGTCGTACTAGACCAAAGTGTCAGCTGATTCATAGATCATTTTTGGTATCCAGGAGAATCGATATAACTTGGTCATAGCATGAAGCATCGAGCTCGGACTAATTTCAAATTAAAGCTAATGCCAGTACGCAACTTTTGTCTGAACAAAATTTTTAAATTCAAATTCGTGTTAGTTTTTCATAGACATTTTACTGAAAGAATCTAAAAATCAACATAATAAGAGTTAGTTCAATTTTCATGATTGGAAACTATTTTCTTAGTAAAATGTTAAAGAAATTTTAGAAATGGATTTTGACAATAAGATCCCAGAAACACCATATTAACATGGGATATTTTCAATCTACTTCAATCAATTTTTTTCAGAACGTGTAAGAGACGAATAAGCTACTATCATCTATAATTTTTAATATAAAAAATTTATATGCAATACTGTTACCACAAAAATTTCTCGAAAAACAGGCTAGCAGGATAGAATTTCTTTACACTAAGTCTATTGAAACTTAGCCATTTTCCAAAAAGCCATGTATATTTTGAAAGAGGAAACTTCAACGCATATTCCTATACTAAAAGCTTAATATCGATTTATTTTTGAAAAATCAACTTTTCTAAGGGATGAGAAGGGAGATTAGCTAACACTATAACTGTATATGAAGATCTTTTATATCATTCTTTATTATTTGTTTCGTAATATCTTAATAATGTCATTACTTTTTTTATCTCAAATAAACGATGAAAATCTTTACCTGTAGGAAATGGTTCGTAAGAATAGAAGATTAATTGAACAACAATTGTTTTGTTATTATTAAAATTAATTTTTCGATATATTATATAATGTATTATGTCGAATATTGGCGTCAAATTTTTTCTTACTACTAATTGAATTGTATATCGATAAATAGTCGATTGTCATTGATACGGTGAACGAAATTCCTATTATAGAGTCAGTATTTTCACTTTGATTATTATTTGTACTACAATAGAAATAATACATTTAGTTTCTTTTGTTTTTATTTAAGTTTTGAATAACTTATTAATCTTTGTCAATATAGAAAATAGTTTAACATGAAAATATTCTCTTTTGTATCAGAATTATGGAATACATTTAAACTAGTCTCAAAATTAGTTAATGTGACATTTAGTTTTCTATATTATGATATTCACAATAGCAAAACTCAAACAAAAACAATAGTCGTTCATTGACATATTCACTGTGAAGTAGTTATAATGCAATTAAAGAGAGAATAAACTAAAATAAAAAGAAAAACTTAAGATCGAAATATTCTATATTTATTGTTGTTGAAAATTTATTTTTATAAAGAAGAATTTATACATACTCTGTTGTTTGACGTTTTTATTTAGTATTCGCTGGTATTCGTGTAATAAACCGAGCATTGTTAACATTAAGTCCTGAAATATGGAGTTGATTCATCAGCTAAAAATACATAGAATATACTTGAATTATTGTCAATACGACTTATTTCTTTAGTTCGAGAATACATTGATATGACACTCAAAACAATTATATCTGTAACTATATAAATTCAAGATAATATCCAGCAAATTATTACTGTTGAGTTATATTGCCAATTACGGTTTCATCATTCTCTAGAGGTATGTCAAAAGAGACGGATATATATTTTTTTAATGAAAAATATCTCTAATATATTTTTTGAGTATTATTCATATCATTACCTGATTTTACAGATACTTGCTCAAATTCATGTATCAAATCAAATGTTATCATATATTTCTTCACGAGAAAAAGACTCAATTTGTTTCCTTCTCAATATAGTAAGTTTTTTCTTATCTATATTATCTAATAATCTAATGGAAATCTTAAATGAATTTAAGTTTTTGTTTAGATTTAGTATAATTATCAACTTTTTGATAAGTCTATTTTTTAAAGTCGTTTACACTATCTTATGTCATTTGTCGAAGAAATCATATTTTTGACATTTGTGTCTTGAACTCAGATGAATGCGAAAATTTAGAAGATGCGCATAAACGCAATATTATAGATACTTATACATACATGAAACATTATGACATGGCATGGATGTAACTGCATTAGAGATGACACTATATTTGCGAATACACTTATCAAATTTTTCACATGTGCATTCAAGATAATAACAGAATGGTCAAAAAACGAAGCGCATGTCTTTGACATGAAAAATAATCAAATCTTGCATGTTTTACTAGAAAAATTTAAAATTTGTATTTGTATGAGTGTGTTAGAGATGTGTTTTAGGATGTAACGAGTGCGCCAGGTTGAATGGTCGCACTTTGCATTTCATTTTTCATTCACTTAATATATTGTATTTAAAAAAATGAAATATACCAGAAGATGCAGCGTGAAAAGCTCTACAATTTACAAAGAACAATTATAAAAAGATGAAACAAGAAAAATCGAATTCATCTCGTGCCAGAAGAAACATAGTTTTCACGCTGCATCTTCTGGCATATTTCGTTTTTTTAATACAATATATTAAGTAAATGAAAATTGAAATGCAAAGTGTGGCTATTCAACCTGACTCTCCCGTTATATGTGATTTTATAATTAATGTGTCTTTGCTCGACACTTTTATTCATGTGCTTTGTCATCTTCTTACTCTGAGATCTAATTTAAAATAATCTATCTAGATATACAAAAGGTATAGCAGAATATTATTGTTATAATATTAATATTTTTGAAGAAAACTGAAGTCTATAACGACATATATTAAATTATTCTTTGATTTATTTTCCAAGCTTATCGAGAAACTTAACAACGATCACTTACCTCATTAAAATAGAGTAGGTTGAAGCTTGACCTCGAGATGTTGACATGAGGTTAATAACTGTCTTCATATTGACATATAAACGTATTCGAAGATTAAAATAATAAAACTTCTTATCAATCGTAGAAATAAAATGAACAACTAACTTCGATTAGATATTTGTTAAAATTAATGATATTTGGATTTCAAAAGGCGAATGTTTACCGATAATTGTATTCGTTAGAATAACAATGATTGTCTCTTATGAAACGTAAAACCGAAACTAATAATTGCTTTCAACGCAAGGTTTTTATATTAGTCGCTGCTAAAGCAATTGCACAC
The DNA here is from genome assembly GCA_022393335.1 of Macrotrachela quadricornifera. Lineage (NCBI taxonomy): Eukaryota > Metazoa > Rotifera > Eurotatoria > Philodinida > Philodinidae > Macrotrachela > Macrotrachela quadricornifera. The sequence goes on from JAJEKB010020897.1 coordinate 533,053, forward strand.
CTACAGTCTTACCAATACTCAAAGGAGAAAAAAACACTTTGATACGCATGGATATCTTCGTTAGGAAATTGTAAGCAAGTAAAAAATATACAGAGGTAGATTAATGTCCTACTGTATCATTGGTACATTGATTATAAAGTATATTACATGAGTAATTTTTCTTTATCTTTAAATGAAGCAACAAATAAGATAAAAATAGATTGAGATGTATAAATCTATCAGTTCATTTTAAAAGTCGAATTGATAAATATCAAAGAAAAATTAACAACAACGACAATCTCGAAAAATATCCTTATTTAATAGTTAAATACAAAATCATTCTATATTTTACTCAATAATTTACTTTGATAAAATCGAAATCCAATTATTATTATTATTCATAGTTCGAGCATTAAAATCAATGCATTTAATTCGTACACGAAAAAAACCTGATTTGAATAGATATTAACTTATTCATTTTTTTTATTAATAACCTTGATTAAAGAAAACCATAATAAATAGAACGTTTAAATGAAGATGAAAACAAAACAACATCACTAAATTTTTTATTATAATTACTTTTTCTTCTCAATATATTCTTAAAATAAATTGAAATTGTATAATAGGATATAGATTTGTACTGAAAGCACAAATATTTTATTCGGAAGTAATTATTGTATGAATATGTTGATAAGCAATGTAATATAATCAAGAAAGGAAAAAAAATATATAGGTAGACGACAACAACAAATGACATGATGTCATACACATCAAGTATTGGAAAAAAAATACAGTAGAATATTTTTTTTATTAATCCTTTCATTATTTTCCACGTGATTTTCTTTTGTATATTTTTTATATTATTACTTTATTTTTCTATTAGTACAAATGTAAATGTTTATATTCTCGTGTTTTATTGAAAGAAATGTTAGTTTTCAAATAATCCAATTGATTTCTTTTATAGCATAATCGTGTATTCTTGTAAGTTTTATTTCATCTGATCTGATATATACTAACTTAGTTGGAGAGGAGGGGAGGGCGATTTTGCTTCTTAACGACCCCCCCCCCCTCCTACCTTTTTTCATACTCGCGTCGTGATTGATTATCGTCGATCAAAAGAATAAAAACGGTTTTCTACGGAATTGATTTAATCGTGTATCAAAACCATTTACTTTTTTAAAATGATCATCATTTGCAATTCAATAAATTCCAGTTGCATCACTACTGTATGTCAATTCAAACTATTCCTAAACTAGTTGTATTAATAACAGCTACTGATACATTGAACAATTTAATAATTGCTATTCACATAGGGAACACGGTCAATTGTGCCATACTTAATTGGCATTTTGTATTACTAGCGAATAGTCATTTGTATCATGCTACCAACAGACAAACACACATAAATTCCAGTTTCAGACTCTAATGATGAAAATGAATAAATATGTTCGTAATTTTTCATTTATTGTGTAGAATTTCAAGAAAAAATGAAATCAAATAAAAACTTTTTAACAAATAAGAGAGAAACTATTAATATGAAATATGTTTGTAAGATTTTAAAGTCTGAGAAATTTTTGAACACGTATATTACCCAAATCGGTAACATACATATTCATTTCTGCATCGAATGCTACACCTCTTGGCCCATTGAATTCTGTTGTACTATTACCCGCGAGACCAGTGCCAGCAACCGTTATACCAGTTTGATTGTTCGCACAAAATAATTGCACTCTATGATTGCCACTATCAACAACATAGATATTCAGATAATTGTCAATTTTAATACCCCTCGGCTGATTTAAGAGAGTAGAATCGGAACCTGCTACACCCGGTGTGCCAACGACGAAAACACCTGAAGAAGCACCGGGTGTCCAACGTATCACTGAATGTCCAAAAAAGTTTGCTATAAATAAATCATTACTTATAGATGGTAAATAATCAATACCGCTTGGTCCATTCAATGATGTGTTTGAATTATTACCTCCTGTTCCACCAGCTACAAGAGTCCCATTCTTGGCTATGGTTGAATTCGTCAAATATTTCATAACACGATGATTGCCATAATCAGCAACATACAAATATGTGTCTGTTGAATCAAAAGTAAAACGTGCTGGATTATTCAACTGATTTAATTCAGAACCTGATGATCCATTTATACCAGCGATAGTGATTCCAACGGTTGATCCGTTGATATACTTTTGTATGCGATTATTCAAATAATCGGATACATACAGGTTACCAGATCTATCGAGATAAACATCTTGAGGAGAATTCACTTGAGTACTGTTCGATCCAGGTAATTGACGGATTCCAACTATAATTGTTGCATTTGTAGCATTATTCAATAATTTCCATATAACATCAGTATCGGTTACATATAAAGTATTATTTGAGTTAATATATATACCTCGAGCAGCTGTTATTTGTGATGAATTGAGTACAGTGATTCCTGTTGTATTCCAAAGCAAGTTACCCGATACACCTGATAATGATACAAATAGAAAACTAACAATATGCTGTTCAGTACCTTATATCAAAATTAGTGTCACAATTTGGATACACTGAGATCCGACGTTGACATACTTATACGTCTTGGTGTATTCTCGTGTTTCTCATATATGTAGCAGAAGTATAGTCAGCATTGGGGCTGCTGATATGAGTGAGAGATACTCATAACACCTACAGGCATGTGCACAGAAATTTTTTAGAGGATGGGTCTTAATGGAGAAAAAGTATTTTTGTGACTGGTAACTCACCCACACTCTCAAGGTAGTTGCATTCAGTATTGTTTTTCCGATATATAAAACAGCTTCTGTACCAATCGTATCAACTTACGAGGGAATGTACAGAACTGATCAATCGCTTTTGAGTCGGGACTTAGCGCATTTTGTAGACCTCGATGAACTGCGTTTACCATACAAAAAGTTCGGATCCATAACTTGTTCCTAGTAAGATATCGAGGGTTCAGTGAATTTTCTGTGTGACACCCTACTTTTTCAGCACAACCATATTTTTGGATTTTAACATGGAACTAATGGACCGTGAAAAATGTCACTCAGAAATGATCCTTCTATACGCTTATGTGAATGATCGAAGAAGTGAATAATAATCTATCTGCATTCTGCCTTCGTTAATTCTCATACTCTTGCTCGATTTTACTTTATTGAACTCATACCCATATTCTGTCCTACTCAGCAGAATATGGCAACACTGCACATCTCCACATTCCACATTGTATATAATAAATCTCGCCGTTTCGAATGTATGATTCAGAATTGCTTATGGCTGACCAAAAGTTCTGATCACGATGTTACTTAGCCGTATAGTAATCTTTAAGAAACTTTCTTTCTATACAGTCTGATAGAAAAGAATGCTGTATTTTTCTATGCTATTTGATCATACTTCGACTGATATCATGATAATAAATTTTCGATAAGACCTTTTTTCGTTATCATTTGTGCTTTAGTAACTTTTGCGTTGCAGTATTCAATCGCTCAATACATTATACTAACAACCAAACTATACCATAAGATGCAACGTAAAAAGCTCTACAATTTACATAAGACCACTTATTTTAAGTTGCAAGTTTTGTTTTCAAAATAGACAAAATATTGAATGATCAAATTTCAACCATGGGAAACAGATCATGCTTTTGATACACAATGATTTCATTGTTTGTTATTTCATCGTTTCATCACCTGATGTGCTTTATCAAAAGAAAAAAGAATACATCACAAGATTCAGCGTGAACAGCTTTACAATCTTCACAATAAAGCTTAATATAATTGTTTTCAAAAAAAAGGAAAATTGTGTGAGACCAATTTTTGCACTACCCAAAATTTTGGTCCTTCAAAACTTTGTTCATTTTGAAAACAAAAAGTACAACTATAAAATAAGTGGTCTTATGTAAATTGTAGAGCTTTTTACGTTGCATCTTATGGTATAGTTTGGTTGTTAATATAATGTATTGAGCGATTGAATACTGCAACGCAAAAGTTACTAAAGCACAAATGATAACGAAAAAAAGGTCTTATCGAAAATTTATTATCATGATATCAGTCGAAATATGATCTAATAGCATAGAAAAATAGAGTATTCTTTTCTATCAGACTGTATAGAAAGAAAGTTTCTTAAATATTACTATACGGCTAAGTAACATCGTGATTAAAACTTTTGGTCAGTCCTAAGTATAATATTAAAGCTATCTCATTTTACTTAATTAAAATTTTCTTTTCACTCACATGGATTTCCAGTTGTAGTACGTGATGTAGTACTGCTCATAGTTGTACGTGATGTAGTGCTGCTCGTTGTAGTACTTGAAATAGTGCTGCTACCGTGTAGATAAAAAGTATATTAAAATATTTTTAGCTAAATTTCACAGAAAAGTGGGAAATGAAGATAAAATCTCTTTCAATGCTTGGAAAAACTGAACATGTTTTATCATTTGAATTATATTCATTCTCCTTCCATTGTCGTGAATGTTTTATATATGTGGTAGTACATGTAGTGATGATGGGGAAAATAGTAACGAAGTCATCGAGAGTTGTTGCGATAATAATGGGAACCCGAAACACATTGGCGGCTCTAGGATTTTTAGGGCGGGAGAACATTCATTGGAGAATAGGGCGATCATGATCGTAAAACGTAGTTTGAAGCTTATTAGAGGTAGAATCAGTTTATTTTTAAGCCTTTTTTGATGGAAAAAATCGAAAATTTGTTTTTGGAATGGAGGCGATCGCTCCCTTCTAAATCCGTCACTGCTGAAACAGGATAGGACAATATAAAACTGGAAAATTGATTTCAGAATAACCAAGATTAGGATATAGGTGAGTTCAGGAGAAAGTAAATAGGATATCTATCAAATCACCCAAATATTCTTACTCATCCACACCCAACATCAGAAATCACACTCATCCACAGTTTAGAAAACGGCATTTTTTACGCCACTTTTGTTAGTTCTCCATTTTTTTAATGGGGAAGTAAATTGCAATTGAAACCTACGTGGATGTTTGTATTGTATTGGTCGTCACAGCTAAAAAAATGAATAAATACGTTTAGAAATTTCGATAAGAAAACAAGTAAAGTTTTTATAAAATATCTAAAAATAAGATTGAATGCTCCGATATGTTGAGGGTGTGGCCTTGAGTATTAATCTCAATTTCTACACTCATCCACTCGTCAGCGTAAAAAAACTGCGTTGATCTTCACTATTAATTTTCATACTGAATTTATGAATGAAAAAACTATGGATATCATACTTTATCTTTGTAAACTATTGGAAGTCAAACCTGAGGCGTGGCAAATGTACGGTCTTGTCCGACAGCGTGCTTTTGTAGAAACATTTTTCTTTTCAACATCTACAGGAAGCATTCATCATTCAGTCTACCACTTACGTGTTTCTGTTGAAATTGTTAATGTTGGAGCAGATACTTTTAGGAATGGTTCAGGTGGAAGCTGCCGAAAGTAAAACGATCCATTGATAGTTAATATGAAATAGCCGTTGCTTGATGAATAGTTGCTGATTAACTGACATGTACTATTGTTCGTCATACAGTTCCATCCAACGACATTATCCATTAGAGCAGCACATGTACATTGAAAGCATGTTACGTTTACAAATATTTTGTTAACATCCACTGTATTGAAAATCATGTTCGAAATGATTCCAACATTGACCGAGAAGGTCACGTCAACAATAAGCAACAATAGTAATAGCATATAGCTATTGGTTAAAGAATAAAATAAGCTGCCGCAAGCCATCGATTATAATTGTTTCCTCACTTTGTCTCTTATCGTATGCTCTTGAAAAAATTTTATCTAAAATCATAAAGAACTAAAAGAAGAGATTGGCACCCTTATAAATATTGCAAAAAAACGAACTCATGTGGTCTGAATCGCTAAAAAATTGACAATTTATCGAAACGATAATCGTGTTCCTAAAAGCGCTAAATCGCCGATATTTTTCGATAATCAGGACGATTTCTGTAATAAACCATGGTTTTATAACTGATTATTATCCTTCGTTTTATCAATAATAGACGTGATTTTCTGCATGTAAACGTAATTTTCACGAACATATTCAGTAATTCTCGTTATTGATTCAAATTAACGAATATTTTACTAACGCGGCATGCAATTCTCCATAGTTAAATGAGAACACAATCAAAAAAAAAAGGAAAAAATGTTCGGAATTCAATTGTTTTTGACAGCACTTTTCACTAGTCATTTTATATTATAAATTTAAAAATCTAACAAAGAGAAAGGGAATAAAAATCCTAAGTGAGAAGCAGAAGTATGATGATGATGGTAGAAGACATCATCGTATAAAAGAAAGTCAAGTTTTTCAACTTCACAATAATTGAAATTCAACGACTCATCTAAAACTAAATCTAGCACAAAAATTCCAATTTAAACATATTTGTTCCCAAAACATGTCGAACATAAACTATCTATTATCATAAAATGTATGTAAATTCAAAGTTCAATTCGATCGTTTTTTTTAAATTCTGCAATCTCGTTCATGTCGTGGTAATGGCATCGATGCCGAAACTATGTCGTTCTTTTGGCTTCAAATCTCTATAATTATGTTAATAAACTGTGTAGAAAATATATCTGACTCTCAATTTTACATTTGCAGATGCACTATGCCAGTTAAGAGATCTTACAAAATAAAAAATAAGTTTAAGTCACATGATTCGATATTATTGTTCATATTTGAGACAAACCATATTTATAAAACTGTTCACAGGCATAAGAAGAATTCATTCTTATTTTTAGTTCAGCATTGGCTAACTCCATATCCATTCAATTGGGTGAATTCACCAGGTTTCTACCACTTTTGTGGAAAACTTTTTTATTTTCGGTTTTGGTGGGCTAGTTAGACGTATCATCCTCGAAAACAGTCTGCGATATCAAATAAAATTTTTTTGTATCTAAAATTTCGAGATTTAGCTCATTTTTTAGGAACAACTCGCGTTATATACTATTTTACAGCAGTCATTAGAAAATAATGAATGAAAGTGGAATCAGTCATACTTTCAATTATTTATTTCGGAAATTTTATCAGAGATGACACTCATGACATACTCAATATGAGCACCAACTTGAGACCAAGTGACTGGAACGGTACAGAGAAAGAGGCGAAAAAGTATTTATATTGAAGAAATTCAAGAAAATTTTGCAATATTTGTCATATGTCACAGCCAAAATAAATACTTTTTCGCCTCTTTCTCTGTACCGTCCCAGTCACTTGATCTCAAGTTGGTGCTCATAATGAGTATGTCATGAGTGTCATCTCTGATAAAATTTTCGAAATAAATAATTGAAAGTATGACTGATTCCACTTTCATTCATTATTTTCTAATGACTGCTGTAAAATAGTATATAACGCAATTGTTCCGAAAAAATGAGCTAGATCTCAAAACTTTACGTGCAAAAAAGTTTTTTATTTCACATTGTAGACTGTTTTCGAGGATGATACGTCTAACAAGACTATCAAAATCGAAAAAAAAGTTTCTTGTGAAACATTATCACAGTATAGTATTTTTCCACAAAGTGGTAGAAACTCCGTGAATTCATCCATTACGATAATCTGTCCGCAAATACTCCTATTTTCACTAACAAAACTGCGATACAAAAAATTCGGACATTGGAGAAATCAGAAAAAGCTTCAAATTTCAGAAACGTTCCTGACTTTCAGGGGCGGCGCGACCGGGGGGCAGGGGAGGTTACCTTCCTCCTGCTTTTAGAAAATATAAGTGGTATTTTCTCTCATTTTGTGAGAGAAAACCATAGATCAATGTATAATTACTCTTTTTGAAAATGAGAGAAAGGAGTATAGGTTTTCTCCCGTTTCGAGAAAAAATGACAACTAGGGGTGTTACTTTATCTTTACTTTATAAATAAAGATAAAGATTTGCTTTATCTTTATTTTATAAAGAATAAAGATAATCTTTATTTTATAAAATAAAGATAAAGAAATAAAGAAAACTTTATTTTTTATAAAATAAAGATAAAGCAAATCTTTATATTTATAAAATAAAGATAAAGATAATCTTTATTTGTAAAAATAAAGTTAAAATAAAGAATAAAGATATATTTTTTTATGTAACAGGTACATACGCAAATATCTTGTATAAGAGCAGAATATGTTAATTAGTGTCCCTTCTTATCACCATCCTTACTTCCACATCATATCATCAAAAAATAAGGATCAATCATGAAACGATATATGCGAAAACTGTTGTTGTATGTTTTATTTAATTATATAATATGATAATTTTTTGTAAGCTACTTCAACAAAACAAAAAAAGTAAATTTTAATATGAAAAAAATTTCTTTATCTTTATTATATAAATATAAAGATTTTCTTTATCTTTATTATATAAATATAAAGATTCACTTTATCTTTATTTTATAAAGAATAAAGATTTTTTTCTTTATCTTTATTTTATAAAGAATAAAGATTTTTTAATTTCTTTATCTTTATTCTTTATTTATAAAGAAAATAAAAATAAAGTAACACCCCTAATGACAACTGATTTTCTCCAATTTTGAAAGAAAGTAATCATAGTTTTCTCCAGATTCGGCTGGAAAAGTCACAGATATCTTTCGATTTCGCGAGAAAGTAGCGTCCGACTTTGTTCGATTCTGCAAAAGAATTGAGGCCAAGAGTTTCTTAATTCTTGAGCAGTCCATCTGACATCATCTCCAAATACTCAAGTGGTCCATAAGGAAATCTCCATTTCTTGAAAGAACAAATACCTGTGAAACTTTAGGTTTGAAATAGAGTTTTCTTGTTCGGAATATCAACTTTTAATCGAGGATTTTATTAAGTCTACTTAAGTCGTCCGTAAACGATATCCAGACAAAGATGGAGAAAAGTGAACAAAAATCTAGAATTTCTGATTAGGGAAAGGACGTAAGAGGACAACTTGACTTTCTTGTTATTTTGTGTCGAATATTTTTGCCGAAAAGTTCAAGTAAAGTCGGTTTGCGAGCAAGGCTTCCATAAAATGACTCTGATAGAAATCTGCAATACATCAGGTTCTAATCAACTACGTATACAGAAAGTGTGTCAGCTATTTTTGAAGCGTGACTAATTGTCCCAGGTTTAGAATTAATCACATATGAAACCAGTTTTATATCAAGGAGCTACTGTTCCTTCCAGATCTGGTAGAGCTCATAAAAATATAGATTTACAAATCATTACTAGACAACAGAAAATAAATTATATTCAAGTTTTTTCTATATCCCTTTCTTTTTTATTATTGTCTGTGCCACTGACTGCTGCTAGTGTGCCTATATATTCATCGCTATATAACTCTTGTGTATTCATCATATCTTCGCTCATCATTTTATTCGATGTATTTTTCGAGACTCCATCTACTAACTATAGCTTATGTTATCATTCGATAATATACAACCTTATAATAATGCGTGGCATAGTATTCTAATGCTTGTCGATGGATCAAAGGGTGCCACATTTACCTCGACATCCTTTATGAATGGGTCCGATTTAGCTACTTCAGGTTCTCTGTTATTTTCTATTTTGCTCTGCGACTTCAATCGTAATGCATTTCGAAGCAAATCGCAAGAAAAAAACGTGAAGAGATAGTTGTTGAAGTAGTAAATACGTATTGTATCTGCGTTAATCTTCGCCCCCGAAGGCGGCGAAAAAATTTTGACCTTTATCCCGTTTTCAAAAATCCCTCCCCCCACTCTGCTTTAGCCTCTTCGCGCCGCCACTGCTGACTTTTCAGAAGATCTGGTCACCCTAGATTCATAACCAACATTAACATTCTTTCTTTTTACCTACTAATACTTCCTTTTTTAAAGTGGCCGAAAAGACCGAACCCAAGCCTTTAGATTCGGTACATGCCTAAAGTATACATGATTTATACTATAAAATAATGAAATTAGAAGAACATTATCAACAAATCTTAAACACAAAAAATGAAGCAAAAAAAGAATAACATTGTGACATATATTATACTCTAATGTGCTCATCGAGAAAATAAATCTCAAGAATGATTGCTTTTTTCTATTCTTATCCACATTTATTACTAAGTTTCTCCTTCAATTTAAAAAAACATAAAACTCACTCATGTAGTCGAAGAAAAAAGAATCATGGATACTAAATTGCCATTACCATAATTTTCCCAAGAAGCTGTCAATAAAGAAATGCATTTAGATGCGTACTTTCTGTATGTTCATAAAATAAGGCTCTTTGATATTTCGTTGTTTTTACAGCGTCTGACTACATCCATCAATAGAACTCAAGAAACTTCAGGCTTAGTTGTATAGCTGATATAAGATTATGTTGAGATATATCAATAGTAAGTTGTTCTAATTGAAGACGAAGATTAATAAATAATGGGATACTTTCTACTGTAGAATTTTCTTTAAGTATTATATTTGTAATTTTAATTCTTTAAAATTTGGCAAGTCAACATGAATTTTTAATTTTTATGTATAATAATATATATAGAGAATAATTTGAAATAAATAAATAAATAATATATAATCATTTTTTTAATTTTTTTGTAAGTATTTTTATTATTTTTAGGAAAATAGAAAAATTACAAGAAAAATTCAAGAGAAAAAAAAGAAAAAGAAACAAGAAAAATAACAAGAAAAAATTAAATAAATATTCAAGTATAGGATAAATAACGCAAGGCCTTTCGAATGGAATTCTTTATCAAGCGAGTAAATAAGAGGTATCTATCAATACGACAGAACAACGCTTATATATTCTATCGAAATCATCTCTTCATTAGTACATTAAGATGAATATAATTGATCAAAACGTGCCACTAATTGATTATATAATCATTAATAAAAAATATACATATCATAATGAATTTTTTCTATTAATTTGCAAATTTAGAAGAAATATTCATTTGTTTTAATTACTACTTAATACTATTCTCTCATATTCATACATATCTTGTTTATATGTTTGGAACAACTAAATCCATAAGACTTGTATTATTAAAAAATACATTTTTCTTTTCATTTCTCTTTATTTTCTGTGTTTGTTATAAATTACTTTTTAATGTATTATAATAGATCATCATTGATTATATTTAATGCATTATAATGGGTTAAAATATTGAATGATATTCTGATATTTATCATTGATTATATTTAATGCATTATAATGCATTATTATTGAATTATATTGTTATATCGACAACTTGATAGTTTTTCAATATATTATAACACATTACTATTACTATACTGTTATGAATTACTAGTTATATTTTAATGCATTACTCTACAATGAACATTTCGAATATTCGTCATATATTTTATTCTTAATACATTATTACTAATAGATAAAATTTTCTATTCTTGTTTGCTTTTATTTTTATATATTCTAATACATTATCCTGCTATAATTAATACTTATATCCATCACAAAAATTCATTTCTAATGCATTATAATGCATTATTTTTAAATATTGTTTTCATAGAGGATAATATATTACTTTTCGATGCATTATAACTGATTTGTTATTAAATGACATTCTAATAACCGATTACGGCTTATATTTTAATGATTTCTTATGTTTTTTTTAATGCGAATCAATATGTGAATGCATAATAAAAATTATTTTGGAATATATTATAGTGGATTATTATCTAATTATGTTCAAATATCAACCGAATTAATTGATTTGTTTTTTTATGAAAAGATTCAGATGTTTGAGAGAAAAAACATTTAAACTTTATATATGAAAATCTTGTATTTCATAGAGGTACATTATTACTATTCCTCTACATTAGGAAAGCAAAACAGATTATAAGTTCTTTTGCATACTTATAAAAGATATATATTTCAAGAAGATCGCTTGCACTAATAAATACGTTGTTTATCTCTTCATTAAGTTGTCTTGTCATATGGATCTGAAAGTAAGACAATACAGAAATTTTTTTTTCTCAACTGAAGTTATAATGAGCTTCTTATAAAATAAATTAAAATTAAAATTGATTATTTTGTATCAGTATAATTTTAGAAAATATAAAGTGAATAAATCTTATATTGACACTGACAAAATATATTGGTAGAAACATATCAATTTTCGTCTATTATCCATGAGTTGCCTAATTCGAATTATAATATAAATGCATCACTTACTGTATAATATCAATTCGAAAATAACTCATAGATAGGCATGGTCATATAAGTTTAGGAATTAGGAATAGATATTCTATTATATATCTTCTATATAGACATGGTCATATAAGTTAAGGAATTAGGAATAGATATTCTTATAGTTATATCCTATATATAGACATGGTCATGTTAGTTTAGGAATTAGGAATAGATATTGTTATAGTTATATCTTATATATAGACATGGTCATGTTAGTTTAGGAATGAGGATTTGATATTTATTCATTTATTCATAATGATAAGTCATAGATTTCCAAGACTATATAGACGGTCTGTAAACGACGGTAAACCCATACCAAACGGCATCTTTATAGTGTGCAGATAATTTTCGCTTACGAGTATCGGTTAATTACATATATACGGACACATTACAGGCCGTTTAGCATACACCATTCACTACACCATAACGAAACACCGTTTAAGTGGCGTTTTAAGCCGATTTGAATGTATCTTATAATAAGATGCTAAAGTAAATCTTATAAAATTTTTAGTATAAGATTTGAATAAAATTTGATGATCAGAATCTTGCAAAGTCATACCTAACCATGCGCAACTAAAGTTTTTTTTCGTCAACATAGCTCAATAAAGATAAACAGGCATATAGACATGAACTTAGTCTGCTATCTTACTTTTCGTATAGATAATTCGACATCATTGTCGATTGCAGTAAACAATTTCTATGTATAATTTTTATTATCTTTAGATTCAGATATTTCAAAATTATCGTGGACAAGCGAAATATCAAGTTTACGTGTTAAATTCTTTTTTTTTATTTATATATTACAACAATATCGTCGAAAGCGTATGAATTATATATATAAACAATGTATACTGTATTTATTTAGATAATTAAATAAAATCGTTGAATAGTGAAGTATGTATTTTATTTGTAAAATTCTTTCTTTTTTATTTAGATATTTCATCAATATCATCAAATAGACAAGTGTAAATTCTCTAGACAAAATTCTTATTTTTGTTTGTTAGATATTTGAATTACATAATCAAATAGGTAAATATCTATATATATAAAGAAGAAAGTTTGTCTGTCTGTTTGTTTGTCTGTTCGCTATGCATTCAGTCCCTGTACAAGCTAGCGTCACCAAACTTTCTATGGTACCTCCCCAGGCCCAGAGGAAGGTCATGGCGGGGTCACCCACCGAGGGTGTGGGTGTGGGTAGAATCTCACCCAGATAGTACTGTAATAGCTAACATTACCAAACTTTCGATAGTGCCTCCCAAGACCTAGAGGAAGGTCATGGCGGTGTGACGCATTGAGGGTACGGGTGATATCTCTCCCAAATAGTGCTGTATTAGCAAACATCACCAAATTTTCCATGGTGCTCCTCTGAGTTCAGAGGCATTTTTAAAGAGTGCTGTTACCATTAATAGGAGTAGGAAGGAGGCGTCTGGGTGAAATTTCACTGAAGTTCTATCGCAATGAACTTTGCGTTAATTTTCCAGAAATTTCGCGAATCTGTTATGATTTTAAGATTAATTGTTTTTTATCGAGGATTCTTTGGTTTAAATTTGAAAATTGGATGTTTCTAATTTATATATATAAAGGAGAAAGTTTGTCTGCCTGTCTGTTTTTTATATATTTGGACATCGCACGAGTTGAGGGTGCCAAACTTTTCATGGCATACTCTTAGGTCTCGAGGAAGGACAAAATGGATCGGGATGACTGGCAAGAGGATTGGACTGAAATTTTACAACAGGTTATGGTACATTACAATTTTCCCCAGTTTTTCAAAAACTTCGGGACATATGCTGCCATTGTCAGAATATCTGCCTGTTAGTGCCAGTTTTTTTACACTGGGTATTGATATAAAGTATGGAAATACGCATGAGTTAAGAGAAAGACTGTTATACCCACACGCTATTTGCTGAATTATCCGATTTAAAGATGAATATAAGTGTGTGCACGGCGGGATATGTAGTAATAATAGATGAAAAGGTCTTAATCAAGCCTTCTATACATCTTCTGTCGTTTCCTGACATGATAAGTTTCCAGTATGGAGATTTCCCGAGCAACGCCGGGTACTACCGCTAGTGTTTAATAAAATTCATTGTATATATTTGTCTTCTCTCCGTCCGCGATGATCATCTTGATCTATAACATTTCAAATATTATGACAATAAAGTCTAGGGATCAAACAGACTGACTTAATTCAAAATGAATTAAGAAACATGAATAGTATTACTAGTAACAACTGCAATCATATTGGCTAATTCACGTTGAAATAAGTGAATATGTTTAAGAACCTCAGTCGGAAAGAATACAGACAAAAAAAGTAATCTTCCTTTGTGTATTGAGTTTAGCTGGTTATAGATATAAAAATAAGAAAAATCATGATTTTGAATTTTGTTATCAAAGAAGTAAAAAGCTCGTTTGTAACATCGAATACATTATTGTATGTATGACAACAAACAAGGTGAAAAATTTGTTTCGCTTTTCTGATAAAACGTACATCAATTTAAAAGATGGTCATATTTTTACTTTTTGATCAGCTGAATGTAGGATTTTGAAATATAAAAAGCCTTGTAGTTTAAATAAAGGAATTACACTAATCTACGATCTTTCGTGTATTCTTTATGAATTGTTTTTCTTCTTGATCAATTAGTCAAGTTTATTTTTAATCTGAAAATTAGGAGTAGATTCTTATCTGAAGTTTATAATGAAAGTATATTGACTAGTTAAACAAGAAAAACAGAACTATGGACAGCATTAATTTGTTCATACTTTAGCAGCTTATTCGTTCTTTTTGATGTTATTGCTTTTTAGTTCACTACACGGTGCAGCGAAAAACAACACATGCTGTAATCCTTTCACAACAACTTGAGAAACAAACAGCAGTGCAGTAGATGTTGATTTTTGGACCACATGCGATGGAGAGTGTGTAGAATGTTTGCTCTGTTAATTGACAGTGGCTCTTGGAGAAAAGTATGCATACTACCAAAAAATTACGCACCCTTTTTTTTACCTATAGTGTTCCCTCTTTCTTTCTTCATTATAGAGCTCTATTGAGTCGATACATTGACTAACATGGATGACAATTATATTAATTATGCACAAACTGCTCGTACACCAAGATATACTGAGATTGGACCAAATGGTGAAATCTTGTTTCAATCAGACAGTCTTCCTGCCTATCTCTTTAGTAGTTATCTTCAATTGCGCGAACCACCAACTCCAAGAAATGAGATGAAGATCGAACAAAAGACTAGCGATCTATATAGAACATTTGGCACCCCTGCTCGATTCGAAAATCCAGGTAGACGCATTTTTATTTGAGCCGCTCCATATCGCCAAACTACTGTAATATTATATTTTCAGATTGGTGGCGAGACTTTAGCAAACCAGATACGAATATACTTTATCAGACATCCAATCAAGAATATGGGCGCTATAAACCTGTCGCTCATCATATGCCAACTGTCTATCGAACTAGATCGAGAGAATTTACTCAGGTAAATAATACGAATAAATTCTATTTAATGCATTGTATTATTCAAGGCTCAAAGTATCGGTGGAAACTTTCGTCGTAATGGCCTTAGTACAAGTTTAAACGATCTATCTTCCCAACGATCTTATCGAGACAGATATCAATGATGGATAAAACGAAGAGATTGTGTGCTTTTCAAGTCGTTAAGAAATGTATTGATTTTTATAATAAGTTCAATTTTGAAATCAATCATAATAATAAAAAATAGATCATTTTTTCTTCTTTTGACATCTGACTATGTCTATTCATATTCAAATTTTAAAGAAATTTATTCCAAAAGCCAATAGAGCTGGGTATCTTTCATTGCTGTTATTTTCTCTCTAATATATAGTCTTGTGAAAACTTTTCAATTTAACGCTTTCGAGTCGCTAGGTCCATCGGTGAACTCCATTATATTTTAACAGGAAACTTAGTATAAAAACAATTTCTGTTCTTTTATTCTTAGGCAGAAGGTTACATGAAATGTGTGATCGGCTCTGTCTTCGTGAGAAAACCATGCTAAAATCGAAGAAAAATTGCTACTGGCTCGATAGAGAAGAAATTGTCTCTATCGGACCAGACTGGCCGGTAACCGGTACCGATTATAACTCTACTTATTGTAATTACGTTGTTGGTGTCAACAAAGTGCTTCATTAAAAACTTGGATAAAGCACAGGTGATTATAAAAAAATCAGTTTTGTCTTATACTAAAAAACTTACTGTCAATGAAAGATATGATCATGAAAGAGTACAGCATGTTTTTTGAATATCATTACTTTGATTGCCAATAAAATTCTGTGGGCGTTTACGGACAAGTAAAGCTTTATGTTTTACATGATTTAGTATTGATTTTTGACCACCCATAGTTTTACGCGATGTTTCTTTTTATTAAAAATAATGAAAAACTGTTTGGAATATCTCAACCAGACCAACTAGTAGCTGCAAAAGTTTTCAATACTTTTAGCTACTAATCTCACATATATGATCATTCGTTTCAGTAAGGAAAGAAGTAAACCATTGCATAGTTCTGTGGCAAGTAGTAAATCACTCTTAGGATAAAACACTTGAACTTTCTATAGTAGTGGAGCGAGTAAAATTTTCAGGATGCTCCTATATTAGAGAATTGATGGCTCTGCCTTAAAATTTTTCTCGTGTGTGTTGAGAATAGTATTTTTTGTTATTTTTGCATAAGTCTTCTTTTCCCATACTAGAGAATATTTATTTATCAGAGGATTACTTCATTCTAGAAAGTTTTGTAGAGGATATAATATGTTAAACATAATAGAATATTTCCTAGTTGCAATTAATATATAAAAATTAGTAAATAAACAAGTAATATTTTCTACTTATTTTTCATATTTTTCTACGCAATAAAGACCTAAAATCCTGGAAAACTTCTTATAAAAGTCTGGTTAACTCTAATTAAAACCTAGCCAAGCTTGGAGAACCAAAGTTTTTCAACGAATTTTTGAACGGAACGTTGTAGAAAAATGTGTATCATGATAGAAAATCTTCCCTTGAAAAAAGCGCAGCCCCTTTAGGATAAAAATGTAGAATTCACATACCCTCATGAGAAACGTATTGATTAACCTCGTTCAACTTCCTCCCGACACTAAGGAAAACGTATGTAAAGATTTTGATATTATCCTCCCCTTTCCCAGGAAAGCTAGAAAAATTTCGACCTAAAACTTACACTCACCATTTCCTTCGAAAGTATATGTGAATTCCACAACATGGCACACCATCATCCGTATATATATATACCATCTTAGAGAGATACATTTTTTCTAGGCAGTTCAGTAAATATTACAAAGAATAGACATGACGGAATGTAAAGGAGAGTATTTCATTGTAACAATCATTCACAACTTTTTGGGGAAGCCTATTAACTATGGAGGAACTTGTAATATGAGGAAGGAGAGTTCAGCAAAGATCTCAAATAGTCGTGAGCATAAGGGTGACCAACATAGTCTCATCCTTACATACTTCAGCATCAATATGAAAAATATGATCTACTTCAATAAGTAATCAAAAACTTTATTTTTGTTCTATATGTAAAAAAAGAAGAATATTTTTATTATCAATCACCATATTCTTGAGTCTATTACAGTTGTTCCACATATAGTTTGAATAGATAGAATATTTTACAATCAACAATTATTTTAGGTTTAACTCAACATATTCTAGTTCAAATAATATTCAAAGTCATTTGAATACTATTTATACATTGCAATCATGTTGAAAATTTTTCGAAAAGTAAATTTATTTTGATAAATATTTATTTGAACATATATTTACACACACGAAATGAATGCTAATCTAGATTAATGACTCGAATTTTACGACAGGCAAAACGAAGAGG
Source organism: Macrotrachela quadricornifera (assembly GCA_022393335.1). Taxonomy (NCBI): domain Eukaryota; kingdom Metazoa; phylum Rotifera; class Eurotatoria; order Philodinida; family Philodinidae; genus Macrotrachela; species Macrotrachela quadricornifera. The sequence goes on from JAJEKB010020897.1 coordinate 551,056, forward strand.
GTCGCCATTTGGGTCTTGGTGTTCAGAGCTGTGTTGGCAATACTCCACTTGGATGATGCAGTTTTTGAGAATGATCAATACAACTCCAGAGCAAAATTTACTTGAAGAATTGATGGAGTACAGCTCTACCTCCAAATGGTCCTCACGAAGGCAGCCAGACCAGTCGCAGAGGTGGGAACCTGGAAAACATGGGAAGTAATATATTTCTGCGAATAACACAATATCTTACATATTCGAATACGATATTGGGTCGCTTGACAAAGGAGGCAAGGGTAAAATCTTGGATCGAAGAACCACGTAATGTTTACAGATACCGAATTGAGAGACGTTCTTTACTTTGGAAAATTGAACCATTACATCACGGATAGAGGAATATTTTGTGTTTAGTGAAATCCAAGTAGCAAGATGACAAATGGGTGGATTAGAGATGTGAACGGTATTGATATCACATGAGAGCCACTCAGCGAAGAATTTACCTAAAAAAAGAAACATAGCTCAACATTACGAGGTACGAACAGAGTTACCGTCATGCTGTTTATGAAGACTTGTGAGTGCTTGAAGTTGATCAATAGTGCAGTTCTGAAGATTCTTGGGATTGATTAACCGAGAAAGCTTGCTGGAAGTAATTATGTCGTGATTGAAGGCTTTAACAATATCGTCGTTCAAGTGATTGTGGCATTTGTTCGTATACTTGTTCGACGAGATTCGGTGGGAGGTTGTCGAGATGGAGAATCACCGTTGAAGGCGCGAGCGCGTTTGGGCAAGATTATTTTCGTTAAATGTAGATTAGAATGAATGTAATATGAAAGCGCTTGAAAATGATGTGCAAAGAAGATAGTGAGCCTTTTATATATCAATTCAGTCGTATCGGCGGCTGACAAAACGTAACATTATTCTAATCTTTAATTGCTCTAAATTTTTCACATTGCACGCCGGCAGTAAGGTGTACTTTTCTTTTCTCCTCTTATGTGTATATACTATATGTATCACACATAATGCAAAATATTTATTTCTTTAAAGAAAAAATTAAAACTAATTAAGCTTTAATGGCAAAATATACATATAATCAATTTAAACGCATGACCAATGAAGAAAAGGACAATATTGCGACTCAAACGGTGAAATTATAATGGAAACATTTGACAGCATGGTACAATAAAGGAAACATTTGACAGAAAGATACAACAAAAAAGAAATTCAGGTTCAAACAGCAAAAAATAACTCATTCAAAAGACAACTTACTTCAACAAGCCAATGCGATCAAAACATTAATAATAAAAGCGATAATTACTATGGTGATACAGATAAATTTATTACTGTTAATCACAGATATAATAAAAAAAACAAAGATTAAACGACAATATTAACATAGAAAAGTTGACTATTGATCAGAATAGTTCGTTAACGGCTAATATATCAATTGGACGTCTATTCGTGAATAAAAGCAACAGAACGAACAAAAGTAACAGTGATGGTATCGTATTTATTGATCCAACACCTTCAAGAAGTAACCAACACAATATTAATAAAAGAAATAATAACAATAGACTAATAGAAGATATGAATGAATCAACACATAATTATAACTCACTTGATGTAACTATAATAGAAAAGAAAAATGAAAATCACAAAGGAAATAATTCACATAGTGAAATGGTTCAAATCTCCCAACAAGCATTACACTATGCTGTTGAAAATTATTTCACTCGACATATCGAACTTTTTTGTTTTCCTATGCGACAACCAAAAGTATTCTGACTCAATATACAATACAACTATACACATTGCAAAACCTAAACATCTACCTGTTCAACACTCTATTGTATTAAAATACGTTCCGTATTACATTTGCCACGTTGATATAAAAAAGTGAAATTGGAAATACTGCAAATTCAATCTTTAATATGGAGGATATGAGAGAAACAATGTCTAAAAGATCTCGAAACATATGTATCGAACTAACTTCAAAAAGGGAGGTATTTTAATTGATGGTGAAGTAATTGAAACTCAAGAATTTCTAGTTGCTCCACGATTATTAATATGTTCAAAATGCAATAACCCAAGGAAAGTAAAAAGAAAATGTACCTTTAAATATGATGCTTGCCGCAGATGTAGAAGTGATCGTACAACTGGTAATCATAAAGAATGTGAAATAAAATGTCACCGTTGTCTACAAAATCACCTCGCCACTGACTACCAATGTCCATTTCTAATTGAGCATCGTCGATCAATTCTTCGAAAACTCAAACAACAACTGAATCTTCTATCATTTAATTTATCATCATACGAATGACCATCAATGAACAAGAACAATAACGCAATGAATATTCGCCACGGTAATAGTCAATCAATATGGAAAGATCTAAAGAGAAAACAAGATGAAATTGATAACATAAAAGCAGAATTAAATATAAAAATTCAAGCAATACAATCCAAATATGATGACCACATGAAGAAAATGGGATCAATTCTTTTAATTATGTCTCAACAGATGAAAAACAGAATGAAAATATCGAAAGATGCTATACAACAATTAATGAAGTATTACCTGTATTATCCTCTACACTTAAAGTATTTCAACGTCTTATATCAAAAAACAATATGTCAATAATGAACAAAAATGACCTATTCGAATGTCAAAACATACTAAAACCTATTGCCAAACCACTCTAATACATTAAATGCAGAAATGATTTATTAACCATAAATCAGAAAGCAATGAACATACTTGTAGAACAACAAGAATCATTAATGATTCAAGTGATAAATAGTAATCTTTTTCACTATTCGTCGCTAACGATCGAATTACATCAAATCGATCAATACGATAGAAACCTAAAGGAAAAATCAATTTCTTTTTAATATTGTAAATGAATGGAACTCTCGTCTGTCGATATCTAATCTTTCTACACTTTGAGGAAAAGAACGTCCTCGTAGGATAAATCAAAATCTTTCATGTATTGTATATAATGTTGAAGGGCTAAACATTCATGTTGCTGACGTCGGCGATCTAATCTCTACTTATCATCTGCATATTTGTGTACTAACAGGAGTAGGAACAGCTATAAGAAAAAATATTATTTTTCCAAACTATATCTCTATCGGTCAAGAAGGAACAAATTCATTCGGAGAAGTAATGATACTACATCAGCATAATATTAGCTGTAAAATAAAAGAGAAGGAACTGAATTTTATTTTAGCTGAAATGACTTTATCACAATAAACTGTATATATATGTAGATGCTATTTCTGTTCCTCCAGGAAACATATCACCTTTTCATCTTTTGTCAAAGCATACAGATAAAAGATTTTTTATTTTCGGAGATCACAATGTTAAACACACCGATTGGAATTGTAAAAGAAATAATAAAAGTGGCACATATACGTATGAGTAGTTAGGAAGCAACAACTACGAAATGATATTACCGAATAAAAGAACATCCAAAAGATCGGATTCAATTATAGATTTTGACATCTCAAACGATGTGTCAGGTTGGACTTCAGAAGTCTTAGATGAGGGTACATCAGATCATTATCCGAGCTTTTTTCAATCATCAATAACAGTTGAAGATCAATACTTTAGGAAAACAAATTGGAAACTTTTTTCTTTGTTTCTAAGATTACTATATGCGTATTGGCTATCTGTTGTACACAACTCAGATGAACAAAATCTCTTCAATCTATTTTCAATGTTTCCATCAGCATTATGGGATAGATGTAGTATATATGAAATAACTAATAAAGATCGACCACCGTGGCCACTTTATCTTGTTCTTCTAGCGAAATCTACTATTAGAGCCATAAGTACATACAAAAATAATCGAAATACATACAATCTACAATATTTTTTATCAAACAAAGAAATTTACTTAAGCGAACGCACTCATTATTTACATAATCAAAGAGAAGGAAAATTAGCTTGGATAGATGAAGGTCACAATATTTGGAAATATGTCAAACCAACATTTCATAGTTTTACTGTTTCTTTCAGAAGACTATCAAAGAATAATGAAAAGATAACAGACTCACAAGAAGTAGTTGACTTTCTTGCAAATTTTTATGAAGATCATTTTAAAGAACCAACGTTCAATCCAAAAAATTAGTCAGATTAATTATATACCACATATTCCACCGAATAAAATTACTATAAATGAAGTAATAGACGAATGAAAGAAATTTAAGAGAAAAAAATCTATAGATAGTGCTGATACATCAGCATACATGTTGAAACAACTTCTTTTCGAATATATGAATACTATTACAATTCTTTTCAATCAATGTGCTTCGAAAGGTGAATTTTTTAAGAGTAGTAAACATGCTAAAGTCGTCTGTCTTGCTAAAGATGGATTTTATCCGTCAGAAAATAAGCTAAGACCTATCTCACTGTTACCTAAAATTGGTAAATGGTATGAACGTATCATACATCGTAGAATAATGAAGTGGTGCGAAGAAAAGAACATCTATATTGATGAACGATCAAGTTTTTCTGCTCAAAGAAGACTTCAAACAAGAATTATATCACTGATAGAGGATATAAGATTAGATATAGCAGCATGCAACAGACCAGCACTAGTTATTTTTGTTGATTTTTTATCTGCTTTTGATAAGATATGGTATCCATCATTAATATCTACTCTAATAAAATTTGAAATGCCACTACCTCTCAAAAAAATGGACTACTTCCTGGCTAAAAGGAAGAACGCTTGCTATACATCATGGAGAAGCATCTTTTCGAACGATTAAAATGTGTGTGGGAGTACCTCAAGGATCCGTTCTTACAGCGATACTATTTAGACCACACGTGCATTTCTTACTGGATATTTTCTCCCAAATCACTTCCCATTTGTTTCCAGACAATTTAGCGTAATTACTACTTGAATCACTAGAGAAAAGATTTTCATTGAATATAAAAGATCTAGAAGAAAAAGCTAGAACAGTTATGGCAAAATTAGAAAAATTTTCAGATAATACTATACTTCCCGTAAATGTACTAAAAACGAAAGGAATGATAATTCATAAAATAGATTACACAAAACAAAAAGAATGAATTCGTAAATAAATTCAAATACTTACGTATTCAGATAACAACAAAACTAGGTTGGGGTAACTATATTAACTCCAAAATCAATAATATTAGAAAGATATATAACACAATGAGCACTCTGTTTAAAAAAAATTATCAAGAAAAAACATAAATTGTCGAAGAAGAATCTTTTGCGTCTTCGTCCTTCCACATCTTTTTTTGACTATTTTCAACGTGATTTTACTTCTCTGAAAAACAGAAACAAAAAATAACTTCGGTATATTGTTCAAGAATAAGAAAAATATATGGATTATTTGGATAGAATGACATTTCGATCATAATAATTAGTCAAGAAAGAACCATGTACGATCACATCTTCAAATATTAGAAGAAATTCTCATATCATCCAAAAAAAGTCACTAGAAGCTGTGCAATATCAGCGAACTTCCCAAATAGATTAGCACAAACAGCTGAGCACAGCAAAGATGATTGGATAAAGTTTAGAAACAATAACATTAGACAACATGAGTATTTTCGTCGTTCAATTGAATATATCAATTTCTTTGTATATAAACTTCTCTTTAATATTTCATAATATTTATTATTAAATTCATTTTTCTAATCATGTGTATCACTCGTGTCAATGTCTTGTTTCTGATAGATGTCGCTATCACCACATTGTTTATATTTACACGTTAGGAACATATATCTCAATCTCTCTCTCTCTCTCCTTTTCTATGTTCTCTCTCATTAATATTCCGTTACTCTATCTTGTGAACCTTGATAGGGCACAATAAAAATTCAATGTTAAAAAATAATTCTTTAATTGTTCTTAATGATCATGTTGTAGTGCTGTTACAGTTAAGTTATAATGACGTATTGAGACTGTTCATTAGGGTACACGATGCTCAATCAAAGATGAAGTGAATTGGGACGTGACTATATATTTTAAAAAGAGATAACGGACATATCTTTCGCATTGCTCACTTAAATTATTCGTTTGTCATCATGTCAACTTCAAGTAACAACATTTCGTTGATACCGGAAAGTAAAGACTTCATACAATTTACAATGAGTGCTCCTATCCAACGCATTCTATTATGAAACAATTGGCTTAAGAAACTGATGCTCCACTGTGGAAATGTCAGGTATGTGATATAGTTCGTTTTATATTCTACTTGAAAAAACGGTTTCAAGCTAGTAAAAGCAATTCAACGAAAAATAAACATATTATTTTCATTGATTTCTAGTTTAAAAAATTGATACAAGTCAAGCAGAAAAGATATTTTTTACGTTAAATCGAAAAACGTAAACGATTTCTTCTGTACATTTGGCTCAAAAGCCATGTTTTTTCATCGATTATCATTGATTTATTTTTACTGAAATTTAGTAAATTCGATTAATAGCTACTATTATTGTTTCTACGATTTTTCAGTGCAAATAAAATCAGTTTTCCAAACTAATTGATGTTCATCAGTGATTGATGATTTTTTTCCAACTAAAATCAATTTATACTGGTTACAATCCACAGGAATCGATGATATTTTTTAGGTGATTATAATTATCAGAATAAGATACATCTACATGGAAAGGAAGGGTTGCGACTTCTGTTGTCGATATCCAATGAAAGAATCTATTTTTTAGGAACAATTCTGTCATATGCGATTTATAACCAAGCGCCGACTAAAGAACAGTATTTCTTGTGACATCTGTTGGGTTCCTGTCGATACCAAACTTACTTTCAATACCGGGTTTATCTCGTCGCCTAATCCAACATCTGCATCGTCCAACTCAAACCAATTTCTCAACCACTTGGACGATGAGACTGCCATTGCCTTCAATAACTAGGTATTAACCAAAATTAATCTGCTTGATCTGATCCCTTCAAAGAATCTAATCAATATCACTGTTGATCAACTTCAAACGCTCAAAGGTCCTGACAAGAATAATGGTATGTGTTGTTATTGATCAGAATGCTGAAATAAATTTCGCTTAACTCTAGGTGCCTTGTTCGTCGAATGGCTATCTTGTGATATCAATGAACACTGTTATATCTCAGGTTTTGTGTGATATGAACATCAATTGCATCAATATGTTCAAGCATCATGTAGTGTTACGTTCAAAACTGTCGCCTCTTCCTGTCCTGGGCATGTTAAAAACGTCAATGTCAGGTATAGTTTTCTATTCTTTCTCAAGTTCAACTTGTGACACTTCTGTTTTATAGGTTCTCAGCTATGTGATTCAAAAGGATGCCTTCGATCCGAACATCTGATAGTCGAGCCAATGGATCCTGTCAACTATAGTCGTCGAGTATGTTGAGGTGGCATCGTTATCGTTCGCGATGACTCAATCATTCATTTCGATCCGCGCGAGCATGGTGTCAAATGTCCCAGTGTTAACTGAGACACACTCGACTTATCCTGCTGAAAATTTCAAGCGATTTCATTCATGAACTCTCTTTGTTCCTAATAGCTTTATTGTCACAGTTTTTCTAATAAACTTATTCTAATGAAGTAAAACTGTTTTTTCTTTGCTACAATGTAGAAGTACCACTGAAGTCAAATGTTTGATACATGAAGAACGTAGATAACTATGTTGGTGCAGGTATAGCCCTTAACTTCATACAACATGCATATCACCTATCAAAGACCAACAACAGTCAAAACAATTTGAGGTACTGGACAGCGATAGTCTTGTTACATATCCATACCTTCATGTTCCATATCATTTCTTTCCTTTTGTTTTGTTACTATACTATTGTAAGGAATAAAAATTCAAAAATTTAGAAGTTTTCGGTACACTCGCTAATAATTCTAACTTCCGACACGATAAATATTGTGCAAGGTCGATAGCAGTGATATTCACTTGAATATTTATGCCACATCATTCATCAAATATAGAAGGAATATGGATGTCATCGTAGATTTCTTGAATTTGAAAATAAGTTTGATGTCTAAGCGATTATTTGTGATAATCGTTTAAATTTAAATCCTTATTATCATAAATATAGAGTTTGACTGAATTAATATAATAATATATATAAACTTTTAATAAAATATATCAATACGATGAATTGATGCGTAAAGTATAATCTTAGCACCAAAAATAAAGCAAAATTAAACAAAAAACAGTCACAATAACACTGCTGTTAATTAGTAGAAAACTTATACTGTTCTCAAAAAAAAGATAATAATGAGAAAATAATAGTAATAAACATTAATATTAATTTTCTTTAACATTTTTGAAGAAATGAGTTAGTAGAATCTAAGAATATTCGTAAAAAGTATTACCACCATGAAATAAAAAAAAATTATGATCAAGAAGTAGATAGTAAGTGTTCTTAATTGACAGAGATAAACATGTACATTATGCCATGAGACATCAACATTATCAAATTATTAAACTACCAATCGACTATATTTTATATTGAAATAGACGATAATGGAGTGTCATTATTAATATCAGCAAGTAATTCATTTTGTTTAGTAAATAATTCTGTTGGTGTTCCATATTGTTGAATGACACCATCATTCATAATAACAATTTTATCACTATCCATAATTGTATTTAAACGATGTGCAATTGTTAATATAGTTTGATTAAGAAATTTTTCACGTAAAATTTGTTGAATTAATTCATCAGTTTTTGTATCAACATGTGCTGTTGCTTCATCAATAAGTAAGATTTTTGATTGTTTTAAAATAGCTCTTGCTACACATATTAATTGACATTCACCAACACTAAAACTACTTCCATATTCTGCTATTTCTATATTTAATTTATCTTTTAAATTCATAATTTTTGTTTTTAATTGAACAGCTTCTAATGCATTCCATAATTGTTCATCAGTATAATGTTTAAATGGATCTAAATTATATCGAAGTGTATTACTAAATAATACTGGAGATTGTGGAATTGTATTTAATATTGATCGTAAATCATTTAAACTTATTTTATGAATATCAATTCCATCAATTAAAATTTTTCCATCTATTGTTGATTTATCAGTTAAACGAAACAATGCTTGAAAAATCGATGATTTACCAACACCTGTACGTCCAATAATACCAATTTTATCTCGTGGATTTATTTCTAAATTAAGACCTTTTAAAACTGGTTCAAGTTCTGGACGATATCTTAATTTATAATTTTAAAATTCAATTTTTCCTTCAATTGGCCAATTAATTGGTGGTTGAGATTCTTCTTTATAAAAGCCTTCTTCTGGCGGTATATGAGAATATTCATCAATTCTTTCAGCACCTGTCATATAATTTTCAGTTTCAGCTGATTGACGTACTGCCCATTGAAACATAGAAGTTAATGATATACAATATGATAATCCTAATGCTACAGATGATGCATCCATACTATAACGTAAAGCAACAGATAATATAGCTGTTAAAAATGTTAAACAACAAGTCATTAAATCTAATCTTAAACCAAATCATCTATCTGAACAATTAAATATAAAAAATGCACGAGAATTTGCATTAACTTTATCAATAAATGAATTTATAAAATCATTTTCCATATTAAATGCACGAATTGTCATTAATCCACTTAATGATGAAGAAAAAAATGCATAAATAGGACTTCTTGTTATACTTTCTAATCGTTTAAGATGTCGACTTGTTTTTAAATAATATCTTCTTAACCATAAAAATATTGGAATAATAGGTATTAATATAAATAAAACCCATGGATTTGACATGCCAATAATAACAATACTACCTAATACCATTATTAATGATTGAAGTGTATCAAAAAATGTTGCTGGTAATAATTCATCAAGTACTTGTTGATCACGACTAAATCTATTTAATACACGACTAATTGGATTAGCTTCATAAAATCTTAATGAACTATATAAAATACCTTTAAACATTCTATTATGTAATATAGATGCACCACGTAATATTAAATGAAAAAAATAGTTCTATTTCTGATTTTGATGACCATATACTTAACCATTTATTAGTTGCATCATAAATACTTTCACCTAATAACATAAAAAATATTAATAATAATAATCCAATCCAACCATAACCAGAAGTAAATAATTTTAACCAAACATTGATATTAACTGTTCCATCAAAAGATGTTTCTTCTTTAAGAATACTATTTTGATCAATAATTTCAGATTGATTATTAGAAATATAACTATCATATCTTTTATATGATTCTTTTGTTTCATTTGTATGATGCTGTTGATTTTCATATGATTCTTTTATTTTATCTATTATTAATAAATCATTAAATAAACCTTGTTTTTCTATTTTACCATTATCTAATAAAATACAATGGTCAAATTCTAATAAAAATTGTATTTGATGTGTAACTAATAATCTTGTTTTATTTTTTATAATTCCTTTATTACTAATACATTGTTCAAAAATATTTTTACCAATTATAGAATCAACTGCTGCTATTGGATCATCAAATAAATAAATATCAGCTTCAGTATATAAAGCACGAGCAAGTGAAACACGAACTTTTTGTCCTCCACTTAAATTAACACCTTTTTCACCGATTACTGTTAAATCACCAGCTGAAAATGTTTTTAAATCATCAATTAATTGACAGGCTTTCAATACACGTTCATATCTCTTTTGATCAAATGGTTTACAAAATAATATATTTTCACGTATTGTTTCAGCAAATATCCATGGCGTTTGAGATACATATGCAATCTTACCATATATTTTACTATTACCTTCAACTAGAGACATTTCACCGAGTATAGCTGCTAATAGAGATGATTTAGATGAACCAATTGCTCCTAAAATACCAATTAATGAACAATTATTTATATTCAAATCAATTTTAGTTAATTCAGTTGATTGAGTAGAATCCCATGTGAATGAAGCTTTATCCATTATTATACTACCTGGAATACGAATATGATCGGTGTTAGACGAGTCTTCTAATGTTTTTGTACGAATCTGTTTGGATAAATTCATAAATTGATTAATACGTTTTGAAGCTACCATACTTTCACTTAATTTTTCAATTCCAGATGGTACAGAATTTGTTAATGGATATTGTAGAACACTAAATAATGATAAAGTTGTGAATATATTAGCAGGAGATAATTTTTGACCCATTAACCAACTTCCACCAAATGTAGCTAATGAAACTAATGATACTGATGAAAAAAAATACCCATATTAATTGCTCTTATTCGACTAGATTTTTGAATACTTTTAAATTCATTTTTTCTTGCATTATAAACAATAGTTTCTAATGCTTCTTCCCATCTATACATTTTAACAATTTGACAACCAAATAAAATTTCATTAATAACTTTTACACGTTTATCAGTCCATTGTACAGAATTTTGTCTATATGTTCTAAATTTTTTACTAAAAAAGAATTGTAATGGTACTAAAAGTAAAAATACTCCATAACCAAATAAAGTCGGAATACCAATTTCAAGCCAAATTAAAACAAAAATAATACTTGCTTCTAATGGTCCTGCCCATATATGATGTATATAAAAACTTAATTCTTCAAATTTACTTATATCATTTGAAATTAAATTTATCACCTGTCCTGTTGTCGTTTTCATAATTGCACTTGTTGGTAATGAAAATAATCTTTTATAAATAATAGATAAGAGTGCAATACGTATATGAGTACCAACTCGTACTGCACGAAAACAAAGTTGTTGCTGTGTAATTGCTTGTAAAACTGCTGACAGACCTAATCCAATAACATATAAATAACCAATATATGAAGGTACATTAAAATCTTTTATAATAAGAACAATTTGTTTTAAAAATAAAGGTTGTGCTATGTTTGCACCTATATATGGCAATAAAATTAGACCAGCTATTAAACATTCTTTCCAAAATGTCTTAATAATTATTTTCATTATCATTCCAAACTGTTTCAAATTTTTTTAATAATTGACTACATTCATCATTTGGTGATAATTCATATAAATCAGCTTCAGTTAATTGACGTTTATAACCAATATTTTAAATCGGATTTAACCATGACCATAATATAACATAAATCCATCGTGTCCAAGATGATTCTGCCCAATCTAAACGGCAAGGCTTTCGAGAGCTAGAATCTATTGGAATAGAAGTTTTATCTATATCTGTTGTTTCTGGTATCGGTAGAACACTGTTATTAGTCATGTTGTTGTGCGATAGCAAGTAAAAATAACACCTAGAACATATTTCAATTATATTGGTAACAAAATACTGAAAATACTAATTGTAACTATTTATATAAAAGAACAAAACAATGAAGAATTAACTTTTTGACCTTCTAACGGTGAATATCAATGATGGTACATTTCAATAAACTAAAAGTGTGCTATGTACATGTATTCTTTCATACTATCGTACGATAATACGGACACTACATTTTTCTTTCCTTATTACTTTTGCAATTCAATGACGAAGATATAAATAAGGAGTTATAGATGGTCATCCCAATTTGGTCTGCTTATAATGAAAAATATTGATATAGGATTAAAGATTTATTGTTCTCTTTTCATTTGTTTGATACCGAATTAGACTACGAACTATATTAACCTGATATGGCCTCTCAACAAATGCCCACTAACGAGGGAACCTCTCCAAGTGACACCCTCCGTTTAGGCTCATATTTTACCTATAGGTAGGACTTATAGCGTCGATAAGAGCCCTACTTATAGGCAAAATATGAATCCAAATGGAGGATGTCACTTGTGAAGGTTCCCTCGTAGGTAAGATAATGTCTTACTCAAACGAAAAATAAAAATTGCACGAGAAAGAGAACAATCATCAATATACTCAAACTCCACCACTCTTTTACAATTTATTTTTAAAAATCAATCACGATCATATGCAATTAAAAAGAGGAAGGAAAGAGAAAAACATATTTGTACATATACGTAAATATATAGATATAGAGAGGTAAATCGTCATCCGATTTTTGCTGAAGCCAACCGCCTACATTTCTATATACATATATAAATGCTAAAAATAATCATAATAATAATATAAAAGAAAACATGTTTGTATAGGCAGAACGAAAAGAAAGAAATACAAAAGATGTAAGATTATATAAAAATAAAAAAGTGTGAACAGAGCGACATCATCCTGTAACATACTCTCATTTGTTGAAAAACTATGTCCTATCGGACATTTTTACTAATGTATACGTTCAAATAAAGCAAGATAGATGGGAAAAAAAATTTTCTTTTGTTGTAGTTCAACAATAATCATATGAAAAATCGAAAAAGAAAAAAATGACTACAGGATGTTGCAAAAGTCCTGCGGGAAGGTAAACTCATAACTCTCATCAATCTCGATCGATCTGATTAGCTGTTTTTACAGGATGATAGAGCGTCCCTCAAAGTTTTATCTGATATTCTTTCAGATAAATGTGTACTCCTGTTGACGTTAGAATCAAGATAGTTCTTTTAATGGCCAAATTCGAGTCTCCTATCATAGTCAAATGAACCTTACAAGCCTAGTTCGGTCAAAATACACCCAGTGAAGGTACTATTAGAAGAACATTTCAACGTTTCTGTGAAACTGGTACGATTGAAGATCACTAATGGACCCGAGGATCATCAAAGATTATCGAAGAAAAAGTCGAGGAGATCCGTAAACTTTGCACAGCTCAACCGAATTCAAGCGTTCGAACTGTTGCGCAAACCGGTGATATTCCACGAACGACTACACGTCGAATTATGGCCGAATACCTTTTGTTGAAGCCATACAAGATGCAATTCGTGCAACAGCTTTATGAAGAAGATTGTCAAGATCGGATGGATATGTGTCGAATATTGATACCAATGTTAGAAGACACCACAATCCAAGAAATTTTTTTTTTTCTGGTAAAGCAACGTTTCATTAAACAGACTAGTAAACATACACAACGTTAGATATTGCTCTGAAACAAATCCTCATGCAACAATAGAAACTCTTACGAACTCGCCGAAGCTGAATGTTTGGTGCGCACTTTCCAAAAATCGGTTAATAGGACCTTTCTTCTTTGATGAAGACACTACCAATGGAAAAAAATTATTTGACCATATTAAAATCTTTCTTTATCCCAGAAGTCAAACGATTGAAAGAGATGCGGTCAATCATTTTGCAACAAGATGGAGCACCACCTCATTTTTCTACTGAGGTTCAACAGTTTTTAGATGAACAATTTCCCGATCAATGGATAGGAAGGAGTGGTTCTATCCGGTGGGCTTCACACTCTCCTAACTTGATCCCGCTCGATTTTCTTCTATAGGGATATGTGAATTACCAAGTGTACAAAACTCCGCTTAGTGATATGAATGATTTGAAAGTAAGAATCGATTTTAAAGAACACTTTGTCTAATGTGTTTAAAAGTATTTCAAAAAGAATGGAATTATGTATTTCTATTGAGTGTGATCATTTTAAACACTTATTGTAAACTCGGTTATACGAAATAAAATTTTGAGGGACGCTCTATCATCCTGTAAAAACAGTTAATCAAATCGATCGAGATTCGTGAGAGTTATTTGAGTTTACTTTCCCGCAGGACTTTTGGGCCATCCTGTAAATCGATAGCTTAGACACGAGATCATGCGAAAAAAGATTTCCTTTTGCATACACGAAGTAACCGTATGTTATCCCGAGCCACACCGGATATCTCCGCTTGTTATACATGTAAATAGATAAAATGCAATAATTATGATAAAAACTTTCTGGTATATATTTGAATGATTAACAAGCTCAGGTCTGTTTTTGTGCACATTCTTCACAAATATCAAATCCTTCCGCTCCACAGGAGCAATGCCACGAGGAATCGTAAATTGGTTTCAAACATATATTACATCCAAAGTAAAAGTTTGCATATTCATAGCTATTATTCTTTCGCCGATGATGTGAATCACACAGTTTCAGAAGATGACCTTGTGGACATGATAGTTCTATTGTACCTGAAAAATACGTAAAATGACTATACATGATGAATTAACGTTGGATGACCAAAAACAATTATTTATTCCTATCTACTATAGTGTCGATTTCCTGTTTTATTTGAAGTTTATTCTGGAAAAAGATTCAAGAAGTTATTGTTCTCACCATCAAGATCTATTTCGATTTGCGTCTAAAATAGCTTTTAAAATATTACGACAAGATCAGCAGAGTAAACAATAACCAACCGTTCTATTTTGTTGTACATCTGTCAAATACTTTTTACCTGTCGGTCCAATTTCATTTCCACGAAGTTTGAGTATCGTGACTGTCTACATGATATTATTAATCATACTTGGGAAAATTTCAATACCATCAATATCACTTGATTCTCTTTCAATGCATCAGCAAGATAGAAAGCTCCTTCATCTCCAATATCATTTGCTCGAGGATCCAGATGTTCGATTGTCTAGCAGTACACACAAACGTGAAAAAGTGATATATTAAATAAATAAGACAATTACTGAAGATTTTTTTATTAACGTAGCTAAACACTGCGCACCTCGATCGGTTATCTTATTTGAAATCAGATCAAGGATTTCGATTCTCTGGTAAAAAATAATCAAGCTAGATACTTACATTAAACAAGTGATGAATTATACTCATTACCTCGGATGTTGATAGGATGGGCATCATGAACTCGATTATATTATCTCCAATTCCATAGGAACAAAGACCGAAGTAAGAAATCTAGAAAAAAAGTTCTGAGCAACTGTGGAAGATTAATAATATTTGTGAGTCACATCATGAGTTCGGAAATTAATAAGATTTGAAATAGCTCTGCAATCGGGACTTTTTTTACCGTCCAGATCAAGACATTGAAGATTCTAAATAGAACGTTTAGTAGCAGCTATGCAAATGAAAACACAAGGGACGATCTCACTGTATTATATCGGAGTGCGTCCATGAAGTAATGTGCTCCTTGATCTCCGATTGGATTTTCAAGAAGATGTAATCTAGTTAGTACCTATAAGAGACCACATAGATACGGGAAAAATGAAATATTTCTTATTACTCTATTCGTTTTCAAAGCACAAGCTAAATACTGAACTCCTTGGTCTGCAATTTGATTGTTGTCAAGACGAAGTTCAGTTAATGCCTTGTTTTGAAAAATGTAAAGAATGCGATTTATCGAAATAAATAAGAAATGATTACTGTAGCATTCTTCAAGACATTGGCGAGATATTTCGCTCCTTGCTCTCCAATATTATTGTTCACTAGAATTAACTTCTCTATTACCTGAAATAAATAAAAATTACATTAGGATGAAATCACCATGGATATTTACTCTATTAGTTTCGAGTATTTGAGCGATATATTGGACTCCTTAGTCGTCTATGTTATTGTTTTCTAGATTGAGCCAAATCAAGTTCTTTTAATCAGATGCAAAAACGAAAATAATGGATGAAACAATGCTGATGTAAGTTTTAAATACCGAATTATGTTGTAATACTTCAGCAAGATATTGTACTCCCTTGTTTCCTATATAATTTCCTCGGAGATTGAGTTTGGTCAATGCCTACTTATAAACAAAGTCCAAAATCAAAACCATTGAAAAGATTAATAAACGTTTTACTTTATTGTTCATCAAGATAGCAGTGACATCCTTAACTCCTTGTTCTTCTATTTCACAACATTGGAGATCTATTTCAGTTAGAGCCTAGATCATGTGAATGTAGAATCGATACGAAATGATCAATCGGATTTACTGTGTTTTTCCGTAAGAGGAAGTTGATTCGATTCATTCCACTGCATCCTACCCTCTTCTGTTGCATGCTAAAAATTGTCGCTGTCTGTAATAAAATATCAGTATATAATAAAAAAATGAAAAAACTAACAGAAAATTAGCTATACTTTGTCATGACGCATGGTGACAGCCTGTTCTAGTGCTTCAGATAGGATACCTGGATTATCCTTTAACTCAAGATGTCTCAGTGTCTTAAAGAAGTGATAGCTAGTAAGAAATATAAAGAATGTAGAACTCACCGTATTTGTCTCTATTGCGTCAATAAGAAACTCCACACCATTGTCTCCGATTGGATTCAATCTCAACATGAGTGAAATCAGAGTCTACAAACAACAAATGTGTACATAGGTGCAAATCACAAACAATCTCTACTGTATTCTCTTTGATGACATCAGCTGAATACTCGACGTCTGTGTCAGTAATAGAATTGTACCGGAGATTTAATAGTTGAAGTGACTATGCAGAGAAAAGATAAATAGGGCAGAAGAATGAATGGATACTTACTTTATTAGTTCTTAGCCAATCAGCGAGATATTGCACCCCTTTATTTCCTATTTTACCATGATTCAGATCAATTTCTCTGACAGACTATATTGCAAGAAATGATTGATCGTCATAAAACAATTTAAAAATGTCTAATAATTACTAAATCATTATGTAATGCATCACATAAAATTCGAACTCCAAAATGTCCGACATTTTTGCCCTTGAAAAATATTTTCTTCAATACCTGTATGATACCATACATATAAAAAAATCTTATTAAAAAAAAAGAGAATTGTCAATAACTACTTTTAATTCAATACTAAAAATCGTTCCAAGAGCCTCAGAATCTAGACCATCAGTACCACTGAGATAGAGCCGCATTAAAGTCTATGTGAGAAAAAAAACTATTCAATAAATGAAAGAAACAGTAATATTTGTAAAGTCACCGTACTCCCTCGCCATACATAATAAAGATCTTCTATTCCTTTTTCTCCGATGTTATTTGATCGTAGATTAAGTCGTCTAAGAGTCTATACGAGAATAAATATCAGATGTGAATAAAGTTCGAATATAACTGACAGTATTGTTTTTCAAAGCATCGGCTATATATTTTGCTCCTTTATCTCCGATTTGTCTGGATCGAAGATCTAATTCCAAAAGTTTCTATAACCCAAATGTGACAGATTGAGTTAGCATCGATACTGAGTTACCTTATTGTTCTGAATTTAAAAACTTGCATTCATAGCAATAGCATCGCAATCGTCATTACCTCGAAGATCGAAATGTGCGATCATCTATTCATATGAAATATTGAAATATGTTCAACAAAATTCATAGTTACATTATTGTTTCGAAATAATTCATAGATATCTTCTGCAGTTTTTGCACTGATTCCATTCGAACTCAGATTCAATATTTTTAATGTCTGCAAAGGAAAAAATTGAAAGTTTCTCGAGAACAAATGATTGAAGTTGTTCCATTACCTGGGTATCATGTAAGACGGTGGCAACTTGCAATGCTCCTTGATCACCAATTTGATTTCTACCAAGATTAAGCTCGATTAGTTTCTATCGAATGAAAATAGTACAATATCAATCATCTTCTATTTGTTATTTGCCTTTTTGTTTCGGAGTGAATCGGCTAATGAAAGTGCTCCCTTAGTTCCAATCTGATTCCCAGCCAGATCAAGCAAAGTAAGTGTCTGTTTTTACAAAAAACAGAAAAGAATGCGTAATGCAAAAGATCCAAGCTTCACCAAGACAGCGTGCTTCTTCTTCTTAACGAATATCATTATTGTTTACTTGAATAGAATGAATATTTTATGTAAGAATACATCTATTTACTTTGTATAGATGATTCAAAGTCATTGTTATTCTGTCATACGTCACTCAGATATTTTTCTATCCTGTCTCATTCATCAATAAACTCAAAGGTATCTTTTTCTGTTATAATTACAGAATAGAGTTAGACATTTAAGATTTTTATAGGAAATTACCGTAGCATTTTGTAAAGCTTCAGCTAAAAATCCTATAGCTTCATCATCGATTTTATTATCATTCAGCGAAATATGACAAATGACCTGATTATGTTGTAATGCATCGCTTAAATATTTCACACCAATAGATCTAATTTGATTCTTTCCCAGACCAATAATAGTGAGAGCCTACAAATGACATGTACGGTAGAGTCTATCGAATAAAGATAGAGAAATAAAATGAATATTCACATGATTAGATTTGATTCCTTCAGCTAGATAGCATAGTCCAACATCTCCAACTTCATTCCTGTCAAGATAAATATGTTGAATGGTCTATAGAATACAAAAATATTTCGGATATGACAAGAGATTTTTCGATTTACCGTATTATTTCGTAATCCATCACTAAGATATTTTGCTCCTTTCATTCCAATCTGATTGTCTCGTAAACTAAGTAATATCACTGTCTATTCTCAAAATAAAATGACGTACAGAAAGAAATATTTCTATTACTATATTAGTTATTAAGATTTCAGCTATATATCGTACACCTTCATCACCTATAAGAGTGTTTTCTAAATGAATACATTGGATTGTCTAAATGAACACCCAAAACTCTTTGTTTTTGTTCATAACAAATATAATCGATAATTACTTCGTTATTTTTCAATGCATACATAAAATATTTCATATCATATTCACTCAAAATGCGTCCGTTTAGTTTCAATTCTGACAGTGTCTATTCAAACAAGAAAGAAGAACATTATTCATCTCATCTAGTGATAATAAACAATGATCGTTCTCTACATACTCGTATCATTATAAAACCATTCATAATACGCATTAGATGAATGATAGGATAAGATGAAACATCTATCGACGTTGAATCAAATCGCAATATAAGTAAAGAATTCGCGAGTGATATTTTCCATCGTGAATACTGCTCGAAATTCAGTATGCTTTCATCTGGCGTTGTAAAAAAGTAGATCTCTTTGGATTGTAAAAAATAATCAACTGTAATAGGCAACTTTTTTTCGTGCAACCAGATGGGTGTTCGAAAATGATCAATGATTAAATCAGGATTACTTGCATCATTTTCTTGTCCGAATTTGTAAGAAGAGAAAAGGTCGAATGTTTTAAGATCGGATAGTTTCGTTCGAATCAAATGTGTCCAATCAGAACCAATCAAAATCGAATCTAAATTATTCGATTGATGTGACATTACTTTCAATGTTGAAAGCGATGGTGCAAGAGATAAAAGTTGTTCAAAATCAGTCATTGATAAAGATTTATGACCGATCGATAATGAAGTTAGTTGTCGATAATGCATAAAAGTAGGAAATAATAAGAAAAATTTGTCCATGATGAATTCACGTGTTTTGAATGTTTGTAAGTAAGGTAGTTGTTGTAGAAGAAGATGGTATTCAGTCAATGAACATGACTTGATTGTTAGGTATTCTAGAGTATTTGGAAGTGACTGATATATTTCTCTGATCTCGTAATATGTTTCAATTAAGTGTAGTCGATTGAAACTTGTTTGAGTCATCACTTTCGAAACAAATGGTAGTGCATCTCTTCTATAATATTCACGTGAGTGAATGCTAAGTGAAATCAAGTTCGTTACGGGAAGTTGATTCAAAAACTCGTATATTTTCGATTTTTTGATTTCACCTAATGTAATCGATTGAAGTCGAGTTAATCGACTGAAGTCGACTAGGCTGAAAAATCGTTCGATTTCAAATGATCCGCAGTTTCCCTCATCAAATATAAGTGAAGTGATATTTTCCGGTTGTGCAAAACGAAGAATTCCTCTCAAATAAAAGTATGACCTCCAGTTAATATTTAATTCATATTGATCATATTCAACAGTAATTTGATAGAATCGTTTGCACACAGGACGAAACGACAAAACAATGCAGTATGCATCAAGATGTTTTAAAATCAGATACAACAGTTCCGAAGGTAATGTTACGAGAGATGCGTTTGACATGGAAAGATCAATTGTTCAAACAAAAAATGATGTTGGTCGTTAATATTTCAAGTGTCTTTGTAATCGGGCACACAAAATGAATTTATCTTTCTATATCCAGAGCAAGTAATTTTTTTCCTTTTAACAATCGAAAAACAAAACGCGATGATATTAAGAAGCGAGTCACTGACAACAACAAGGTTAGTTATCTTTTATCTGCAACTAACTTGAAGGTGGGTGGGAGTGAAGGTAGAGATACTTTGCAAGACATTAGCGCGAGTCATATACAACTGACTGCCGAAAAATCGGATTTTAGAATGAGGGTTTCCACTTCGTATGTTTATATGTGATCTTCATCAACAAATCGTTCAACTCCATGAAAATTCATCGAATAAAGGTAGAATAAAACTTAGTCGTAGTCAGCACATGCCAGCTGAAGATTTGGAAAAAATTCTGATAAATCAAGGTGGCTTATTATCATTCACTAGTTTCTTGTCCACTATCTGTAATCGAATGCTTGCAGAGATATTTGCAGGTAGTTTGGAAATTGATTCCAACTTCAGTATTCCTTCACTGAACCGTTTTAGGTTCAGCAGAATGGCAGTAGTTCGGTCGTTGTCATAGAAAACCATTTTAAGTTCAGTAGATTTATAAGGGTTTCGCAGTTTTCCAACAAAACTCACTAAAGATTTTCCATGTATTATACAAAACTACTGACAGCTTCGTATACTTTTTGAAGGTATGGTGCTGTTTTATGAAATCATTTTAAATTCAGTGACATGAAAATCGTTTTGTAATTTTCACACACAAGCTTTTTAAGTTCCGAAAATTGAAAAGGGTTCGAAGTTTTCCTACGAAACTCTCTAGAAATTCCGTGCATCGTGTATTGAACTTTAAGTGGTTTCGCATCTTTTGGACAAAATCTTTGATAGTTCCGTATGACATCTAAAGATTTCGTATAATTTTTACGAAGCCATACATAGTTTCATAGGCACTCTAATAGTTTTGGACACATTGTGCAAAACTACCCATGATTCTGTAAAAAATCTACTGAGCTATTATATCATGTGAGAAACTATGAACAGGTTCGTACAATGTCTGCTGAACGTTTTGATGTTTTACGAAACCACCGAATATTATTTGCAAAACCCTAATACTTCTGTAATTCACCAGAAGATTTCATACATTATCTACGAAATCTTTGGTAATTTTGTGGGCCGTTCAAAGATTTCTTATACTCCCTACAAAATCCTTCATAGTTTTGTAATTTATCTAGAGGTTTGCTAGATTCTCTGCCAAATTCTTTATAGCCCTATAAGTCATCTAATGATTTTGTATGTTTCTTTACGAAACTATTGAATCTTTCATGTATTCTCTACAGAGTTTGTATATTTCTATGAAACCCTTAATAGTTGTGAGGCTGTTCTAAAGGTTTCATATATTTTTGCTGCAATCGAAATGTTGAATTTGATTCAAACCTTGTGCAATAAATAGTAATCAGAAAGCTTTTGTTTTTAAATTATTTAATAGCACTTCTCATAGCTTACAAGAAGGTAAGCAATAGACTAGCTCATCAACATTTTGACAATCTATATTTCAGCAGATCCTTGATAAGAGATTTATTTTTTCCAGAAATTTACACAAACAGTTCTAAATTAATAAAAGATATAGAGCGCACACAAATAAAATCGAACTATACTACACAAAGACTTAATAAAATTATAGAAATCAGTTTTGTGCCTGATGACAATCTTGCCTACGCTGATGTTTGTAACATTTCACGACCCCATTGAATAACTATTTGAATATCGGGAGCGATTTGAACTGTGGTACCGGCATCCACACCATAGGACTGCCATTGTTCTAAGCTAAGTTGTGTGGTGGTACCATTGACTTTACATGTAAATGCAACTTGTGTGCCACATGGGATATAGATTTTATTATTCGCTAAATACGGCACAAATAAATTGGCGGTTTCACAATTGCCGATATTATAAGGCGCCGGATTTTTATAGAGTATACAAGTATTCTGAATCCAAGATTCGTTCCAGCCACTAAAGCCTGGTGTAGGTGCATAATCACCGAGGCATACATTACTACCAAAATCACCTCTATTTGCATCTGCATATACATAAATCTGATGATGGTCTACTTTTGAATGACCTAAAAAGTTCTTTTTACCGCCGTAAACATGAAAATTATAACTATCTTCATAGAAACAACTACCATCATCATGATCAATGGGCCAAAGAGCATTGTAATTATTGAAGAGAACATTATGATGAATACAACTTTTATGTTGCCAAAGTGAAGGTAATCCTTGTTGTACTCCATCACTTAAAAATGGTTGTCGATCCCATGTATTAATAGGACCATGATCACTTGTTTCTCGAACAGTATTAAATATAACATTCCAACTAAGAGTATGATTACCATAAAAACCATCATTTATATTTATTGCAGCACGAGGAATATTAAACATAAGATTACCAATAACAGATACACTTCGACTTAAACATATTAATACAGGTGATGATTGTTTTATATAAATACCAGTTTCATGAATTAAATTTGATTGAATAATTGTATTAGTTGGTTGACTTTTTACACTAAAACCATCGATTCCATTAGTACTTCCAACAAGAATAATACCTGAATCAGCTAACCATACAAATTCATTTAAAGTAATCGAAGTATCATTATTATAATCAATCAAAGCTATACCATTACTACCTAATTGTGTAAATAAATTATGTGTAATAGTAACATTTCTTGTATTTGTTAAATATATAGTACCACCTCGATGAACAGACCAATCACCTCCACTTGGTACCATATAATCTTTCATATAAGTATTACTAGTATCTGTCAATATTAAACCTCGAATCAATACATTATTAACAGAATTTTCAATAGTACTTCCACTTATTGAAATAATACAAGATATTTGACTTGCTACAAAAATATTCGGCATTGTTTGATTTGGCATAAAATAAAGAGTTCGAGTATTTTTGTCTATAAACCATTCATTTGGTGAATCGAGTTCTTCAAAAATATTGGCAACATAAAAGGCGTCACCACTACCTGAACCACGTGCTTCTTGAAAACCTCCTCGACCAAACATGATGGTATTTTCTGTACTATTGATTGATGCTATTTCAAATACCCAACTACCCCAATAACCCGATTGAAAAGTATGTACAAAACCAGTTGTTGGCTTATTCCAATTACCAATTCGTGGCAATTTACCATTCTTCACAATTACGCCACGTGGAACAACGTAATTATCTCCATAAGGTGGTGAAGCTGTACTCCAAAAATTAGTAGGAGGATTAAAAACAGAAGCACCACCACCTACACCAAGTTGATAATTAGTAAATACTGTGCCATTACGATAAGGTTCTTGTACATGAATTTCTACACTTCGATTAAAAATCGGTGGTACCCAACTTTGTGCATCAAAAGAGAATCCCGGATCATCTGCATATAAACCTTGAGTAGAAGGATCACCATTAGGGTATTTAGCAACGATAGCTCTTCGACCATCAATATATAACTCATTAAACTGATCGAGATTAACAGAAGATGGCACTTGAGCTTTCATGATTGTAGCACCAGCTGCTGTAATGGTATGAACAGACCATTCTAATTCTAGTAACGCACCACCACTCAATACAACACGTTCATCTTGATAATTTTCTATCACAAGATTACTGTCATCACTTGTTAAAGCTATAGCACCAATTTGACTACTTGATGTCGTAGCATTTGTTCCAAGATAATAAGTTCCTCCACGTATTGTAATACATAATGTGGCGTTATTATGAAACATGGTACGTAGAGTACGTGTAAAAGATAAAGCTGCTTGTATAGTTTTCATTGGTCTTCCGAATGTTCCATCGAACAAGTCATTACCTGTTAAATCATGTACAAATATTGTACGATGACAAGTTCCTTTTTTTATTTCTGGTGCGATCTTGAACGGTTTGGCAGAACTTGATGGTTGATAAGCAGTATATGATGTAATATTACATTGATTCATTTGAAAAGCGCTTTGACTAAGTATGGTCCAATTAGTTTTCGTCGATGTCGGTGCAATGTATCCAGCCATTTCAATAGTAAAAGCTCTAAGTGCACAATCATATTCAGGTATAACATTTGGATTATTAACTGTGCCACGACGAGGATTAACTTCAGTAAAACTTTCTGATGTGCAATTGTTATCTAAATGAATGGTTGTATCGTACGAGTGATACATTACGAATATCAAAGCGAATAATATAAAAATAATGTACATTTTGAAGTTGTTGTTACTGTTGGCCTCTAAAAAAACAGATGTTAGATTGAAAAATTATTCGTTAACAATCATTTATTGGCATTATGTATCTGTCAAAATTATATTTATTATTTTTATCATTTTATAATCGAATAAAAATCTCTATACTGAAATTTTTTGTAAGTATTGATCCTTGTTCAAATATTTAATCAACTACTTTCTACGCATATTCACGACTAAAGTAAATTACTTAAAATGATGTTATCAAATATAAAAAAAAATTAATCATGCATGTATCTTTTTTGAATAAGGTATCCATCTACTTAAACAAATGGCGACCTTAAAAAAGAAAAAAATCAATTTTTCATTCTCAATTATTTTATAATCAGTAGTATGCATTATTTTTTTTTGTTGTAATTTTGTGGTTTCTTTGAATAGTTTCCTATAGAATTTTTTTTTATGTATAAATGAGATGTAGTACGACAATAGTCACAATATTTCGAGATGAGTACCTTCGTTGTCGTTAATACAGTTAAAATACTTAGGATACTAATCGGTATATTCGTGTACATTTGCTATGTGAAATAAATTGATACAAATGTATACTTACGGACATTTTTGTCGAAAGATTGAGGGAAATATACAGTATGGCTATGAATTTTCATTTTTGATAATGATGATGATGATTGTGTTTTGTTTATAATTTATATACAGCAAATAAGCAATCTAGCGTAAGTAATTATACACTTTTTTCATATAAGTGATTTCATCCAGAGGGACAAATACGTTATGCACATGGTAGAAAGAAAAAATGCGATATGTAAACTTGTCGTTTCTGTGTGACGCTCATGCCATTTATTTTTTACTATTATAATACATTGTGAATGTAATAGAAACGATAAAAGTAGGTATGGTGAAAAAAATAAACCAATAACGTAGTATTTGTCGTACAGCTATTGTAATTTCGTAAATTGCAGGCGTATATTTCTTTTTCAGTTGTCCACATTGCACCTTATTTTGAATAATAATAAATGACTAAATGCGTGTCCGAAAATCGAATTAATCGAAATCATTGATTGGTACTTATTAATTGATGTCATCCAATAATTATGAATCCATGGTTTATGTTAAATTCTCCAATAAGAAAAACGTTAGAAGAATTCATATGGTTTTAAATATCTCTTGTTGTAAATTTTTCATAGAATAATTTAACTAATTTCCAAGCTAATTTAACAAGATTTGAAAAAACTAATTTAAAATAATATATTTTATCATAAGAAGATGCACTGAAGTTTGTTCTTTCTCGAAAACGATTAGATTTTGAAATTTACAATCTTTTTTTTTCGAAAATTGTTGCGATTTTTAAAATGTTTTTAGTTTTTAAAAATATGCTGTCAATATTCGTATCGTTCAAAAGAAGGAAATATGAAATCCACTGTACGTGATAGATGACGCTAGTTTACATTATCCGTTACGTTTCTAACTTTTGTTTTTTCACTTTCTGAGTATACTGGTACCCTGAACTCAATACTTTCTCTAGGAACATTTCTGACTCCAGTCAAAATTTCAATCCAAACAGATTATTTTAAATGATAAATCGATGATGAAAGAAAGCGCTTAATAGTTTTGCTATTGCTAACAACTATTGTTTGTTGTTGATCAATTGAATAATAACGGCGCAATGTTCTAGAATGAATAATTATGTATGTACGATATATGCATCACTGCTAATATATTTTCTTTTTGACAATGTAGTATGTCTATATATATGGTCTATTTTGTTTTTTGAATCAATAGTGTGATATTACACTTTTTATGTTTTCTTTTTCTAAAAAATGTTACTTGCTCAAAGCAAAGAAAGAAAGATAAGTAAACTGATAACTATATCTCACATGTTTTTCAAAAATAGAAACTGTTAAATATATATATATAAACAATAAATATAAAACAGGTTAGTCTTAGAATCACATAAAAGTAATTATACAACAATATAAGAGATATAACTAGTCGTTCTTTTTTTCTTATTACGAATATTATTAGTTTAATTTAAATAGATCGGACAAAGTAAATATTTTAACTACTACTTTACTATATAGTCATTTGATTTGAGACAGTATTTACCCTATGTATTACCGTGCTTATTTATATGTTTATATAAGAGATTAAAGCTATTTAAAAAAAAGAGCATTAATGATTTGATATTCTTTTCTCGTTCTTGACCGTTGTACTCGCACATACAATGAAATGTATTCGATACACATGAATAATTTTAATTGCAAAGAATATAAAACAAAAAAAGATATATAGATGAAGTGAAAATAGATTTTTTAATTTTCTATTTTGTAGTTTTAATCGTTCGTTTGTTTTTTTATTTATTTATAGAAATGCATTTATTATTTTATATAAATTTTGTATTAACAATATCTATAATTAATTGTTTATTTCCAATAATAATACATTTTCATGATAAAAATCAATATGAATTATCAAATGAATATTTAACTATACAATTTAATTTATCTAATGGACAAATAACATCATTTAATTATAAAACACAATTAATAACCATAACTAATGAAACAAATTTAATTTCAATTAATAATTTTCCATTTGATTGTTCAAAACTAATATATTATAAACAAAATTTAATTTCAATTAATTTTACTTATTCTTGTTTAAATAAAACGAATTCATATGAATTAACAATAATATATACATTACAATCTAAATGGGAATTTATTAGAAAACAAATTTATTTTACAAATATAGATAATAATACAATAACATCTTTTCAAACATCATTTACTATAGTTAATAAAAATATATCATCTGTATCAATTATAAAAAATTCTCAAGATTTAAATAAAGAACATACAATTTTTTTACGAAATGAATTCGATACCTTAGGAATATTTGTTACATGGCAACATCCATTTGGTCATTATTTTATTACATCAAATAATCAAACAATAACAAGTTTATATGATATTGGTATAAATACATCTTATTTAAGTGAAGGTTTTCTTATTGGTTTTTATCAAACATCTTCTTATTGGCATACAAATGATATTAATTATAATGAAAGAATAGCTTATGAAAAAGCAACATCATTTTTTTATCCTGTTCAACAACGTAAAAAATCAATAAAACATACTGTTGGATGGGATAATAATGATTATCAAATAGATATATCAACTTTACATGGTATTAATGAATATAAACGTTTAATTGATCGTTGTGCACAACTTGGAATAAAAAGTATTACATTTGCACCATCAAATACTAATGTATCAAATCGTGAACAATCAACAGATGATTGGGGATGGGAATCGGTTTTATTTTTATCATTAGGTCAACAAATTCGTTTAGAACAATGGAAACCTTATCGTGATTCAATACCTATAACAATTCAACAATTATTAGATTATGCACAATTTAAACAAGTTAAATTAGTTCCATATGTTTATCCACCATTAGGTTATAGATTAAAAGGAAAAGATCAACAATGGTTATATCCAAGTCCACATTGTCAAACTGTTTGTGCATCATTAGCAAGTGTAGAATTTCAAAAATATTTTTTACAATTATTAATTGATTTTGCACAAGTTACAGGTATATAATTTAATTAAATTGAGATGAACTGTTCAATAAAACATGATCTTTATTCTCATAAGTTTTTATTAATCTTGTAATTTTAAATTTATGTAGGTATTGGTGGATATGCATGGGATTATAATTTTTTTTATGATCCTAATCATACAGAATATAGTCAATGGCGTGGTTGGCAATGGATTCGTACTGAATTACTTGTTTCTATACCATATTTAATTATGGATCATCGTTATGCATCACAATTTGATGGTCCATGGTCATGGATAACACTTAATGGTTATACATCACCATTATTAAGTGATGAAAATCCTGAAACATATCCAATATTATATCCATCATTACATACAGATAAAATTTCAGCAGATTTTATGCGTCAAGGAAATGTTGAATTACGTATAGAACATTTTTCATCTATGGATAGTATACCGGGTTTTATTGGTCATCAATCTGAACGTTATTTTTCTAATGGAAGTTTATCATGGATAGATAATAATATACGAGATTTTGATTTAATAGGTTTTTCATATTCATTATTATCAAATATAGCAACATCTGGTTTAAATCTTATTCATACAATGATACCAGCAAGAGATATTGAAGAATTTTATTTATTACCACTAAATTTTATTGAATTTTGGTCTTATTGGTTAAAATGGACAGATAAACATATAGAAGAAATTCGTAATGGTATACCATTTAATCAAGAACAAGATTGGTCATTAATGAAATTAGATGGTCTTAATGGATATTTATTTTTATTTAATCCATATTATAAACAAATAAATCGAACAATTTTATTTAATGGAAAATTAAATTTACAAAAACCTTTAATAAATGGTTTATGGTTAATAAAAGAAATATATCCACAAGAAAGATTTATAGATTTAATTAATTATAATGAAACAAAAATATTTTTATTAGATGGTCAAAGTGTAACAGTTTATGAAATAATATTTTATCAAATATATCCTTCCGTTATTGATCAACCAATTCTTATTGGTATAAGTGGAAAAGCATATTTAACAAATAAAAATATTTTAATAATTAATGGTGTTTATGGTGAAGCTGGAACAGAAAAAGATAAAAATTCAGTAATAATTATTTTACCAAATAATAATATTATTTCAAATGTTTATTTAAATGGAATAGAAAAAAAATTTCATCAAGATTCACAAATAATTATATTAAATGAATCTTTAATATTTCCTGGATTATATTTACCACGTTCAGCAGAAATTTTTAATAATACAATTCTTGTTAGTGATTTATTATTGGAACAATTAAAAAAACGTCAATTAGAATATCCTATTCAATGGACTGAAAAAGAATTAAATGATACATCATGGTTAGGACCTCATCGTCTTTTATTATTTATATGTATTTTAAATCCAAATGATCAATGGAATATAACTGCTCAAATTAATAATCAAACAGTTATTGTACATAAAGGTTATAATACACGTGATCATTATGATAGAGATCGATTTATGGGTTTTTATATAGATTTAACAAATATTGTTATACAACCAAATATTAAATATTACTTATCATTAGATATGCCAAAACTTAATCCAGATCAATTTCAAGGATTATTTTTAGAAAATATTGAAAGAATTCTTGTTGAACCATTGTAAACTTTTTAGTAGCTTGCCTCTGTAATAGAATATACGCTCACCTATTTTACACTCGATTATCTCTATATTGATATCTACTGCATTACTTTCCCTAGATATAGAACTATTTATGAGCTGGAGAATTAAAAAATATTGACATTTATGTGGTGTCCATGAAAAAAAGATGTTTGTCTCTAGGTGAGTAGAAAATACTTGACCGAATGTTAGAATGGACATTAGACACAACATCGAAAGGGACTATTGTCTGATCTTTCAAACAGTTTTTCGTTTAGTTAATGACGAGTTCTAAAAATGAAATGTTATAGATTCTGTTTTTTTAAGATTAGAGACATTCAAAGCTAAGAAAAAAAAACCCAGTTGTTACTTGCTTCGATCAATTGATGTAGTGCGTCCCAATGCGAGATATATATAGACGGTGATCGATGATGAATCAAAGAGATAATTTAACGATTAATTGATAACATATTCTAGCAGCATGTTAACATTCATTGATAGAGATTTTTCCTAGAAATAAATCTTGAATCTATTAAGAAAGAATAAAACACACAAAAAAGGAAAAGATAAACTGCATTACATTCTCATTCTTTTAGCTAATTACAAACCATAAAAACTCTAGTTTATTTATCGCCAACTACGAAATAAAAATAAAAATAATGTATAGAAATGAATGTAATTACAATAATTTTTTTGTATCAACCACTGTAGTTCTTTTCCAATGAGTTTTTGCTTCTTGTATCGAGGATAAGGTATGTTCGAAGAATAGAGATAAAAAATAGAGCAACTCAACAATAAATAATTAATGCAAATCAAATTTGACAAAAAAAGTCCTTAATAGAAAATCCTTTTTTTAAAATTTCGCATTCAAATTGTTCTAATTTTAATAGGGTCCATCACAGCGCGCCCTAACGTCGTACGAGAAAAAAAAACTTTTTTCGCTTTTATTATCGCCAATATTAGGTCTAGTTAAACCATAACTGAATTAAAGATATCAAGTCATTTGGTTTTACAGGGCGCCACATAACCTTTGCCTCCTCTTTCTTCAGCCATATCAGTAAATGACATCATAAAGTGTTTTACACGAAATTAAAGCGCATTAAACACTGAATTTATGGGTACTAAATAGTAAGTGTCATCAAAATCTTTTAATGTCGAACTTGCGAACTTTTAGAAATTTCATGCTATTTTAGCACAAACGATTAAGATGATAATAATACAAAAAGCGAGTAACAATTTTTCCTTGGTTACTTTTATATGATCCCGTAGGACTCGTCAACATCTACAAAACTGTATATATGAAAAGTTGTGTTTCATGAGTATATCTCGAGACTTGTGAGGTCGTATAAATAATAAAAAAACTTACTTATATTGAGAAATCGAACGTTTTTCTTCAGTTCCAAAAAAAAAGAGATTTTAAAGGTTTTTTGATATTTTTCATATGTACAGTTTTGTAGATTTTGACGAGCCCTACGGGATCATATAAAAGTAACCAAGGAAAAATTGTTACTCGCTTTTTGTATTATTATCATCTTAATCGTTTGTGCTAAAATAGCATGAAATTTCTAAAAGTTCGTAAGTGCGACATTAAAAGATTTTGATGACACTTACTATTTAGTACCAATATATTCAGCTTTTGACGCGCTTTAATTTCGTATAAAACACTTTATGATATCATTTATATATAAGGCTGAAGAAGGAGGAGGCGAAGGTTATGTGACATCATGTACAAAATACTATTAAGTACTGTTGAAAGTGTAAACAAGTATTCATTTTCTTGGTCTTCACACTTCCAAAAATATTTTAAAGTATTTTGTAGTGGAAAAATATAAAATATTTTTAGAAAGGTTCAAGTATTACTACTTTTTTTTACATGGAGGTTTGATTTTACTTGGTTACACTAGATTTTAATCAATTCCTAATTGATTTCTACTGAAACCGTAATCAATTTTAATCAAAATTTAATCGATTTTAATCTGATTTTTTGCTGTATTTTTTACATGGGTGTAGCTAAGAATATTTATACTAAAAGTTTTATAAGCAATAATATGACACTAACATATCTAATTTATAAGCAATTTGAACACAGAGATAGATATAAAAACAACGAGATATGTAAATCTAATATATATAATGCGATTTCCAAATCTCGCCAACTAGTCATTTACCAGTTGGCGGAAGACCAATGAACTTCCACCAATTGTCCAAAATCTAGTATTTTATTGGCGAATATCCACACATTTTTGGGTAACATTTAAGCGCACTTTGAAGACTGCACATACACGCGTACAAAACGTACTTCGAATCGAACATTACTTACTAACATATATGTAGTCTCAATAGACCATATACTTGATTCAAAAGTCTTGAATTTGAAGAATTTGAAGAACTTTGTATTATATATTATGATTGTCCTCACCCTTTGTAGAGAGACAGGTCTTATTCGAGTTTCTACTTTGATTCTCATGGTAGACCCTGATGGAACCTTATCTAAAATTTTGGAACGAGTACATGATTACATTCTTCAAATTCTAATAGATCAATAACAAATAATTTTTTTTCTGTCGAAAAATTCTTGTTCCATCTCACCGTATGTTTAAGTATGCCGGTCACATAAACTTATACTTTAGTTCAAATTTTCAAATCCTATAGCACAGATTCATATTATATAAGCAAGACAAACAACGAGTTGTTCTTCCTGAAATCAAATTATTGTTATTTTTATCCAGCAGATAACAATAATTTCTCAATTTCAGTAAATGATCAGTGTACAAAATTGTATCAGACTAGTGAAAAAAACAAAAAGCAAAGACTTCTCTCAAGCTTCACATGAAGCCGATTTGTGATCTTATTTATCCTATTCTTTGTGCAAATTCAATCGATATGTAGATTTGTCATTGTATTTTCTCTTTCTTTTTGATATAAACAAAGACAGAATGAAATACAGAAACTGAAATAAGAAAAAGTTCTAGGATTGTCCAGATAATTTTTCGGCTTCCAAAACCGTCTGATCCATTGCCTTGAGAACTATCGATTGTGGTACATTCCAAGGAATTCGTTCACCATTCTTGTTTTCATTATAGTACTCGAAGACATGTTTGTCTTTGTGAAATTTATTGACGTGAACTTCGTCTTTATCGACAATAGCAAATTTAATTTCACCTTTTTCTTTGTCCAAATAAATTTCTTCATCGATCTGTTTATCGTTTATTTTCATTTCACGATAAACATGATTTGCTGAACGATCGACTGTTTTGACATCCTTGACTGGAAGATATTTTTCCGTATTATAAATTTTGTCGACCATAGCAGCCCAAATATAATCATAAGGCACAGATATGGTGTACGGTGATTTGAAACCCATCCCAACGAGCTTTTCGTTCGAGTCAGCCATTTTGTATAAGTTTAAACTACGTGTTTGTTAATGCAATCCTTTTTCTTACTGTACTGTCAACCGATTATATTTATGTTTTTCTTTTTGCTTCGTCAGCATGAACAACAAAAATTCGTCATCATGTAGCATAGCCACTCGTGGGGAAAGAACCAATTACAAAACAGCAGATAGTACACTGCTCTACAACTCTGATAGAGTGCGTCATCTATTGTTCTCTAAACTCCTTTGCCATTTTGTTGACTCTGATAAGGATCATGTTCTAATGCTTACTGTATGTACTTAGATGAAGATCTGATACCATGAAACATTTTGCTCTTAAGATTTATCCATTTATCCATATCTATAGCCTATTTATTCTATCCAATTCATTACATAAAATTGAAACTATCTTTGTTACGATGTTATATTTATTCATAAATAAATTTCATTATATCCGAGGCAGTGAAAGAGATACGATCTCGAATTAAAGAAACATTGATTTTATTTTCAAGCGATAATGTTACTAATCCACTGTCACAAATTTCGTGGATCACGAAATTCACCGCTAGTAACTAATCGACCATGACTATAGGGTGTCCAGAAAGTCACTAGAGTTAGAAATATTTGAAAATTTCCATTACGGCTCAACCAAACAGGCTCACTTTTTAATCAACGATAGAGGCATGTTCATACTCTAAATCCATACGGATAAGGTTAGTGAGAGCCTTAGTCAAATATCACTATCGACTTCGAAAAGAAAATTTTACTTTTGCACAGATAGAGAGAAAACATTATATAAGCTGGCGCAAAAGTTACTTTATCGAAAGGAAAATTGAATAATTCCATTATGGCTCAACCAAACCATCAGATTTTTTTTTACCAAGAGTAGAAACATGTTCACACTCCAAAACCATTCGAACAAGGTTCGTGGAAAGCCTTGTTAAGTGTATTTTTATTTTTCCTAATCTGTGAAAAGTAAAATTTTCTTATCGAAGTCGATAGTGATATTTAACTAAGGCTCTCAGTAATCTTATGGAGATTTTCAAATTTTTTTAACTCTAGTGACTTTCTGGATACTCTATAGAGCACCTATTTTCATCGTCGAAACTTAGTGTGGGTGAGCGTAGGATAAATCTATTTTTAGGCGTGAAGAATGCACAAATACGAAAAGAAGTTGATGAGATCATACACAGTGAATTATTTACTGAAGAACACTATTATCGAATTTGCGAAAGACTTCATCTCGACGAAAATAAATAGACAAAAAAACACATTTTTTATTGTGTTATTTTTCCCTATTCTTTTCTTTTTGCACTCTATCAGAACGATTTGTAAAACCATATGCTAGTTCTTTTTTATTGTTATTTGTTATCGTTTTTTTCGTTATATATATATATTCTTTTTTTATGTTTGAAGACACATATCTTTTTCACGGAGGAAAGACTGTCAGGGGCCGTTTCTGTAATTTTTCTTTTTCTTTTTTTTTCCATTATTAACATGATATCATACTGATATCTTATAATTACTTTCTTTGTGGTGTATTCGATCGTTTTCTATTTCTCTTTCTCCTCCCTGTTTTCTTCTATATATATATAGGTGTTTCTTCTTGTATGGAGTTGTTGTATCCAGAAGTGAGGTATGATTCATCTGCTCCATCTTCTCTTTTTATTGTTATTTTCTTTTTGTTTATCTGAATAAAGTCACACTTTATATTTAAATCATTCTTTTATTCGTTCTACTATCGCGTCCCTAATACTATGTATTTTATACCTCCATCTCCAAAAAAACGATCGAAAAAGTTTTCATCATTTTTTTGGAAAAGAGAAAAAAATCAATTTCCGAATTTCATTTCGAAACTTTGTATGAATATAGACTTTATCATGAATAGACTATGATTGAAGTTTCAGACCTTTTCGTGATTTTTATTCTACGATACGGCTATGTTAAAAACCTACTTTATATCACCCATATATATAGACAAAAATACCATACTCGTATATTCACTCTATTCCTCAGCCATCCCTTTTTAAAGAATAATTTTTGATATTATGTATTGGTCACGATTGTTACTTGACGTTAATCAAATCATCTTCAAAGAATAACGAATATATTTAGTTCTGATATATCTATACATATATATTTTGCTTTAAATTGTTATCTTCACTGTGTATTAATATAAAAGTATAAATATTTTTTTTAGAGATTTAATAGTAAACTATTAAATAGGGAATAGTCAAGAACATCCTTTCAAAAAATGTCCTAGGACGATTTTGCCTTGCATTTCGTTTTTGGAAAAAATATTCCTACGAAAAATTTCCCTCTATAAAAAATATATCCTTTAAAAATGTCTTCTATATAAAAAGTATTCTTTTAGTAAAATTTCAAAAATAGTGGGAATGACAATTTAGTCGTTTTATTTTTATTGGAATTTTTCGGCTAATTTTAATAATCATTGATAGTTAACATAGTTTTTCGACTATTTAATGTTGTTTTTGTAATCGTTGGTTTAGGTGAAATTGATGATGAAAGATGATGATGTTTCATTAGTTAAAAATTTGTATAGATACGACCAATCATACTAGAACAATTTTTTTTCCTTACTTCATTGATTGCATTTTGAGATAAACCTCTGTGCAATTAGCAACTTCACAAGGAAGTGAAGGACATTTTTTTCGAGGACAAAATGCAAGGACATTCTGGACGTAATTCATTAAATATACATGTAAAATCATTTAAAGACTGAAGAACAAAAAGGCAATAGAAATCGATTCTTATAGAATTAATATTGAGAAACTATGCAAATATTGGATTAAATAGTATCAAATATAAAATGAGAAAATGATATTGACAAGCTATTTCATTTTAACTAAGAAATATTCGAAATATACTAGCATGTTTGGCTCTTCTCATCTTATCTTCTTGATTGCTTTATTATGTGTTGTTGCTCATGGACAAATGAGTGTTGATGATTTAGCACGATGTATTATGTCTGAAGCATCGATTGGCAATATAGCTGAACAAATAGCGGTTGGTTTTGCTTGCCAACGAAATCCGAATCATGCTAAAAATCAGGAGCCAACAGAAGAAATTATTCAATTAGCCTATGATATTTTGGCTGGTAATGTAAATGATCTAACTCAAGGAGCTAATCATTGGTATTCACCTATTTCAATGCTTGCAATTGATGAAAGTTCCCAATGCAAGGAACCCATTGGAACAGGTGTGATGGATTGTAGCGGTGGTTTCGAAAGTATTTGTAATGCAGGAGATAATTACAAACCCAGATGGGCCGTGGAAGACAAATTTATTGATATTCCAGACGTGCAAGATTGCTACTTCAGATTTTTTAAACTTTGAAGAACGTTCAGTTTATGTACCGATTTTTAACGTTTCTTGAATAATTTTCTTTTCTTCTTTGAAATAAAGGATTATACAGCGTCTAAATCCTGGGCTTAAAATGCTAAAATTTTGTCTGTCTATTCAAGCTAATTGGAAAATAACATTTCATAAACCAATGAAAACATACCGATAGTCATTAGGACACGATTGACCAAAGCTTTTGAAAATCGACGAATTCGAATTTGTGATCACGTTTTTAGTATATGATATAAATGAATAAGTTTCTGATAGTTTAGAACACGATTTCTACGAGAAAGGACTAATCGAGTCTCTAGATAAGTGCTAATTGTAATATTAGATTCCAATCTTTTGCTTTTTCTTACTCTAGTATTCAATAGCTCCAATATCATTTTCAATATTCGTGTACAGATTATGTACGAAGTACAGTAAAACCTCCCTAAAGTGAACACTAATGGGACTGGTTAAAACATGTTCACTATAGGAGGTGTTCACTATATAGAGGTGTCATAGTGAATAAACTATTACATGTATACTGTGTATGATGAGTGATACATGTTGATGAGTACGCACATTTTTTGTTAGAATTTCCTCTGATTACTTAGTGCATAGAATAAAAAAAAA
>JAJEKB010020897.1:588984-628425 GCA_022393335.1 Macrotrachela quadricornifera
AGTAATAATTATTTAGAATCGGCAATATGACGGTGCCTGTTTTTTTTTACAATATATATAGTCAACACTATTGACGTATTTCTCATTTCTTCTCTTCGGTTGTTCGGTAAAACATACACGTACATACTACAATGTCAACATACAAGCTATACTATTTCAATGCTCGAGGACGTGCAGAAATAGCTCGTCTTATTTTTGCCGCTGCTGGACAAGAATTCGAAGATATTCGATATGAAGGTAGTGAATGGCCATTGCATAAATCTGAAATGCCTTTGGGTCAAGTACCTGTTCTTGAAGTTGATGGAGTTATGCTACCACAATCGATGACAATCGCTCGTTTTCTTGCTAAACAATTTGGTCTCGTAGGTAAAGACAATCTTGAACAAGCTAAAGTCGATGCTGTTGTTGATACAAGCATTGATTTGGCTCTAAAAATTGTACCAATTTACTTTGAACAAGATGAAGCCAAGAAAACATCAAAAATGACGGAATTCTTTGCTGATGAATTGCCAAAACACTTGCGAAACTTTGAAACTCTAGCAAAGTTATATAGTAATGGAGGTCCATTCTTTGTTGGAAATCATCTGACTTGGTGCGATTTAGAAGTATATGATATGTTGGATTTTATTCTTCAAATCAACAGTGACATTCTTCATGGTTATCCATGGTTACAACATCATCGCCAAGAGGTCGAAAAACAACCAAAAATTGCTGCCTATCTCAAAAATCGACCAGCCAAATAAATCTGAAAAAGAAATACTCAACAGAATTATCGAATAATTCTGATATATTAGAAAATTTTTAATATCTACATGCCAGAAGAACAATTTGCATGCATATTTATAAAAATAAGACTGATATTAGTAGATTTTAGATTAGCTAAATATATTCCATTAATACATGCTCTTTTATTTAATCTTATAAATTAATAAAATCGTTTCTTACTCCATGATGCAATATCATTTTCTTTTGAAAACTTTCACCAAGTTTTTAAGATACTACCATTAGTTCTGTTTATTTAATTATTATTGAAATAATTAAGCTAATTGTGTATAAACCATTTTTCAAACACTTCTAATGTTTATTGACTATATCTCAATGATTGTCATTTCGACTTATTCCGCATTGATAGATGTAAGTGCAAGAAATTGATTGGTATTAAAAAAATGTATCACCTTTCACATGGAAAGAACAGTAAAAGTGACGAATCTTTTTATAGTGAATAAGAGTTAAGATTGTGAGTAGTATCAAAACATTCAATGTAATAACAAATACTAAAATGGTTGTGTTAACCGTAATGATAATTTATATAACAACAACAGATGAGTATTCCAATAAAAAATATTGAAGTAACAATCATCATTATTTTTATTACTAGCATAGTACTTTGTTCTTTAAGAGAAAATATCGTTTTTTCGAATAATAATAATTATTTAAATATTAAATTAAATAAGGATCTGAAATCAATCATTTCATAATACTATCTAAGATATAATGTGTTGGAACTTGAATCAATGAAATATATAAAATCTTAAGCGTCATATTAGATTAAACTTTACGAATAGTCTTTTTTCATTTTCAACTTGCTGAATTGATTGACTTTCTCGTTTAATGACTAGCGAATAGTAACGATCTACTTATGATTTATTAAAGGACTTAATCTTTACTATATATATATATCTATATCCATGATTTGATCCATTGATATCTAATTGGTGATAACGATAAAACGACACATGCAGGCTTTTGTTGACATATTGAACTTTTACTTTTTCTTTTCTTCATTAAAACTAATTGATTCCAGTGCAGCAAATATTTTTTTGTCACAAAATAAAAATACTTCAAGGAAAAATCATATTGTATTTTGCTCGTTTGTAAAGAGGAATTGAACTAAAAACACAACTCTCATTTTTTTAGTAGCAAATATTCTATACTCAATCAATAGACTTTTGTTTTTTGAATGTTAATCATGTTATTGTTCTATTAAAAAATGTAATAGGCTTGGTAACGACAAACATATGAGATGAAATTATTCAGATGTTTGTAATTTCATACTAAGACACTAATG
Source organism: Macrotrachela quadricornifera (assembly GCA_022393335.1). Taxonomy (NCBI): domain Eukaryota; kingdom Metazoa; phylum Rotifera; class Eurotatoria; order Philodinida; family Philodinidae; genus Macrotrachela; species Macrotrachela quadricornifera. Next base: position 591,053 of record JAJEKB010020897.1, read on the forward strand.
ATAGATCAACATTTTTGTGAAGTACAAAAGATTTGTTGAATGTCTTCATCCCATTTTTGTATTTAATACTCAATAATTATGAAAGCCAGTAAAATGTTCTTTCAAAAAAAGAAAAATAATTCAATCGTTTGTAATAGTTGAATAAAAAAAAGAGAAATATTTTACTGGGCTGTATTATTTGTTCTTTGATGTATTCGTAAGTGCAAACGATTGTTTGATCGAACATTGCAGTTGGGCAAGTATCAAAGGTTGCATCAACAAACATGAAAAATGTAAGTTGAACTCGACAGATAGATAATAATAATAAACCAATTTCTTGTTTTTTATACAGAGGCGCAGCGTATCGAATATGAAAGAAGTGAATACGATATCTTCAACTACTAACAAGGCACAGGTAGCTAAGAAATTAGTCTCTTTGTATATAAGCGTAAAAGCAAAATAAGAACTAATTCTATTAATATGCCAATACTAGAGACAGACAGTACTTCAGAAAACTGATTTACATAAATAGAAAAAAAAGTAACAGTGGTTTAGAATATTATGAGCAAGTTCTTTTACTTATTCTACTAACGTTATTTATATTCAGAACATACCTAAAATATTGTTTTTATTCTGATTCTCATTAATCGTTATTCCCACCCTGCTCTTCAGCTTTAAGATGCAGTCTAAAATTCGAACTTCTGTTTAAGAAAAAAGTTTCGTTCTTTTGCTATTAAAAAAACCTTTCATAAATTCAACATAAAATACCAGAAATATTTTTATAAATTCTAATTGATATAGATGAGTTCTTAATGGAAATTTAAGATGAAATTAACTATTTACTGATAATATTCGATTCTAATCAACTTTCTATAATTAAAGGGGTGAGGGTGGGTGAGGGTGTGGATGAGGATACAGGTGTTGGCGAAAGCAAAGCAGAGAGTGAACTTTGATTTTGTTGTGGGCTTCATCCAGGCCCCGAAAGCAATTGTCTGGACAGCATCTTTGATGGAATCTGTAAAGAGTATCAAATATCTAACATTATAGTGTGTGCTTTTCTTTTCATTTTTCATATACTGATTATTATATAGAATAAACTTTCACCTATGAATACAAAAAATAAACTGACTCTTCATATAGCAAAAACCATTATTGACCATTAAAATATGTCATTTATATGGAATCTAACCAAATACTACTATAAATGTTGAAGTAATTATGTGTATACAGTTTACCTAAACAAACATCATCCTCATTTATATTGTATTGGTTTGTTTTTCGTTTGAAAAGGAGGTGTAAACAAACGAAGAATAATAACTACAGTATTTTAATACTACTATTTTTTAAAAATAATTTTAGTACTTTTTTGATTAATTCCATTCGTTGAAATTTCAGTACATCAAACTGTTTTGAATGCGTTTTTTTCGGGCTATATTTAGTATAATTCAAGATTGAACTTTGTATAACAGTTTGAATAAAAATTTATGTGAGTTTCCCCGCATTTCGAAAATTTTTAATTAGTTTTAAGTATGAAATGTAATCACTACAGGTGATCAATATCTATTTGTACAAGTTTTATGTTAATTTTATGATTTTGAGAAATTTAAAAGTTTCATCTTCTTTACATGTGCGATTGCAATAAAACTAACGAATAACCATGTTAATGAGAAACACTAAGTGTAATAAATATGAAGAAAGCTGAAATTGTAATTACAAAGAAAATAATGCACTGTGATCTTCTCGTAAATGCAAAGAGTTTTGAAGCCAATTGCTCTCCTATGATTTGCACTATGAAGGAACGCTTTTAAATGTTCTCGAAATTCAATAAAGTTTGTAAGGACAAAATGCAACTAGGAGATTATTAGATTATGGTTTCATCCATGGAAAATTATGGTTGAAGACGATGAATAGAGTCACTTGTAGTTTTCCTATAAAAGGTGATAAATAGAAGAAATCAATGCTAATAGTATTAAGAAAAAACAAAAACATCTAAACAGAAAAAAAGTAATGAGAGTAAAATTTTCAATGCTAAAATCTATACACTATTTTACTCCGATCTTTCTGAAAAGCAATGCAGGTGATGGCAGTAATTTTTTCAGCTCTAGAGTTGCTCAGCAATTACCTAAATCAAATTTGAACATAAATGAAGAACACACTACTAAGACGAACTTGAAATTAGAGACCTGCGGGAACGATTTTTTCCCGTGATTTCCCGTCCCGTTTCCCGCGGGAACGGGAACGGGAATTCCCGTTGTAATTTTGAGAACGGGAACGCGGGAACGGGAACAGTATTATAAAATTGATGTTCCCGTAACGAAAATTATGTTTTCTTGTTTTTCATGTGTTCTGATATTTTCAAAATAGATTTTTATCTGTAATAACTAAATAACTATTTTACATATGATTAATGTAAAAAGGGACAAACAAGATTCACATAATAATATACTATGAACCAATGCTCAAAGTATGACGTCACTAGAAGCTAGTATATTCTGATAGCAGATTTTGTCAGACACAATTGAGGAAATAAGAATAGGGATTTGGGAACGTTTGCGGGAGCGGGAATGTGGGAACGGGAACGCGGGAACGGGAATGCGGGATCGGGAAAGCGATAAAATTGTACGGGAACGGGAAAGCGGGAACGGGAACTAAATCTTTTTTCTGCGGGAACGGGAGCGGGAAACGGGAACCGAAAAAAATCGTTTCCGCAGGACTCTACTTGAAATACGTGAAGGTACCTCGATGGGACTTCAGAGACGAAGACATACATTGTGAACTTCAGAAAATTCAGAATACGTGGAATATAGCGAGGAAAGTAGCGTTTCCATCCATGATGAAATTGATATGAAGAATAAACTGCAGAAGTATCGCGATGCAGTCTGGTCTTGAAGGTCATCCGTGAATTTACCTTTTTTCAAAAGTTGAAAGTTTTTCGACGTCGTCTTCTGCTCTATGGATCTGTATAAAAAAAGAGCAGACTGGTAGATCCTCGTCTTATACCAATTGTTAATATATCAATTATTAATCTATGTAATGGTCTAAGATAAAAGAAAAACAAACACAAATGAATTATTCGAGAGAAAAAAATGAAAAACAAATGGTCATTTTCAAATCGAAATAACTAAAAAAAGTCACATAGAAATAGAAAATAATAAACGACTAGCAGAATATATATCGTTAGAATCCTAGTAGCACGAGAATAATACATGTAAAATAAATACTCTATCGTCTTCAAAAACAAATCGCAAAGAGAGAAAACATCTTATTAACCAGATCATATAAAAGAGGATTCCTTCTTATATCTTGCTCTTATAATGAAGAAGAAAATTCTTGCTCAAATCTAATTTATCGAGAGGGACAAGCCGTTAGACAATCAGATTCCGGAAAGAGTTTTCTCCACTATTGTAACGGCAAAGTATAATGTTATCCATGCCGATCTTGGGATGTGGAAGTCCTTCTTTCATATATTAGGAAGCTAACTGTAAAGACAAAACATTATCTTGTTTTGGTCATATGAAAGAAGATTCCTACAAAGCTTCTGATCACAACGGTCAACACTATATTTCATCCTTCTAAAAGTGAGGAAAAATCTTGTTACAATCTGATAGGTCAACGAAATACTGTATAACAAAGATTCTTTTGGTCGAAACATTATAAGCGAAGGCTGTTAAAACTTCAATTTCTTGTATTAGAATCGCTTCGGTGAGATAATCATACTCACAAATTTCCTTTTTCTTATCTATTATCCGGTAAAGTAATGCTAACTTCCCTTTCCTATCCCAATGACCAAAATCAGTAGAATCACTTAACAATCCCGGAATTTCGGCTCAAAAATACATTTCCTAAATATTTAACTAACAGAGACTTTATACGTATTTTATTGCACTGCCTAGGGTGAAGCACGATTATCAGCTATTAAAATAGACATAGACAATGTACCATCCGTACCATCCACTATCAATAACAGGTTGGTCACTGCATCTTTTAATAAAATTTCAATTGTATCATTTGTACTTTTATAGAAATGACAAAAAGGAAGAAAAAAAGAGAAAGATTAAACGCTCCACAATTTTCTTTATCATTTTGGGTGTCCTATTTGGATGTGGTATTATTGCAACAGCCATTGCTGTACCTATTCGTCTTTCAGCCAACAGTGCTTCCACTACTCCGTCAACAACAACTGGTAAGTATAATATAAGACAATATGTAGAAAAATGTTACGATTACCTAACTCATCGAATAAACATTATCGAACTGATTGATTTAAAACTCACATTGATCCATGTTGGAGAAGTCGTTGGAAGAGTGTACATAACAGAATGACGGACAAATCACGTCATCTTCTTTATGAATTTTTACATAAAATATCAGACTACAAAACTGTACAAGCATAACTGAGTTGTTGAGCCAATAACGAATGGAATTTCTCTAATCACTCCAAAAAAAGAACAGATCATCAGATCATTTTTCGAATATCGAATCATCACGCACCAGAACTTTACTATTGACAAAAATCGACTACCCGTTTTGATAAATGTTCTAGTATGAATAGGCATTTTCTAAGCACCAATGATATTTATAGGTTTGGTCTTATCACAAGGATTCCATATGCATAAAAATGATTCACTTCACTATCGAACCTCATTGCAAATATTATATAATTTTCAGTTTGTCAGGAACGATCGTTCTAAGGATATATATCAATCTTATTCTATCGACATGAATTACACTACAAATTCGCATATTTTGTATATCATTATTTGATTGATTTAAATAGATTATATTAGACTGAGATATTAAATGAAATATTATCTTCTACAACTAGATATAATTACACAATTTGAGTAGATCACGATTTTAGTTAGAAGAAAATAATCACTAATAAACATAGCATAAATTTTCCTAATCATCTCTTGATATTCTTAATGTATATATCTAATTAACTCATCAATGTCACATCCAACGTTATTGAAAAGTTATTTTCAGTAAAATCGAGAAAAATATAAAGCATATAATCACCACTCAGACTGATGCAATGCCAAAAAAACCATCTCAGAATAAATTTCCTAAGAGAAACGTAAAAAGAATATGACGCTACTGAACTAACGTTGTTTTTCATGCTATTTATTTTGCTATTCATTTATGCAATAATCCCAAAATCTTCCGTCTGCACTGTCTTCCTCTTATCTTCAAAAAACGATGAAATCCACCTCGATTGTAAACCCTCTGTTTACACATTAAAAACAAGCAAATATCTTCTACATAACATTCTTTAAATAATACACAGCTCCCTAAAATATTTTAGTTGCTTTACAACCACTACAACTGATAGTCACAACGTCAAATCTATCTACAACTTCCGTAACAACTACATCGGCTACGACACAAACTTCAACAACTGCAGTAACTACAACAACTACCTCGGAGATTACCACGACTACATCAGACACCACAACAACCACGACGACATCAGAAACAACAACAACCACATCACAAACAACCACAACCATGTCGGAAACAACCACTAGCACATCCAAAACAACAACAACTACATCAGAGACAACAACAACTACATCGGAAACAACAACAACTACTTCAGAAACAACCACAACTACATCAGACACAACAACTACCACATCACAAACAACCACAACCATGTCGGAAACAACCACTACCACATCCGAAACAACAACAACTACATCAGAGACAACAACAACTACTTCAGAGACTACCACAACCACATCAGAGACAACAACAACTACTTCAGAGACTACCACAACTACATCAGACACAACAACAACCACATCAGAGACAACAACAACAACATCAGAGACTACGACAACTACAACAGAGACTACCACAACCACGTTTGAAACAACCACAACTACATCGGAAACAACTACGACGACATCAGAGACAACAACAACTACATCAGACACAACAACAACTACATCAGAGACTAGCACAAGTACATCAGAGACAACAACTACCACGTCGGAAACAACAACCACCACATCACAAACCACCAGTACCACATCCGAAACAACAACAACCACATCAGAGACAACAACGACTACATCGGAAACAACTACGACGACATCGGACACAACAACAACATCAGAAACAACAACAACCACATCTGAGACAACAACTACCACATCAGAGACAACAACAACAACATCAGAAACAACAACAACCACATCAGAGACTACGACAACTACATCAGATACAACAACAACTACATCAGAGACAACAACAACCACATCAGAAACGATAACAACCACATCGGACACAACGACAACTACATCAGAAACAACAACAACCACGTCAGAAACAACCACTACTACATCTCAAACAACAACAACCACATCACGAACTTCTACAACTACATCGGAAACAAGTACAACAACATCACAAACAACAACAACAACATCACAAACAACAACAACAACATCACAAACAACAACAACGACATCGCGAACTACTACAACTACATCGGAAACAACTACAACCACGTCACAAACAACTACATCCACGTCACAAACAACAACAACCACGTCGCAAAGTACTACAACGACATCGAAGACTACCACGACCACATCACAAACTACCACAACTACTTCACAGACTAGCACAACTACATCGCAAACAACTACGAGCACATCGCAAACCACTACAACTACGACAGAAACAACTTCAACTACCTCGAAAACATCAACAACAAGTACATCAAGCAGTACTTCAACAGCTACAACCACGACAACAACGCCTATCCCACCAACTGCCGTCAGCAGTTTACCATCGTTTTGTAGTTGTGCCAATTTTAGCTTATCTTTGACAAATATCTTTTTTAGTACAGTTAATGTTACTTACCAATGGGAATCATCGATAATGGGTCAGAATGTTTGGGCTAACATTACTGCACCGAGCACAGCGTCATCATTCACCGTATCATATCAAATAAATTCAACAGATTATCGATGTCGTATTATTGTTCGAGATTCAGCATTGCTAGTATTCACATCAACTATTGTAACTGTTACGAATGCTTATTGTGCTCCACTTGTGGTTAGTTGTAGTGCCCAAGATCTCATAGATAATTTTATATTGGCAGGTGAATCAGGTACTCAAATTAATAATTTGGCAACTGGTTGTGCTGCTAATAGTTATGATAACCGTACCTCACAATCAATCACTTTGTTTGAAAACAAGCTCTATACAGTTTTAGTATCAAGTCAATATGCTTCAAATCAACAATTTGCTATTTGGATTGATTTCAATCATAATTTTATATTCGAGTCATCTGAAAGAGTAGCATATCAATTATTAAATTCGACTTACAATACACCAGTGATTATAACCATTCCATCCATCAGTTCAGGAGGTAGACTTGGTACTCATCGTATGAGAGCAACAGTAGCCTATGCAAATACACCGAATCCTTGTGCTGCATCTATTACATATGGTGAAACACACGATTATACAGTGAATATTATAGCATATACACGTAAGTTCAATTATCTTTCATAAATATTTAAACTAACAAAGGTATACGTGGCAACTGTTGATAGCACATGATATTTCTATTTCTTCCATTAGATAAATATACTGAAAAAGTGTGATTGAAGTGCATATAATCTATTTATATCTTTCATAATCTAATATACAAACAGAAAATTTTAATTACACTTACAAATGATTATCTAAATTTTGAGTTGTGCATCATAGTCGTAGATCTTGTAAAAGAAAGTTTGAAGTATTTGTTTTTTGGATGATCGTAAAAAATGTAATTACATAAGTTTGTGATCTATCTATTCTACGAAAGAAAAAGATAATTAAATTGTTTCATCGATAAGCTTCTGTTAATCTATTAATTTATTGCTTGATTGTAGCAAATTATATAACATACTCGCAAAGCTTCACAGGTGGAGTAATTTCAACTAGTCAATGTTCAGCATGGTCAACTTTCGTTGCTCAGTTAACAGTTCGACCTTACACTTTATTAACACTTCGTGGTTCACGTGATACAGTTGGAGTAACAGTAACTGATCCATTTATCATAGGTAATCTTGCATTAGCATTAAGAACATCAACAGCATATGGACCAATGATATCGAATTCTCTTCCATGGGCTGTTGGTTTATGTGGAGGTGGATATGAATTGAGTGCAAGTGGTGCAGTATGTCTTTGTGTAACAGGTTATAATGTACGACCCTGTATTGGCAATTCAAATTGGGGTGGAACAAATGGTACAACTTGCAGTGCAGCAACTCAGACAATAACAGTGATATTTCAATATTAATATTCCATTACATAGAACTAAGACTTAATAAAGGATTTTATATAGTTTTTTAGTCTATTTTTATTTGTATTATTAACCTTCCTTTTAATCATATGTACATTGAATCTACAAAATTAATTTTTCTTCTCATTATATTTTATTATTATTATTATTTGTAAATAAAATTAGAATAATCGAAGAAACGGAAAATGTAAAATTTTGTATAAATGCTCATGTATTCTTTATTTAATAATCGTTGCATTTAATTGTATCTATAATATATTTTTTTTGATACAAATGCAGACTTATATCTTGTGTACTCTTCAATGCTTGTTTAGAATTATGTTGGTATGAAATCTCATAAACACTTAATTTTGGAATATTACAATCAATATAATCTTCTGTCTATTAAAACTTTGTAACTATTATCTCATGGTATAATACAGAATTAAATCTTGACCAGCTGCCAATCGAAACATCAAATGTTTCGCAATCGATGAATATATCGCTATGATTTCAGGTATTATATGAAGACAAGACATATAATACGTACCAACACATAGTGAGTTATCATTAATTATAAATTGTAAACAAATGGGAGTATTGGCTGTAGCCATAGCAGTTTCTCAAGGATCGAGTGCGAATTATATGAATTAACTCATGACAAACTTTTATAAATTCCATTCATATCCATGCAAAGAGGTTTGAGATTTACAAATCGAACCTTTATAATCTCTAATTCTGATCATAGAAATGGAATTATATTCCGATCGATCAGCATAGATAGACATTAGTAAATTACACAAAATAACATAGGCAAGCATTATAGTGTTGAAAAATATGTTCGAATTGTCGAATAAGTAAATAGAACAAATCTGATGTAGAAGAATGCGACTTATATAAGGATGAAAAGAGCAGAATACATAAACAATCCAATGAAAAGACTAATGATAAAAAAACCATAGAGAAAATAACGCACACGAATAGAGTTCCAAAATAACAGAGAATACATCCTATTCCGCAATCTTGAATAGTGTGAAATAAAGCGAGTGCTCAAATAACATGAAGAAAAACAAGATTAGACGAATATAATAAGTTGCTAAAAATAAATAAAAAGATTTTTTTTAGTAATAATAGAACAACATGAGTTACACAAGTGATTGTTATTTCATAGTGTTTTTTTATGATTGTTGGTCATAATAATGAAAGAAAGGAGATCTTTATGATAACATTGTTGTTTTATTGATGAATGTAAACCTATGTGTATAGTTTAGTGCAAGAAAATTTTGAATGTATTATTGGAAAAATCTTATTTTTCTTTGATTTCATCTCTTTTATCTGCAATGAACATCTTCACATCTAAAAAGAAAATCTGTATTATATTCTCTTCATATATAAAAAAAAAGACTAATTCTTTTTTAGCAATCATTTTCATATTTTTAATTGGTATATAAAAGAAAATTTTAATCATAAATGATATGTTAAAGTTTATATATTATCAAAATGATCCTTTTGGTTGAGACGCTGCATTTTCATCCGAACATGCACGACGAGTAAATTCATCCATACAAGCTAAACGAAGTCGTTCAACAGTTGCTGGAGAATGAAGTGTAAAATAATCCGATAAACCTTGCTGTTCTCGATATGCCATACATGCTTGTTTTAAGGCAAAAAATGCTGAAGTACCAAGTAATAATGGTGGTTCACCAATACCTTTAGATGAATAAACAGCTCGAGGATTTAATGAATCGGATAGAAGTGAAACACGAAAATCAATTGGAACATCACCAAATGATGGAATTTTATATGTATCTGGTCCTCGAGTATATAATTCTCCTGGTTGAATCCATTTATTTTGTTTATTATCACCCCAAATAAGTTCTTCCATTGTATATAAACCAACTCCTTGCATAAAACCACCTTCAATTTGACCAATATCAATTTGAGGATTAAGTGATATACCAACATCCTATAATTAAAATAGATTTATTATTATTTAATAATAAATTTAACATACCATAAGAATATCAACACGTATAATATGCCAATCTCCTGTTAATACATCTAATTCAACTTCTGTTACTGCTGCACCTTGTGTAAAATAATTGTAATTAGCTCGATTTTGTGTAAAATCAAGATCAAATATTTTAGGTCCTAGATAAAAACCACGTGCACAAAGATCAATACCAGAAAAATAAGCTTGTAAAATAAGATCTTTCCATGAAATATTAATATTATTATCACTAATAACTGTATCTAATCGTTGACGAAGTTGTTCACAAGCATTTTTTACAGCCATTCCATTAAGATCTGATGAAACAGATCCACCTGTTGGACTTGTATTATGTATTTTATCTGTTGCTGTTTCCTTAATTTGTATATCATCAATATTACAACCTAATATTTCAGCAGCTATTGATATCATTTTTGTATGTAAACCTTGACCAAGTTCGACTCCTGCATGACTAACTACTACAGTACCATCTTTATAGATATGAACAAGAGCTCCGGCTTGATTGATATATCGATATAGAAATCCAATACCAAATTTAACTGGTATCATTGATATACCACGTTTACGATAAGTATTATCATGATTAAATTTCTTTATATTAATTTGTCTTTGATTAAAATCACTTGATTGAATAAGTTCATCCAAAATTCGAGGAACATTCCATAATTCTAAAACTTGTCCATAATGTGTTATATCTCCTTCTTTAAATAAATTAAGACGACGAATAGTAAGTGGATCACATTTAAGATATGTAGCAATATGTTCAATAATTGTTTCACATGCTAACATTACTTGTGGTCCACCAAAACCACGAAAAGCTAAAATAAATTATATATAGTCTTTATTTAAATATCTTTTTTTTTTAAATAACAGACCAGTATTTGATGGAAGATGTGTTTTACATACACGACCGCGGATTTTCATATTGGGAAATTGATAACTATTACCCATATGAAGCATACCCAATTGCATTACAGCTTCTGATGCATCCAATGTTGAGCCGGCATTGCTAAACATTTGAATATCAAGTCCTAGAAAACGACCTTCATTAGTAAATGCTATTTTATATTTTATTTTATATGGATGACGATGTCCAGTTATAGATATATCGGTATGACGATCAAGATTAAGACGAACAGGACAATTAACTTTATTAGCAGCTACTGCAATAGCCAAACATAAAGGAAAACTATAATATTGAAAATTTTTCTATATATTATATTTCATAGAAAAAAAATATTTGACTTACGATCTTGTTTCTTTTCCACCAAATGCCCCACCAACTCGTTTGACATGACATGTTATTTGATTAACATTTCGTCCAAGTACTAATGCAGTTAATTCTTGAATTGTAGATGGACTTTGTGTTCCAACATATACTGTTACTTCTTTATCATCATTAGATGGTATAACCATACAAGAATTTGTTTCCATATAAAAATGTTCTTGACCACCAATATAAAATGTTTCTTCTAATATATGTTCAGGATCAATAAAAGATTTTTCAATATCACCTTTTTCAAGACATAATTCATCACCAAAATAAGATTGATGATTAATAGCATCTTCAATTGTTAATATTAATGGAGATAATAATTCATAATCAATTTTAATAAGATTAGCAGCTAATTGTGCTGCATGTTCAGTTTCACCAATAACAACACCAATTATTGCACCAATACAAAGTGCTATTGATGATACAAATACTTCTTCATCTGGTAATACACCAAGCATTTTATTCGAACCGGGTACATCGAGATAATTAACAAATGATACAAAACCAGGAACTTTTGAAGCAGCTTCAATATCTATTATTATATTATTTTAATGAGATGTATCAAAATAATAAAAAAAGAAAATATCTTACTAATATCTTTAATTCGAGCATTTGGTTTTGTACTAAGAACAAGTGCAGCATGAAGTGTATTAACTAATGATGGCATATCATCGACATAGATAGCTTCACCAGTTGCATGTAAATAAGCTGATCGATGTGGTAATGAACTGCCAACAATTTTTTGTGTTTGTGGTCGTTCAGGTATTGTTTGTTGTGCATGAGATATTGGTCGATGATAAGAAAGTATACTTGTATCAATTAATGATTGACGTAATTCATGACATACATATGAATAAAATTTAAAAAGAAATGATTGAATTAATGTTCGTCTAAAATATATTGATAAAATAAAAAACAGAACATCTATAAAATATACTTACTTCAATTCAACTTGTCCACCTGGACTTAATTCATCTAGTGGCATTTCATTGAGAAGTAATTCATATGTTTGATTAATTGTTTCTTTTGTCCATAATAATCCAATTAATTGTTTTTGAGTATTTTTTGCAACAATTGTTTTTGATGACATTCCACTAAATGAAAAACAAGTTGAAATTATTTTCCATTGATTATTATTTAAATTCGATTGTTCAAGTTCAACTTGAAATCCAGCACTAACAATTCCTCTTGAATCATCTCGACGACGTGCTTGTTTATATGATTGAAGAAAATATTTATTTGATGATTTTGGAATAGGTATATGAATAGCAATAAGAACTTCATTATCTGCCATTGATACACGATAATTACCAAGAAAAAAATCGCATAATGATATATATCGTGCTTCGATATTATTAGCACAATGTAATTCAATTGTAGCATCAGCAGCTAATAATACTGGATTTATATCAGAACTAAATTAATAAAAGAAAAATGAAATATTATAAAGATTTTTTGAATTCTATTTACATAGGTGAAGCAGCAATTATATTTCCACCAATTGAAGCAACATTTCGTATTTGTGTTGATGCAAAATATTTCATTTGATTAAGTAAAACTTGACAAAAATTATTATCATTACTCCATTCAATTAATTTTGATTTTAAACGTGTAAATGTAACACCAGCTCCAATATATATCGAATTATTAGTTCGTTTTATTTCTTGTAATTCATTAATATGTGTAATTGATATAAGACGAGGATAATAAATTTGTTGAAATTTTCTTTCGATTTGTACTGTTGTATTACCAAAAATAAGTTTTGATTGATTACCTGGATATGTATGACGAAGTTCAAGTAATTCATTAATTGATATTGGACGATACCATTCAATTGAATTACCTTTTATATGTATTGATTGAGGAATATAATCTTGAAGTTTTAAAGGAAATTCAATTTGATTAAATGGTAATGAATTTTTTTCAATATATGAAAAACATTTATCATATGTAGTTGATGTTGTTAATGATGATTTATTATAAGAAATTTTATCTATATCATTTGCAAATGTTTTTGCCGCATCAAGAATTGGACGATATCCAGTACATCGACAAAGATTTCCATCAAAAGCTTCTTCAATATCTTGCATTGTTGGTAATAAATTATTTTTTGATGTAAGAGTACCATATAGAGACATAACCATACCTGGTGTACAAAATCCACATTGTGATCCAGATAATTCAGCAAGACGTGTTTGAGTTGGATGAAGATTTGATTTGTTTACTGAACCTATTCCTTCAACAGTGATTACATGACATCCATCAACAGAACATAAAGGTGCTAAACAAGCATTTATTGTACGATGTTCGATTTCATTAGATGTTTTATCAATACATCTTGATATAATAACTGTACATGCTCCACAACCACCTTCTCCGCAACCTAATTTTGAACCAGTTAATCTTAATTCTAGTTATAACGTATGAAAAAAAAACATGTCATTTTGTGAATATTGAATATTCATAAAACTTACTATTTCTTAAATACCAAAGAAGAGTCCATTCGGGTTCAATATTACGTTCAATTATTTCTTTACCATTTACATAAAAAGAGAGATAATTCATCGCTACAATGTGATACCTTAAATAATGTCTTTGTGTTAGTAATATGAAGATAGATATATGTATGTTCTTACAAATATTAAAGATAAAACAAATGAAGAATTGAAGAAAATGATATCAGTATATTTTTATCATAAATAACAATGACCAGGCAACTCAATGGGTAATATACATGTGTATATTTTTCATTCTTTATACTGTGTTCTTATCAAATAGTAGAGATATATATGGTTGAAAATGTTTTTTTAATTCGAATCTGTATAATTTCTTTTCCGAGGATTTCGATCATAGCCTTACTAAATATGATCTATTTCAAATTGCAGTAATTTTAGTTTTTCGGGAATCAGTCTTAGTTCTGTTGAGATTCATTGATGAAAATCATTCGTTTAATGATGAACTAAGATTTTCTAGAGCATTTGTTCTTATTTGCATTCATTTCTACTATACTAAACAAAAGGATCCATTAAGTCAAGTTGTATTGATGAAACATGATTAGGAAGACAATCAAAGTAAACAAATCATCCTCAATCAATTACACAATAATTATAAAAGAAAAAGCGGAAAGGATTAAAATCACAACACGATATAGCACTGCATATCTTATAAATAATCTGAAAACTAACGTATTAGATATATAAAAAGGAAAAGAAGAAAAAACAGATTAATTATTAAACGTATTATAGTTTTCGTTATATTATATAGAAGATATACGGATAAACCTAATACTAGTTTAGAAGTGATTTTAGTATAAAACAAACATTTAACAAATATTGGCTCTAAAATAATTTTAATGGTCATATAGTAGAGAGTCCAGAAGGCACACTAATATCTATCCAAAAAAAAAGATGGCGGCGAATATTTTTGCAGTAACTCAAGAATGAAACGAACTAGAGACCTGTGGTTTTCACCATTAGACTTCAAACATTATTGGGCACATAACCATGCTAAATTTGATTGGTCCACTTGCTGGCTTGGTTGGTAGGGCAAAGTGCCCTCTTGTGATCCACACAAGGTCGATCTCTCTCTCCATCACGTATCTTTATAGAGTTATAAGAGCCTCACAGAGACCACCGATTTCGAGTAATAGACACATGAACGGTCAGAAATATATCGCGATAGGAGCAATTCATCATGCTGATTCTAGAGACGATAATAGATTTTTTTTAATTTAAGGGTGGGGTGAGGGTGCTTGGAAACTTCTTCTTATAGGCTTATCCAACTCTTGACCTCTAAACTTTGATCTTTGATTTGACACAGACATACACTCATTGAGCATCACAACTATATATAGATTTATAATCCTATAAAACAGCTCAAAAAATGAATCCATTTCTTTTAATAATTGTTTAAATTTTTTTCTATTGCGCATCTGTCCGAACGAGTTATGATTTTTGCGAGCAATTGTCCTAGCACGTAACTATCCACCTGAGCAAGTGTTGACCTGCAATTGTCCTTATGCACAACTATCTTGCTTTAGATTTTATGATTTATTTAGGTCGAGATGCCTTTAAAATAAAATGTTATTAGCATTTCGACATATTTAATGTGTGGTTAGCTAAAACGTCTTTATCAATACTTATCTCTTATACTTATACAGCAAACAAGACCACCTATGTTAGTTGATGTTGAAGGTAAAAAAAACCATTCGTGGTGGCAAGCAAGATAAACAGCCTTGAAAAGAATATGACCGTGTGTGAATACATTTTCTTCGTGTCGTAATATTTGCAAACGCTTGTAACTGAGTTAAAACGAGATAATTACGTTAACCTTGATAAATATGTGGCTATATAAAGTGACAACTACTGTTTAAAAAGTATCACTTCTTACTTAAACTACAACTAGTTGTTTCACCTCCAATTATCAAATAGGTATATATATGAAGGATACTATCCTATTTTGACTTAATATTAATATATATCTAACATTTTTTATAAGGCAAATATCTTTGCATACTCTTTAATCACTCACTATCAGTTGTATTTTCATAAAACTTTGAATACATATTAAACCTATGAAGTTGTGTTCATAAACGTTTTTCTAGTCTCCACATCTTGCTATTCAAACATTTTCTAGAATCAACGCATCGAATGGTGTTCTGTTGCATGCAAATTTTTCTTTTGATTTATTTTATGCTATTGCCTTCAGAATTATTTTATTTCGAATGAAAAAAAAAACTTCTTATGTGTTCCTTCTCTTTACTATCCGATACCAAAACCTTAAAAATTTACATCAACAAGGAGATCTCCTTTCCCACACTAAAAAAATACATTTCTTTTCATTCTTTAGTTCCTGGAAAAGTTATATTTCGAAAAAAGTGAAGATTAGACTAATCGGGCTGAAGTTTTTTTTATCAGTACTTTGGTACTATTCAAGTGAGTTTTTTTTCGTTCCTGTACAGTTTAGCAGCTTTTATTAATCATGATGTATAAAAATGATATTTTGTAAAATACAAAAAGATCTATTCGAACTGAGACTAATTACAGAAAGATTTTTAACTGGAAAAAGTGAAGTATTGATTTTTGTGAGGAAAAAAAGCTTTTGTTCACTTTTAGCCCTTATAACTCTCTAAAGAAGACATCTGACAATTGGTTTTTTTTTATTTTCATCAAGATCTATCTACTCTGAGAGTTTCATCAATTTTCGTCTGGCCATTTCGTAGAAACATGGAAAATTAGGGAAGAGGTTCCTTCAATACATAAGTAATACACGAACAAATAAAAAGAGCTAAAGTTTTCTGAAATAAAGCATATTGACAAACATGTTCAACACACATTCAATATTTTATATATATATATAGATTCAAGAGAACTAAAAGGAGAATTTCTTTATTTTTATAGGTTTTGTCATATCAAGTAGGACAATGACTTCACATACAGAAGATTCACGTATGAAATTTCTATCGTCTCTTATCTATAATTTTTTGCTTTATTTTATTTCAAGAATTAGAAGTTGAAATGATGGTACTTAGCGATGATGATCGAACTACGGGAACTGTTTACAAAACACAATCATCAAAACGACCGTGAGTATAACTTCGATATGATCTAGGATGACAGTAAGGCACATATTCTCTTATGGAAACAAAATGAAATTTTTTCAAATGAAAAAAATTTTCTTATAAATAAGACAGATCTATCTATTCTCTGAATTCATACAATATGTTTCTCGAAAGCCCGTCAGAAAACATATCGGTGACGGCGTCTATAGATGCAGCAAATATTTAGGTTAGTTTATTTATTTTAAATAGAAATAAATGGAAAGGTGAGTTTCGCCGGCTGGGTATTGGTTTTTTATTGATGATACTTCTTGCAACCTTGGCCGTTTTCGCCATTTGGAAATTATCAATTAATAATCGAAAATTCGCCAGCACAATCAACAATAAAGAAGGTTAGTTTTGAGCTTTGGTTCGATGGTCAACACTCTCTAAATATATATGTAGATACTCAAGAGATTGCCTTCAATATCGCATTTACCACAAACTATACTCCAAAGAACAAATATCAATCAATGGTCATAAAAAATATTGATCGTATCATTAATCAAGTATGATATTCATGCAATAGTTTGTATCGTTCATCTGTTTTCTTCTAGCTTCCTTTGAAATTAGAAGGACAAAAAATTCAAGTTATCAAGGCGTTTTTTCACACTGATTCTCAATCCAAAGAGCTTCATCAGTAAATACTCTTTTTTCATACGATTTTCTTACCTATGTTTCGATTTCAATTAAGGACGGCGTGTGAAGAACCATTGCCAGGAAATACTCTTCATATAGATATGATTGTTTCTTATTCACGTAAATGTACTAATCGAAAAAAATATATGTGCAAGATGCAAGTTCTAGAAGAATTAGATAATATATTTAGTCAAATGGGAACCATTTCTGTCAAACTTCAATTTGATGATAATCGTTTCGAAAGTATTCGTATTAAAATGTGCAGTATCGCAGAAACAACAGGTAAGTCAGAAAGCATTACTTCATAAGTATTACATTATTAATCATTGACAAACGGAAGAAAAAAAAAGAAAAGTAATGGTAACATAAGAACAAAAGGATAGCCTAAATTTCACTAATTGATGAAAATCAGAGTCCTCGAAGAAAAACTAGAAGAGAAAGAAATGGCAATCATAATAGGTACAAAAATTTCAAAAAAAAAACAGTCACTTTCTTTCATTAGACTCCTAGATTTTTCGCATTCTTTCTATTGATGATGGAGTAACACAAGATTTTAAAAATAAAAATTATTTTTTTTTCTTTGGAATTATTAGAATTGCATTGTTATCAACAACGATAAAAACAAATGAAAGTCATTTAATATATATTATTTGTATAGTTTGTAGAAAAAGGAAACAACAGTGGCATTGCAATGTATAGGGATAAAAATTTAAATTCATCACCTTGAAAAACGTCATTAAATTCAATTTATAGGGGTTTTGTAGAAATTCACTAAAACTTAAAGATAAAGGGTGATGTAGAATTCATGATTCTATCCGGATACTAAAGATTTCTATAATGAAAGGCGTAGTTCTTACTTGAATTTAGAATCAAAAGACACACTAAAAAATGACTTTTGATACATCCTGCTAGCTCATATAGTAAGAAAGATATAAGATTAGAAATATGTCTCACAGAAAGGAAGATTTAACTTTAAGTCTTGTAAAGCAAAAACAAGAAAACAATTGACTAACGAGAGAAGCACTCTAACTGTTCATTGTCGTTTGATTCTATCTTTTCCATATATATATATCACGATGAAATATGAAAAAGCTTAAGAGAGATCAGACTAATGTCGTTTCCTTCCTAAAATATTGACAATTTGGTCTAAATTCTGTATTAAAATCACATGTTTAATTTTCGAGCTGAAATTTCCACCATAAAATATTGTTTATATCAAAATTGGTACTAAAATATTCAGGGTTTTTGAAAAAATAAAACGTTTGAATTACGTATCAACTGCTGATATGAATAACATCTTATGCTGGAAATTTCAGTTCGAAAATCAAAAGTATGATTTTAATATAGAATTTGGACTTTTATTAGGAATTAGACTGAAAGATCAATATTTCAATAAGGAAGCATCATTAACCTGAACTATCTTAAACTTTCTTTTTCTTACATACTTCATTGAGATGTATGTATGAACAAAAGATAGGCTCAAATGATGTTAGAAAGTTGGGGTACTTTTGTCGTAACACGTAAGAAAATTAGAGCATTTATTCAATTAAGTCATAATAGTATAAAACGACCAATTGCCATGCTACCTATGATCATTGTTTTCATAATGGCGGGAGATATTAGAAATTTTAAGTTCGAAAAAGTGTTAATGTAATGATTCTGCTCCTTATTTTAATTCATAGAAATGAAATTTGAATTTCCTCAATATTAATGATCTTTCCGACAATTTAACGAGAATCAACATTCGGATTTAATCTGATAAACATGTGTTGTGTTTTCTTAAGTTACATGGTATACTAATCATAATTACTTTAGTCAATTTGATTTTCTTTATCTATAACAATTAATTTCAAATAAAGATTTGACATTAGAGTTCTACTAGCTTATTTTGTGTGAAAAAACTTGTACAAATATATATATAATATTCAAGAATGTTATTACCTTAGAAATTCTGAAAGCTCTTTTTTAAGATGAACGAAATATTTTCATCAACATTTTATGAAACAAATTTTACTATGCAATAATGTGAGTTTTTATAAGAAACAAATACATAATAATGAATCTTGGATGAAGAATACTCCTGGCGGTTAATTCGAAGTAGAGTATTGCAACCTGCTATCGGGCACTCGTACAGGCAAAATGGATGAGAGTACGCATTAGAAGCGGATAAGAAGTAGGGGTACTCTACATACCCTATTTTACCTATTTTGGTAACACAGAAACATTTGTAGCTCATTACAGTTACTTAATTTCCTCTACTATCAACTGATGTTTTAATTAAAATGAAATATTTTTTCAATATAAGGTATATCACTATTATGAAAACTATTTAAGTTAAGCAATTGGTACAATATTGTTGATGGAATACAATCATTCTTTTGTTTACTTAGTTTTGGTTTGAACTCTTTTTTTGTACATGGCGAATTTCACTCTCACAATTTTGACAGAGTTTAGCACGTATTTTGATTTTCCCATGGCTTATTTTTTGTTCTTTCTATTAGATCCGACTGATACATAATAACTATGAAGTCTCGTCTAGAAATATGTAATATTAATCTTTGCTTAGAATTGAAGAAATAAGT
Source organism: Macrotrachela quadricornifera (assembly GCA_022393335.1). Lineage (NCBI taxonomy): Eukaryota > Metazoa > Rotifera > Eurotatoria > Philodinida > Philodinidae > Macrotrachela > Macrotrachela quadricornifera. The sequence goes on from JAJEKB010020897.1 coordinate 611,420, forward strand.
TAGGGTAAAGTTGTTTGACGATCTTTATCTACAAACATAATGTATCAATTAAATTGAAATTAAGCAGTAATCTATATACGAGATGAGTTAAAAAGCCAAAATACTTCTTGCTTCTTCACACACATAGGTCTTATCCATTATTTCAGTAATACTATATTAATAGAATAAACTTTTTAATTACTTATTATAAAATATATTCGACTGAGCACTTTCTAGAATGTGAAACGTTTTATTGTAAATAAATAATAGTTTGAAGATGACAATGATTTCATACAGTTACTATTATATGAAAAGAAAATTGTTCTTTTTTTTATGCAAAGCACATCTGTAATACCGATTTATTCCTTGTTTAAACGAGCTCTTGTCAACTTCAGTAAACATAAACATTTATTCGGAGAACATACATAAAAAATATCGTTTCTAAAGTTGCGATATGTGTGCGAAAGTATTTTTTGGCAGAAAAATGGGCATTTAGTCTAATCAATAATACAGCAAAGTTAAAAATAATATTATTTTTCTTCAAAAACAAGGGAAATTGAGTACCTGAACAATCTATCTCATTCTGAAAAAAAAATACTGCACCATTTGAAAATTAACATACGAAAACCTTGACAAGTAATGGACGCATAGGAGTCGAATATGTCTAAAGTATTTTTGTATCGATATAAAAACTTATACTCGCGCAGTACTGTAATTTAAAATCTAATTTGCAGTTTCAGATTGCAGAAAGTCGTATCAGAAAATATTTAGAACATATTATTTTCTATTTGCAATGACTAACAATAATAGGAATAGAATTACTATCACAAAATTTAAACATCTATCTATCTTCCAACAAACAGCTCAGTAAATCTATAAAACGAATGCTATTTATCAGTAAAAGAACCATGATAGTGGAAGAATAAAAAGCTTCAATAAACTATTTTTAGTTTCTACATCGATGGATAAGTCACCTCCAATTACCGATGATACAATAATGAGTGATCCTTCTCTAATCTCAAAATATTGGTCTAATTTACGTCCATATGCTGATAATCCTGCGAATTTTTTTGGTGTACTTGATACTGGTTTACCGAAGGGTTGTCAAATTGAGCAGGCTCATGTCTTACACCGACATGCTAAACGTTATCCAGTCTTACCTGAATTTCATTACATGGAAACACTTGAGAAAAAAGTAAATCAAATGCGTGATAAATTCACAGGTCCATTATCATTTATGAACACATGGACACTTCGACTTGGAGAAGGCTTATTATTAGGACAAGGATTAAGTGACGAATATGAATCAGGTGCAAACTTTTGGGCTAGATATGGACGTCTTTTATACAATGCTCCAGCAGGTCAACCCATATACAGTGATGTTGGTCAAAAAAAACCATTCTTTAGATGTAATGATGTAAAACGTATCTACGATAGTGCTCGTTTATGGGCTGAAGGATTTTTTGGCTCAGAAAATACAACAAATAAATATACACTTTTAGTAATGCCACGTTCTAATCCAAATAATACATTAGGAAGTTACGCTTCTTGTAATAACTTTGCTAAAGCTTCTCCACCATTTAATGATTATTCAAATGTCTATAGTATACCTCTTCCATATTTCTTAACCAATGCATCAATTCGTCTTTCATCTTATACTTCATCAAAATTAAATTTTACATTTGAAGATCTCTTTGGAATGCAAGCATTATGTGTTTATGAATATGTTGCATTAGGTTCTAGTGATTTTTGTTCATTATTTACATTAAGTGAATGGCAAGGATTTAACTATGTCCTTGATTTATTCTTGTATGATGGTTTTTCATTTGGACAACCTGGAGGTAGAGCTCTTGGAATTGGTTATGTGCAAGAATTATTTGCACGATTAAAGAATGAACATATCACTGTAAGTCATTCAAGTGTTAATACTACACTTTCTTCATCTCCCAATACATTTCCTTTAAATCAACCATTTTATATGGATATGGCTCATGATGTTACTATTATTGGTGCACTTACAGCATTATCATTAGATTATTTTCGTCGAAATTTATCAATGACTGAATTTCCTACTCCAGAAGATCGACATTTTCGTGGTTCATATGTAACCCCATTTGCTGCTCGTTTAATTACAGAAAAAATTGGTTGTGTTTCACCCAATCCAATTCCGACCAATTTTACATCTACTCAATACACAACAATACAGTATGGATATTTACGAGAATCTGCTACATATAAATTTATTAGAATGAGACTAAATAATGCTATTTTACCATTAAATACTATTCGAGGTGGTCTTTGTAATATTACCAGTAGAACAGATGGTCTCTGTCCATTAGAAAGTTTCCTAGCAACTCAAGCCGATGCTAATCGTCGAGCAAATTATGAAGTACTTTGCTTTGGTTCATACAATATCACCAATAATACGTTTAATGGAGATGGAACATTTTTTCCAAGCTCGGTTACATTGACCCCTGCACCATCACCAAAAACCGACGATATAATAATAAATAATATTCCTTTGATATCACAATATTGGGCCAATATGCGGCCTTATACAGATAATCCTGCGAACTTTTTCGGTGTCCATGATACTGGTTTACCGAAGGGCTGTCAAATTGAGCAAGCTCATGTGTTACATCGACATGCTAAACGTTATCCAGTCAACCCTGAACATCCTTACATGGAAGCACTTGAGAAAAAAGTAAATGGAATACGTAGTAAATTCACAGGTCCATTATCATTCATGAATACATGGACACTTCGACTTGGAGAAGGCTCATTATTGTCACAAGGATTAAGTGATGAATATGAATCAGGTGTAAAATTTTGGGCTACATATGGACGAATTTTATTCAATGCTTCCGTAGGTCAAACTACATACAACGAAATTGGTCAGAAAAAGCTACTCTTTAGAAGTAATGATGTAGGACGTATCTATGACAGTGCTCGCTTATGGGCTGAAGGATTTTTTGGCTCAAAAAATACAACAAATAAATATACACTTTTGGTAATGCCACGTTCTAATCGAAACAATACATTAGCAAGTTATGGTTCTTGTACCAACTTTGACATTAACTTTGCAAAAGGTCGTCTACCACTCGGCGGTCTTATGAGCCTCTATAGCATACCTCTTCCATATTTCTTATCAAAAACATCAATTCGTCTTTCCTCCTATACTTCAGGAGCACTTAATTTTACTCTTGAGGATACATATGCTATGCTATCATTATGTTTGTATGAATATATTGCATTAGGTTCAAGTGATTTTTGTTCATTATTTACATTAAGTGAATGGCAAGGATTTAACTATGTCAATGATTTATTTTTGTATAATGCTCATTCATTTGGACAACCTACAGGCAGGGCTCTTGGTATTGGTTATTTGGAAGAATTAATTGCACGATTAAAAAATGAATATATTACTGTAAGTCATTCAAGTATTAATACTACACTTGATTCATCTCCCAATACATTTCCTTTAAATCAACCATTTTATATGGATATGGCTCATGATTTCAATATTTATAATTTAATTACAGCATTATCATTAGATTATTTTCGTCGAAATTTATCAATGACTGAATTTCCTACTCCAGAAGATCGAAACTTTCGAGCATCATATTTGACTCCATTTGCTGCTCGTTTAATTACAGAAAAAATTGGTTGCATTTCATCTAATCCAATTGCAACAAATTCTACATCTACTCAATATACACCAACACAATATGGTTACTCACCAAAATCTGCTACATATAAATTTATTAGAATAAGACTAAATAATGCTATTTTACCATTAAATACTATTCGAGGTGGTCTTTGTAATATTACCGGTAGAACAGATGGTCTTTGTCCATTAGAAAAATTTCTAGCAAGTCAAGCTGATGCTAGTCGTCGAGCAAATTATGAAGTTGTTTGCTTTGGTTCATACAACATCACTAATAATACGTTTAATGGAGACGGAACATACTTTCCAGGTTCAAAGTTTACGTGATTTTATTGATTTTTAGAGACACTACACTTATTTTGTCATTTTTTCTGCATTAGAAACATATACTTCGATGATGGGATTTTAGAAGGAATCAAGTAGTTTTTGTAATTTTTTTTTCTTTTAGAAGTTAATAAACTATCCTTATTCTTCTTATAATTAAAATGTAACTGAATCATAGCGAACCTCCAAAACATATTTCATCATAACAAAAATTTTCCTTATATTTTGACTAAAGACGGAATCAAAGAGAAATAGATTACGATGAGAGTCATTTGTGTTTGTATTCTTCTTTCGGTAGTCTTGGAAAAATAGTGTTTATCTTTTTAATATAAAACAAAATATCGAAAAGTTCATAACAATGATTTGGTTATAACTAATATTTAACGTTGTATATTTAAGTTGGAGTTGACTATTACATCCAATACGATTCGGACAATTAATAGATACTTTGAAAGATTAGATAATAAAGAAAAATTTTACATTTATATGCCGTTCATGTTAGGATTATTTCATTAAGTCAAATATTTCCAATCCACTAGATTGTAAAACATCTTTTTTGTTCTAAAAAAAAGAATTCATAACTTCTTTCTATAAAGACTAACTAATTCTTAATGAACAGCAAGCATTGTTAGAAGATCTATTCATAATTAACGCGGATGACGAGTTCATAACAGAAGTGAATTACAAAATATGAAATTTCTATGTATAACACAATAGGCTCATTTACTAGAACTGGAAAGAATAAATAGATGATCAATATAATATTTATATAAATTCCATACAGGATCTATAGATATTGAATAGAGAATCCGTTTATGTTTTATATAGAATGTATCAAGTTCTACTTAAGCCTACTAAAGTGTACCGGAGTTTATCAGTAACTATGTTTTTGTCCTCATTCTCACTTCTATGATGGCAGATCCTAATAGATATTTGTACACTCCGATGCACTATTTAATAAAAGTAATAGAAACTGAATTATTCAGAAATTCATTAGTTTTCAATTACTTTGTAATTTATTTTTGGCATGAAATGCGAGTCTTTTTTTTATATGTTTACTTAAAAGAGAATTTATTGGCATTTAGTATAAAATGATTCCAAATTGTATAATTTATCGGTGCTGAGACATTTGCAAATTATGTAATGTTACAAGTATTTTCACTTACCGACGTTTTATTATGATTATTAACTAGTTTTTCCATATGGAATGTTAGTATTTGGTTTGAATCTCTTTAGCGTTGATTCACTTTAGTAGCTAAGGCACGAACGATAGTAAATCATACAGAAGCCAATAAGTTCTGTATACCAGAACCAATATATAGGATCAAAATTCAATAATATTTGAGAAAAAACAAAATATTCATCATCTTCCATAGAGATAAGCTTTTAAAAACAAATCTGTATTGATCGTCAAGATACATATTGTAGACATAAAACTAGGTCATCTATTGCTGAAATCTGAGAAGACTAAGTAGGAAGAAAATAAAGATAGATTTTCGACGATTACATGGCTAGTAATTCATGTCATGAAGTAAACCCCTTATGAATTATACACCATTGAATAAAGCTTATCTTGAGGGTGAATAGGTTAATCGACTCAGTTAACGAAACGAGTGTTTTTGAAAAAAACTGAATCAATTGCTAACATCCTTTATGTATGAATTTTTCTCAATATGCGCTTTTCTTTGGTATTCATTAGAGAAATTTATATAAGTTAGCTACATTTTCAATTTTCTCTTTGTTGATTTTTTTTTGTGTTATAGGAGCAACGTTCGTTCATGAATCAGTACTATCCACACGATTGTCTTGCATTGAAATAAAAACATAATCTTGCTATTACAAGTGATACATTTTATTTTATGCATTTAGTTTAAATAATATCCGATCTATATCTCAATTTATTTAAAAAAAATTGTTAACTGAAAGATTTTTTATTTATTTATTAGTAATGAGTATTTCAAAAGGAATGTACTACATTCTTATCTTTCTTTCTCTACAAAATGGTATATTTTCTATTAATATAAGTAATATTCAAATAAATAGTTCAAAATAAACATTTCTTTTAAAATAGATTTTTATCAAAATCTTTATGATTTTATGTTTCAATTCTTCAGTAAGATTATTTTTTAATATTGTGTAGATTATCGATTGATTGGTTAACGGACAGTTTTGGAGCGATTTGAATCACATAGGCCAAAGCAAAAGTTTTCATTCCAGTGGGACCCTAGACTAAAGAATTACTTTTGAAGGCTGAGTTTTTACCAGTTACTTATATTAGATACGCTTTGACCATTATTTTGGTATATTTGCAAATGCCTAGTTATTTATAAAAAAGAAACCCATATGAAAGAAATTCTTTTCATCTTCAGGCGTTCGTCAATATACGAGCATTGTCAATGATATGAAGCATAATTATAAGAAAAAAAAAGAATATCGTTGTGTTTCGTTCGTTCGTTACCATTTATTTCTTTTTCTCTTTATTTTAATGTTTTTCGTATCAATTACACGAAGCTTATGAATAATAATAGCATAATAATATAATGCGTAGAAGAAAAAATTGCCAAAAAAACAAGAGAAATGACACAAACATAATTTATTTTTTTTCCATTTCTAAACAGGTTATACTGATTTAACGTATCATTTTGATATCATATATAATTTAGATCACTTACTTACGGGGCATATCAGGAATGAAGAAATCCTCAGTCATTGCTTCAGTAGCACAATCTGACAATACACTCATCAAACAGCATTCGCCTACATATCTTCGTATTGCTCAACATTTCCTTCTTATATGGTTGGACTCAAACATTAATGAATTAAACGATAATTATCGTAACTCGATCATTCAACTAAGACGTATTGTTAATACTGTCGAAGTTTTTACCGATGTTGATCAATGTATCGATTTTCTCACTGAAATTCAGGACGAAAAAGTATTCATGATCATAGCTGGCACTCTCGATCAATTTATAGTGCCTCTCATTCATGATGTATATCAGCTAGATTCGATCTGTATATTTTGTGAAAATAAGACAATCCACGAACAATGGGCGAAAGGTTGGGCAAAAGTGAAAAATGTTTTCACTCAAATTAATTCTATTTTTGAATTACTTGAGCAAGCCGCACGACAATGTGATCAAAATTCTATCTCAATGAGTATTATACCGTCGAGTGATACATATATTAGAAATTTTAAACAACTCGATCCATCATTCATGTATACGCAATTACTTAAAGATGTCGTTTTCGAATTCGAATATAATGAAATCATCTTAAAGGCTTTCACCACCTATTGTCGCGATCAATACGCTGAAAACAGACATGAATTGAATACTATTGATAAATTCGAGCAGGAATATGAATTTCATTCACCAATATGGTGGTATAGTTATGCAACTTTTCTCTATTCCATGCTCAATCGAGCTTTGCGCCTTCAAGAACTTGATACAATCCTTATGATGGGCTTTTTTATTCGAGCTTTACATCAACAAATTGCACAACTGCATTCAGAACAATTGAATGATTATTCTACACAGCTATGTACTGTTTATCGTGGCCAAGGTGTGTCAAATACTGAATTTGAGAAAATAAGAAAAAGTCCAGCACTTGCAAAATTCTAACCCAGCAGAATTCAGAATTTTATTATTTATCACTTCTTACATCGTTGCTGCTCTGAATTCTGCTGAAAATTAGAATTCTACTTTCAATACATATAAAAATATATTCAAGTCGATGAGATGCATTGAAATTCTGTTTGCTTTTTAGAATTCTATTTAAAATTCTGCTGTAAAATTTGAATTCTTCGCAGAATTCAGAATTTTGTTATTTGTCATTTTTTATATCGTTACAGTTCTAAATTCTGCTGAAAATTAGAATTCTAATTTTAATACATATATAAATGTATTCAAGTCGATACGATGTATTGAAATTCTGTTCGAATATTAGAATTCTTTAAGACTTCGCTGGTTCTTTAAAATATTGCAGAAAAATTAGAATTCTTATCAGATTTTGTTTTGGTGTATATAACCATACCTTTATATGTCTGTGTATATAATGATTTGGAATTTCACTCAAACTTGGCATTTGATTATAATTTTGTTCAATAATTTATTAAATCAGATCGGCGTTAAAATTATAAAATAACGTTTGATCGTTTTCAGCCTTTACCTCTGCTTGTAATTATAAAAATATCGACAGAATTCTATAGAATTCTATTTAAAAACAGTAATACATGAAAGATCAATATTGTATTCCATGTTTTGTCGAAACCGATTTTATTTATTTAAATTTTAAATAAAATTATGCCTTTATCGAGGTGATTATATTGCACATACAAGATAAATGATATATAATTTCAGCAGAATTTTCTCTCCTTTCAAATTTGATTTAAGACTTTGTTTCAAACATTACAATAGTTTGTGCAAATGATTTATTAATTATGTTATGAATATCAAATATTAGATTCTCTTTCGAACTTTTATATAATCAACAAATTTTGAAGAAAAAATATCGCATGGTATTAAAGCTGAATCTAAACTTTATTTTCTTATCGCTTGAAAAAAGGAAAACAATCTAACACACGCCGCATTCGGGGTATATGTATCACAAATAAACATGCGAACGAAAAAAAGAAACGAAGAGAGAAAGAAAAACAGGGAGAAATATATCATATACTGTTGTTAATACAATTCTTCTGTAGTATATAGAAAAGAATATTTATTAGTCATTGTATGTTTATAGTTTAAAGTTGGAGGCTAATTTCCATTTTATTCATATTATGATGAGAGGATAAATCGTGTGTAAAATGGTGTACATTAAAGATTTCATTATTTAAAGAATAATTTTATAGTTATTTATTTTATAGATTATTCATTATGTCTGTTGTAAACTTTAAATTTATTTACAAAAATGTATTACGTGCTGCTGAATTATCGATTCCGATAAACATCATATTGAGTGATGGTTTAGTCAATATTATTGAATCTTGGCAGCCAGTACTTTGTATTAATTCTTTATATAGTGCTATTGCATTGTTTAATATCATCGCAACAACATTAGAATTTAGTTCCGTAGCACGCTTATCTGATGATCGACTGAATATACCATTAAATTTTTATAATATGGTTATTGCAAGAAGCTGTACTACAATAACGATTACGAGTGATATTAACTCTAATTCTTATTTTATTTCTTTTTAGCATACGGCAAAAGCGACATTACAAAGTTAATTCGAGGTGTTCTTGATTCTATTTGCATTGCTAAAGGACAAACTATGGACTTATATCTGGACGAATTTACACGAGCTGGCCTAATTAATTGCCTCGACAAATGCACAAAAATATACATGACCGACGAAGCGGACATAACATTCGTGGAAGCAGGTTTATTTAATGGTTTTCCAAAGTCATCGCCGGAAACCAACTGTCGATGTATATTTCTATCTGTTGTAATATTAAATTAAAATGTATTTATTGTTGTTTTCAGCACTTGTCATGATTTTATTCGACCGGATGTTGTCCCCTTATATCCGGCGATTAGCAAAACAATTGGTGGTGGTTGAAAAAAGCAAGCTGAATCTTTTGGTATTTAGATATTGCATTTGATCCGATAAAATTAGATACATATATTTTTTTTTAATTTTAGGGTCTATCTACTGGGGAGTTGATGGCAACAATTGTCTGTCGATTCAAGTCTGGTGGATCCTGGGATCCGATGATCAGCAGATTCTGTTGGTGGGTATTAGATGGTCCACCAATATTAGAACCGGTGATAGAACCACTTTTAGATCGTTCGATTCCATCTATCGAACAATTTTGTTTTGCATGCAGTATGATTAATAATTGTTGTTTTAAATATGATGATAATGCTTGGTTACGCATTGTCGAATGGGGAAATTCTATGAGAAAAAGAAGTATGTCGTATTTTTTTAAAACAAATATGTTGTATTATATTGTGTTTTTGCAGGCTATGATAACAGAGAGAATGAATTATTATCAGCCTTATTTGGAAAATCAGTTCAACACGTGCATAGATATGCTGCTTTCATACAAACCATGGAATTTGGTTATAATATATGTTCAGTTTATCTTGAACGTTTCAAGGAATTTCCATTATCTGGAACTATTGATAAAGATTTTATCGATCGTGTTAAACAAATATTTAGTGAATTATTTTTTGATCAAGCTGATGTTAATAATCAGCATCGTCGGTTTAAAATTTGTGATGAAGTTGTTCTTCGTGCTATTGATCTGGTTTCGGGTTTGCTACAACAAATGAAAATATTGATGGATGATAGTAACGCACCAATTTGGAATGGAAGTCAAACGAAATCAATAGTCGTATTACCTATTAATAACGAGCAAAATTTTGATAATGGAAAAAATACGAAAAAACAAATTTATGGTATGCATAATTACATGTTTAATATACTTATCCTTATTTTTGTGTTTTAGTTGAATATGTATCTATCGAGAAGTTGGAACGTATTGCTGTTGAAATTTTACTTTTTCCGAGTTTATGTTTTATTGAAACTCAATTGCACAACAACAACTCTTTTATCCATAATGTATCAAAAAATGATCGTGGTGTAGTTTTGAAACATTTAATAAAATGTGAACTCCTTTTATGTGTTGAAAAAGGAATTAAAACTAGCAGAAAATATACCGCAGTTTATATAAAACAGTTACCAGCTTGCGATGCTGATGGAAATATTGATTCGGATCAAAAATTGTTGTTTGAAGAAAAATTAAAGGCATTTGCAAATTATAATTCAAAATTGAACATCGAAAAATATTTAAATAGCAATAATTCCATTTCTCTTGGTGGTACTGGTGTTGTTACCAATGAATTAGTGCAAATTTTGTCAATGGTTGAATACATGAAGATAGATTTAAGTCCATTATACAATTTAAAATCAGGTAAAATTATTTATTATTTTTCTATAATGCTTTTTGCTGATTTATTTTTAGGTAGAATAAAACAATCAGATACGAATAATAAAAATGAAGTAATACATGAAAAATTTACATGTATGTTATATGTACACGAACTATTATGAATACATTTTATTTTTCTTCATGATATAGGTGATTCTCATATTATAACCTCATCTGATGAGATGGTATTGATAGATGGTGTAGTTGATGATGCAAGCATTTTTGATGATGTCATCAATGAAGCTGCAGTGAATGAAAAAGAAATAAATTTTATACTCAATTCTGAATTCGATAGTAATTTATATATATTTTTTTTTAAAGTTGTCATATATCTATTTTATAGATTTCGTTGTTATTGATGGTGAAATTAATACTAATGAAAAAGTAAATGATTTAGTGAATGATGTGGTCAATAATGAAGCTGTAGCTAATATTAGTACAACAATCGTGGAATTACCGATGATTGAAAATGATAAAGCTGAGAATTCAAACAACAAACAAAAAAAAAGAAAAAATACTGAAGCACAATCAGGTGTAGAGTCGAAAGGAGATTCTGATATGGCATTTTGGTCTCCACCAGCATGGCGTTTACGATCCAAAAAACGTTATAATAAAGCCACTAAAAATCGAACTACTGCTTGTGATAAGAACAATCGAAACAAGAAGTAAATAAGTGTTTCATTTGATTATATCATCATGTTTCTTTATTGTTATGCAGCTTGTTTCATGATTTTTCTAGTCGTATTTTCACTAACATAAATAGTTTATTTGATTAGCCTTTTAAATGATGGTTATTGATATATTTCATTTTTGCTTTTGTTATTTTAGATTTTTTATAATCTATGTATATATCTTTATGTTCAAGATGAAAGAATACTTTGATCTTTAGTTTATATATTGTTATATTTGTTCTTAAGTGGGCTCTTCATAATGAAGAATTGGAAATTTTTGGATATTTTAATACAATATTTATTTTGGTAATATGTTTTAGATAATTGGCGTTAGTAACTTATTTTATGGAGCTGTTAAATGAAGGCAGTATTGGGGTAGGCTTCTAATTTATAATGTATTTTGAAATTATTTTTGCATGATTTATTTAGAAAATATTGCGTGGCGAGGAATTAAATTTTCCTATTGTATTACTAGTAGAGGTATTAAATAATCTGTCATTTTTATACATATTAAGAAAGTGATATTATATAGGAAATATCTATTTTGTACGTTACTGATGATGGTAATGGTGAATATGGTATGCCGAATGTCCGTTTGCGTTTATCGGATTCAATCGATTCTTTCTTCGGTAAGTCTTATTATCTAATATGCAATTGTTTATATTTATTTTTCTATCAGGGTTTGTATGTAAGACGAATTTGGTGAACCAGCTGACACCAGGAACTTTAGTTTGTATCGAAGCTCTCAATGTGGAATCATTAGATGGAAATAAGTGTGTATTTTTATTACCATTTTTGATAACTCTCATTTAGAGTAATATTTTGAAGAATTTTGTGCAAAATCGATAAAATGAATATCGTTCATGATAAAAAAAATGATATTGATACACAAGATAGTTGCATGCCAATTGCTTTGGGCAAGAATGAATTGATCAGTTGCGTTATGGGAGAAGAACTTGTATTAATTCGTTTAGCAGATGTTGATCTTGGAACTGGCAAAAAGTAAATATTTGGAATTTTAATAATTTGCATGCTTTGCTCGTTATAAACATTGATTTTAACATATTAAAAACTGTTTTGCTTTCATATAGGAATATCATTCGTGGACGAGTTATATCGAAGAGTTCTGTGCGAACATATGATTTAGATCAACATAAATTGTTTTATTTTGATATCATGGATGAGTCAGGTACCTTACGTGTAAAAGCGTTTGATCGACAATGTGATCACTTATTCCAAAGTGTCTGTATTGGAGAAGTAAAATATACTATTTTATAAGATTTTTTTTATAAACGAATGTTATTTTGATTTAATGTAGATGATAGAATTATCGAAATTCTATGTGGTTGTTGCAAACAAAAAGTACAATCGGCTGAATAGTGACTACGAGATAGTTGTGCAAGAATATACGAAATTTTTAGTTATACGTGATGTTGCACCAATATCTGTTCGTCCGGTGTTTCAATTCCATTTATTGAAAGATATAGAGTTATTGCAGATCGATGGTCTTTATGGTTAGTAGAATAATTATGTTGAGAATGTCGAAATATAAAATTTTCCAATTTGATCTATAGATGTAATTGGTATTATCAAAAGTGTTAGTCCTATTGCAGTGGTTCACCAGCGAACAACTTGCAAGCCACTTTCTATTGTACGTTTACTACTGTTCGATTCAACTGGAAATATTGAAGTCAGCTTATGGAATGATAAGGTACGAATATCAATTAAAGTTTTGACATTATTGGTAGTGTAAATAATTAAATTACTAAGTTATATTATATAGTCAAAATTTTATTTTGTATTTTGTTATGTAGGCAACAAATTTTATGGGACGAAAAAATGATATTCTCGCTGTCAAAGATTTTCGACTACGTCTTTATCATGGTGAGTGTTTATAAGAGTGAAATTATATTTATTTTGGTGTTATATTTTCAGATAAGTATTCTTTGAATAGTGTGATGGACAGTGACTTGTTTTTAAATCCATCATGTGAAGAAGCAGATAAACTTAGATCTTTAATTGCCACTTCAGCAGTAGCCAATGATGAGATTCAAAGTAAGTTGTTAAGTCTTTTTTTACGGAATTATTTTTCAGTTAATTTATTTTAGATTAAAGTATACAACACCATATTATGACGCATTTATTGACAGTTATTGGAACATTTTAAGTAACTGTTTAAAAAATTTCTATTTCACTGTTATTGTTTTTTGTTTTGATGCGTTCATATATTTCATTCTTTTTATATTATAAGTGTTGTCCTTGTTTTCTTTTTAGATTTTTATAGTGAATGTTTTACACTATATTTATGGGTCAGAAGATATCTTCCGATGAATATTTGGTGCATTCGATGAAGAAAATGCGTTTAACCAATTCTAATGCTGAACCTATTAAAGAAAAAGATTCTGTTGTCGTTGCAATTTTAGACATTCCATCACCATCATCACCAATTCGAAAATCAGCAGGTGGTGAATATGATATCATGAAACGTGCAGTTAATGCTCCATTTGAGAATGATATTATTTCAGGATTCTATGATGAAAATAAAAATACAACGACAATCCATGATATTAGATCTGCTGATACTTTGACTAAATTAATTTACGATACACCAATTCTTGATGGTAAATAGAATCTCTTTACTTTTGAATTATTTTCAATCCTACTTTGAATAGATAAATCATCATCGCCGATTATCCTATTCAATGATGAAACCGCTCGTTTTGATGCTAGCTATACTGATGAAGAACTAATATCATTTATGTTATTGCACGAAAAAACATCAATGATAAAACCAAGTAATATTAAATATAAACTGAAAAATAGCTTTCATAATGAAAAGCATTCCAGAGTTGATCATGCAGTAAATTTTAAGCATCTTAAATATTTAGAACCATCTGATGAAGAAATTATTAAACATTTTAAAAGTTTATAAATATTTTAGATTATATGTATAGTTTTAATTGGTAATTGAAGCTCGTTTATGTTATTGAACTCATCAAAATAGAATCACGTACTAGTTTGGAAGAAATTGCTGTTATCTCTTATCAATTAAAGTATTTTACTGTTGCTGAATTATTTTTTATTTTACATGAAAATGCAAGGTGGTCTGCTTTGGATGTCAATCGGATTAAAAAAATTACTGATGGTTTTCGGTATAAATATGGTGCGAATCATACTTATGAACAAATTGAAACAGTTATTAAACTATTGGGCAATACATATTTGCAAACGTTACCTATGCAAAATGAAATGTCTTTATTACATGTGTCGTATAGTAAATTGCTTGATCCTGTTATTGAACCATTTTCATTTGTTTGTTATTTATGTAAAAAATCATTAGATAAACTTAATACAAAACAGCGTTCAATAAAAATCTACTGTGCAAATGGATCTGTGGTTTCAGGTATAAATTTAGAAATGCTTCATAATTTTGTACCGCTATACAAAATTTCATTCTATTTTTAGGTAGCATGATGATTCTTGTATGCACTCATAAGGATAGTATCATACATCGGAAATCATCTGTAGTTCGTATGCTTTCAAACTTTGTTCATTATGAAAATAAACATTTATATTCACATGAAAGTATTTATTATGGATCGTATGTGTATGTAGGTGGAGATGTTGCAATTGAAAGAGCTGTTGTCGACAGATTTACTGTTGAGTTAATTCATACTGGATTACCTATTCATGGTTTAGTCAATAGTTTGAACCAAGAAGCTTTCAATAACGGACATTTACAAACAAGTGAAGTCGATGAACATATATTAAGCAATATTTTATATCGATTTCTTTATATTCAACTGTATCTTAGCATGAAAAATTCGCATGTCTCTACACCTGCCCGTCTTGCTGAGTATGACGAATGGGCTTGGAAAGAATTTCCTCGAGTTTTATCGTGTTTTACCTATTTATGGATGAATCACAAGGATATAATAGGACCATGTAATGATCAATGTTCAAAATGTCTCGTAATAGACGGACACCAAAAATGTCGTAGACGAATTTGTGGTTTCAAGGATGTACGAATTGATACAGAAGAGATGAATCAAATAGTTATTGGATGCTGTCGTACTCCTATTTCCAAAAGTAGATATTGTGAAATGCATAAGGACTCTATTCCAGATTGTGGTACTGTTCTGGAAGAGCAAACTAATGCAGTTAGGAAGTCATTAAAACGAATGAAATTATCATTAAGACAAGAAAAACTGAAGAAAAATGATAAATTAAATGCTACAAATTGCAGAACAAGAAGAGAAAAAAATGACAACTACATTAAAAAATGTAATCGGTCGTTTGGCCTTATTGCTCTAATATACAATTGTAAAATTATAACAAGTTTCAGCGAATTATTTCGTTCAGAAACTATAAAAGAAATTATTAATTTATTTTGTGCGTGTATTAGAGGTATGCATCATTATAATAATGAATGATTTATTTGTATAATGAGTAATTGTATACTTTTTTAGTGTCCAGCCGCCTAGCACCTACATTAGTTTATGACGACGGATGTCACTTGGTGCAATACATACGAAATCATATTGGACGTGATTTACATCGTACAACTGCTTCAGAGCTGCTTGCATCTACACCTATTAGTGTAGATAGAATGCACTTTAAGAACCACGTGGGCCGTTTTTGTCGATCAGAAATGAATCCTGATAAAAACAGATGTAAGAAAAGTTTTTCTTTTTTTCATATATGCTTATATATGATATTTATATTATTATCAGTATTAGATAACATAAATACGGAGGCAGCTGAACAATGCTTTTCGTGGTTACGGAAGTATGCGTCCATTATTTCGAATATGAATTGGCTTCGAGCGCCTATATTCATAATAATATTATTCAATTTGAAAAATTTATCGTACGTACGACGCAAACCATCAGATACGTTTGCTGTAGTGAGTATTACTGAATTTAATAAAAAATATACTTTATCGATTAAAACACATTTTTTTCTATTATTTAGTATCATTCAGTGCCAAACGTATCAAATTTTTCATTATGTCATTCTGCCGATGCAATAATTCAAGACAACAAAATAAATAAACAAATGATTTTCAATACTCCCATAAATAACGATCGCAATTTTGAACCTTTCGATCTTCCACTCTCAACCACAGAATGGAGCAAAAAAGTTCGCGAATTAAAGCACAGCTGAGAACAAATCTACATTTTCCATCAATTTAATATTCATTTGTCATCGCCATCTGATCAATACTCTCTTATGGCTACAAATATATTCATGACATTCTTTTTACAAGATAAGCATTGTAACCAGAGATTTAAAAAAAATAAAACTATACATATGATGGAAAGGTGCACTAATATAAATTCATTCTACAATGAGAAAACATGTTGTATTAAAATTCTGTTTATTTTTTAGAATTCTATTTAAAATTCTGCTGCAAAATTTAAATTC
>JAJEKB010020897.1:628435-646483 GCA_022393335.1 Macrotrachela quadricornifera
TTCTTAGCAGAATTTAATTTCGCTTGGTTATGTGTAGATATATTTAAATTCATGTGTTGAATTAAAATTCTGCTTATTTTTTAGAATTCTATTTAAAATTCTGCTGTAAAACTTAAATTCTTAGCAGAATTTTATTTTGTTAGATTATATATTGGTATATTAAGTTCATATGATGAATTAAATTTCTGTTTGCTTCTTAGAATTTTATAAAAAATCGTGTTTGTATTTTAAAATTCTATTAAAATTCTGCTGTAGAATTAGAATTCTTAGCAGAAGTGAGAACAATTATGGTATAAAGAATGATAAGTTACAAAATTCTAAGTTCTGCTGGATAAGAATTTTGCAGGCCCTCTGCAGACAGTAATGGACGCAATCCTGATTTAATAGGAATTCTCTTTAAAATAACTATTAATCCATCAGTGACGTTGGTTCCTTTTGCTTTTCTTGATAATGTCAGTTATTACAAGGACTCAGAGAAGGAAATTCTTTTTTCAATGCATACTGTTTTTCGTATTGATACAATCAAACCATTAGACAACAATGGTCAACTATGGCAAATAGAACTCACACTGATAAGTGAAAATGATCCACAACTTAGTGCTCTTACTCAACTCATTCATAACGAAACAAGAGAACTCCCAGCAATACATCGATTGGGTGTATTAATGATTAAACTAGGCCAGGTTTACAAGGCCGAAGAAATATTCAGGATACTGCTTGAGCAAGCATCTGATGACGGTGAAAAAACATATCTTTACTATCAACTAGGATGGAGTAAGCATGAACAGGGCAATTATGTTGAAGCAATTTCATTTTACGAAAAATCACTTGAATTCTGTCAAAGAACATTTAAACCAGATCATCCATTTTTGTTGATACTCTACAATAGTATTGGTCACGTATATGACAATATGGGTGAATACTCACAAGCGCTTCTATTTTACGAAAAAATACTTGAAAACCATCAAAAAATTCCTTTTCCTAATCATTCTGATTTAGCTAGTTTCTATAACAATATCGGACATGTATACGAAAATATGGGAGAGTGCTTGAAAGCTCTTTCGTTTTATGAAAAAGCACTTGAAATTCGTCAAAGAATTCTTCTTCCCAATCATCCCGATTTGGCTACTTCTTACAACAACACAGGAGTTATGTACACGAAAATGGGCAAGTACGAAAAAGCACTTTTGTTTTATGAAAAATCACTTGAAATCCGTCAAAAAACTCTCCCTCCAAATCATCCTAGTATAGCTATATCTTATAACAATATCGGCAGTACATATGAAGACATGAACGAGTATTCGAAAGCACTTTCGTTTTATGAAAAAGCGCTCGACATTCGTCAAAATACATTAACTTCAAATCATCCCGATATGGCTATTTCCTACAACAACATGGGTCATGTATGTGACAATTTAGGTCAATATGCAGAAGCACTTTCGTTTTATGAGAAAGCACTTGAAATCAAACGAAATGCTCTTCCTCCAAACTATCCTGCTTTGGCCACTTCTTACCACAATATTGGAGCCACCTACAAGAACATGAGAGAATACTCCAAGGCGCTATTGTTTTACGAAAAAGCACTTGAAATTCGTCAAAAAACTCTTCCTGCAAATTATCCAGATTTGACTCAATCATACGACAGCATTGGCACGATATTTCATGGAATGGGTGAATACGAAAAAGCACTTTTATTCTACAAAAAATCACTGGAAATCTATCAGAAAACACTCGCACCTGATCATCCTGATTTGGCTATTTTCTATAATAACATTGGTCAAGTATATTATAATACAGGTGAATACGTGAAAGCACTTTCGTCCTACAAAATATCACTTGAAATCCTTCAAAAAAATCTTTCTCCAAATCATTCGGATTTAGCTACTATCTATAGCAACATAGGGCAGACGTGTGATCAAATGGGCGACTATTCCAAAGCACTTTTATTTTATGAACAATCTATTGAAATTCGTCAAAAAATACTTCCTTCAAATCATTCCGATTTGGCTGTTTCTCACAACAATATTGGTCACGTGTATTACAGCATGGGCGAGTACTCGAAAGCTATTTCCTTTTATGAAAAAGCACTTGAAATTTGCCACAATGCGCTTTCACCAGATCATTTAATACTGGCTATTTGCTACAATAATATTGGCTTAGTGTATTACAGTATGGGAGAACATTCGAAAGCGCTTTCATTTTATGAACAAGCTGTTGAAATTGGACAAAGTTCGTTAACTCCGAATCATTATCTTCATGAATTATGTAGAAAAGATCTTGAATATCTTAAAGCGAATATGTAAATAACTGCATATAAATAAATATTCTACTGAAAACAAACTTTCACTCCTCTTCAAGTATCGTATAAACATCGAAACAAACGCATTGTATTGCTGGAAAATAATCGACCAATTCGGCCTATCACTACACGGAAGTTTTGTGCTAACTGATCTTTTACTCAAAAAAATTTTCATTCAGATAATGTAAGCGAGTACTACTGTTAGGTACTATATTTGCCGTCTTGAAGGAAATTTTACATGTTGAGAAGAAAGAAAAATACGTAAAAAGTATTTTGTAGATAGATTTGATTGTTATTCGAGAATATGACTGGAAGAAATGAAAACGAGTTCTATCGATGTACATTGAGAAAATATTCTGAAGTAGTTAGTTGTCAACGCTGAAGATTGTGTTCGTCGGCTAAAATGCATATCTGAAACCGTTTAAATGCTAGATTCACAAGCACATAACAAAAACCAAAGTTTCACATATTGAAAATTCAATACATTGCAATTGTTCACTTTCAAATTAGCTGATTCAGAACACGTCGTAGAAGAAAAATCTCAATTTCTTGTGAAATCAGACAGCAAATAGTTTAGTAATTTCAATAAAAATATCCGAATCAACTTGTGATTATTTTGCGAGAAACTCCTAGTTTTTGATAATATCTTATGAAATAACGATATTTTCATTATGTTTTTATTTATAAAATAACTAAAAATATACATAGAATTTGTATATTCATAATATTAAAAGCACATTGTTTCAAAGATGGTGTGTGCAAATACTTGATTCCATCTCTGATAGACGTCCTTTAATCTTAGTTACATGCT
Organism: Macrotrachela quadricornifera; assembly: GCA_022393335.1. Lineage (NCBI taxonomy): Eukaryota > Metazoa > Rotifera > Eurotatoria > Philodinida > Philodinidae > Macrotrachela > Macrotrachela quadricornifera. The sequence continues at coordinate 631,546 of JAJEKB010020897.1, forward strand.
AATGAAAATCGCAAATCGATAGATTGAAATGCATTAAAAATATTTAAAAAACATTAAAGTTCATCTATGTCTAGTGCCAACATCGGTTGAGAGTTTCACTGTTTTTTTTCTTCATATTCATATCTGTTCTTTTCTTATCTGTGTGCATTACAATTTAACTTAGTATAAAATATAATTTAATTGTAATTTGCTCTTGTTCTTTTCTGCAATACTTGACATTTTTCATGTTGATATTTCGTTTTGTCGACATTTTACCATTTTTCTTCTTTGATATATAAATTTTTGATTGACAATCGACAAGCACATTTACGGCATCCTTTAGTCATTTAAACAGTTAACCTTTCATCATATAATAGAATCAAGAATTACAGTGAATGGTAATAGAATAAAAGTGATTGACAGTGAATCATCATCAAAAAGAGTATTTTCCTTGAATTTTTATGATGTTACTGACATATCGAAGAGCAACAGATGTTAGCCGATGCAATCTTTTGAGTTCTATCTAAAAGGATAGATCGAGATCGAATAAATGTCGAAAGACGGTGATAGTATGTTTTACTAATACCCATAACTTTTCGATCCTGATAAAGCCCAAATATCTTCAAAATTTTTAAACAACGTATACTATATACTAAATAGAGAATAATGAGTGTGTATGAAAGCATTGTAATTGTACCTGTTCTGATCAAACCAGTTTAAATAGACAGTCAGAGTGAGTATGTATTTGAATAGTATCTTATTCTCATAGTCGCTCTCAACCAAAATCACATATTTGTCAAGATCCCTAGAAAAGATCGGTAGAAAATCTAAATCCTTTGCACTAAAATTATTATCGTTTCCGAGCACGCGTCTGAAAGTCATTTGAATCATTAAATAGTCTTAGCCTTCTTCACCGAGTTACAAATAAATATTATGTAAGCTCTCTGTTTTTCTATCAACTTTCTTACAAAAAACTATCTTCATTTAGCACCATTATTGATGAATTAATACATAAATTTGTTTATATCTGTATTTATAGAGCTCAACAATACAATCGATGCCAGTATCAACACGAGATTTACAAAGGAAGAGACGCGTTTCGCGTTTGGCTATTGAAGCACTCGCAGCAATTACCGAAGATTTAGATGCTTTCGGTATAGACAATACTACTTTAAATAATGCATCATTCCATGAAAGATGTAGTTCTGCTTACTCAACAATTTCAGCAGTGACAACACCTAACATATCTCGTATAGTCGAATCGCCAGTAGTACATAGAAATATTTCAAAATCGAAAACGCCTCTATTTGGAAGATATCGTTGGAAAATGAGTCACTATTTCTACATTCATCTTATAGCTTTTATTTTCAATGGACTTTTTGGTGGTCTCATTATTTTTTTAATTGAAAATTATTCATCATCACGTAATACATACATGGTCGTAACGTATCTTGATGCTTGGTTTACAGCTGTCTCAACCATATGTAGTTGTGGCTTGACTACCATAGATTTTGCTCAACTTTCTCATGCATCACATCTTGTTATGATGGGATTTGCATTCATATCAGGCTTTGCTATTAGTACATTGCCAGCATTAGCCATTAAAGCTAAAATTCACAAATCTACTCATAATAGAAATGTTGATAATGATAATGAAAAATATGATGAATCAGAAATGTCAGATCTTCAGTATGAACAAAATTTACCATCATATATTCGTACTGAACTAGCACGATTACCAACACCAGAAAAATTGCGTTATCAAGCATATATTATGTGTATTATTCTCATACTAAGTCTCTATTTCATTATTTATATTACTGGTTTCCTGAGTATTGGAATATGGCTTCAAACACATAACAGTCCAGAATACTTATTGCAAGATAATATTACTCTCAGCCCATGGTATGTATCAGGTATGCTAACACTTTTCAGTTTCAATCAAAATGGTTTAACACCTTTCTCAACAAGTTTAATACGCTATGCTGATGATATTTTTCTCAATATAGTAATAATTTTGGTAATTTATACTTTGATTTGCATGTATTATCATATTTTTATAATGATCTACTTGGTTTTTTTTTCTAGTTAGTTATAAGTGGTTCATCATTCTTTCCAATTATTCTACGTAATTTCGTTTTTTTATTACGTCGTCTTGCTCCTTGGCATCGCAAAGTCATTTTCGAGTATATCCTTTTAAATAATCATCATCTATCAACTCTTTTATATCCTACATTACAAACTCGTATCTATTTTTTTGTCACCATCATATTATATTCAATAGCTATAAATATTTCACTCATACTCGATCTGAACAGCAAAGACTTACAACAATATAGTCCTAGTATACGATTTATGATATTCGTTTTTCAAGCAATAAATCTACGATTTTGTGGTTTTCAAACATTCGATATCAGTTTATTTTCAACAGCAACATTACTCGTCTATTTATTATTGATGGCTACTAAACCACAAATGTTGTGTGCATTAGATGAATCACCATTTGAAATTTATTGGTTGACGTTAGAAGCTCAAGCAGAAGCTAATGATGAAACGAATGTATCGAAATCCATACCATGCAAGTTGCAACGTGCAATGTCAATCGTACCGGGAGCAAATGGTGATGTTTCACTCTTCAGTCAAATGCAACAATTTTTACGTCGACAAAGTGTTACTACGAAAAATCTCGCAAGAAAAGAATTTTCACGAAACTTAAGTGATGAGAGAATTTCGAAATATTCAAAACGTCTTAAAACTTTACGTTTACGTTTATTTCTTATTCATTTTATTCGAGCATTATTTAAACATGCATTTAATTTTTTTGTATTGACACGAACTTGGTTGTTTGTCTTTATTTTTCTTATTTGTGCTATAGAATATCATCGAATGGCACCAATCGATCCACATATAACACTTTTAAAAATTATCTTCGAAACTATTTCTGCATTTGGTGGTGTTGGCATGTCATTAGGTTATCCAGATAAGGCAACAAGTTTTGCATCTGTTCTCTCGATTGCAAGTAAAATTTTACTTATTGTAACTATGCTCATGGGTCGACATCGTGGTTTATTAGCATCAATGAAAGATCAAGAAGTAATTGAATATAGTGCTACTAAAATATTGACTCGTCAACGTGAAGAATACATACTTCGATATCAAAAGTCTAAAATGCGTGAAAATAGCGTCGTCAATGAAAATGATAATGACTCATTGATTGTACATTTCTAGAAAGGAATAAAAGAGATTGCGTAAAAATTTTTTCAAAAACATAGAAGTCAGTGGATGAACGTGTGTGATCTTCACTGGCAAGATTTTATAATAGATTTTTACTATAGGTTAACTCTCATTTGTGAACATAAAGAAAATGGAGATTGGAAGTTAATAAAGCTTTAGTTTCACAATTTCGTTCCAATTTTTCAGGTTTTCAAATCTCATAAGTTCATATCCAAATCGAATTAAAACATCTCTGTTTGAAAAAAAAATTTCTAGGTAAAATTGTTGTAATTTATTAATGGCGTAAGCTATTAATCAACATAACTTTTCAATTAAGCAAAGCTATTGAAAAAAAGAGAATCATATTATGTTGATCCAGTTGTGTTTAAAGACTGTTAACATTTTATTTTACACTCACTAAACACGTGCCCAATTATCGGTACAATGATTACTGTAACAAAGTGGGTTTATATCATATTCAGCACCAAATCGTCTACAAATTTCGTTTTTAGTTAACTTAGAATGAATTATTGATAGAACTGAAGCGCATTCTGTTGCATAGATCATCAGTAATACTGGCAATCGTTCGAAGACTAATAGCGTTCATACCAAACTATACATCATTAACGCTGAAAAAGAATGGCAAATAGGTATTTTCGAATATATTAAAGAATAATAACATGAATGTTGTATATTGTATTGTTCTTGTTATTATCATTTTCATTCAAATGAAATAACTGTTTGTTGACGATAAAAATCAACTAAAAGAATTGATATAAACTATAATTTATGACAAACTGAAGTGATGAAACAAATATTATGCACTAAACTTTTTGTTTTTCGTTCTTAAAAATAGAGTGTATAAGTAGTGCTAAAAAGATCATTTAATCTTTTCCTACCGGATATTATCATTTGCCAACACTGAATCAATATTTTGGGAAACGTTTGCTTATGATGACGATATTTATATATTGATTTCATAATTTGATAATTACGATCATACATTTCAAAGTGTGTTGAGCATTCAAAAGATGAAGAAAATTGTCTTTCTGACAAGGGAAGGTTTCCAGATGTTATTCTCGGATTTCAATGAAACTTATGCGAATTTGTTAGATCAAGTATACCTATCACTGCGTTAGTAAAAAAATTATAGTCAAATCTAACACATGGTTTGATATATATATATATATTAAACCATATGTCTCAATCTTTTGAATAATGAATTGGCTATAATTTTTTTTATTAACGCAGTGATAGCCGCTAATTGTTTCATATCTGTGATAGGCATACTTGATCTAACAAATCCATTTAAGTTTCATTGAAATTTGTGGTTAACATCTAGGGACTTTCCCTTGTAAGGCCAAGTTGGATAAGAGAGCAAACACCGGACAAATTGTTGATATCTACACCATTCGAATGCTGATGTATTTCTACAAACAAATAATCCATCTTTTTTATTATTTCTTTTTAATTATTGAATCTTAGAGTGTGTCGAATTCTCTTCAACATCTCATGACAACAAAGACACCACTGAAAAAAACATCTTTGTAAATCACCTTCTGAAGCATACTGTTATCGTCGTTGCTCTAATTGTAAAAATATAACAGCATCTGATATTATTGCCAATAATGTTGTTTTGAAGCTTGAAAAATCGGCGCCATGGTCTATATGGAAAATAGAGGACTACATTACAAACTTTTACATGTGACCAATTCATTGCGAATTCCATTATAAGGAATTGGTAATCAATAGTCAAACTTCATCACACATAGTTTTTATACGCATGAATAACGTGATTATATTGCACTGATAAAGGAAAAATTGAGTTTTACTACATATGCGGTGTTGCAGATGGATTTGACACGAAATGTTATCTCTATGAGTGAACAAGAAATTCAATCTGCGTATTATTCATGCCAACAGGCGGCTCTTTTTACTATTTACATAGAAATTGGCAGTGAACATCGAAACATGGCTATAATTTGGGATCATCTTACACATGATACCAAATTTATCTATTGGAGTCAAAAAGTCCTTGTGGAATTTCTTAAACAAAAATTTATCAGTATATGCAAAATCAATTATGTGTCAGCCGGAGCAACAAGGCATTTCAAAAGTATATATTTCAAACTACATATAATTCAGACCCTTTCTATATTACTAGATCGATAGAATCTCTACAATGTAGCACATCATTATGCAGACTTCGATATTCCGATATCATGAACCTTTAGTATCATTGTGCATGGAAAGGATCCATGTGGTGATCCGAGTACCGTTGTTAAATCAATAGTGGCATACATGTTTCATTTTTCATACCAAAAGAGTTCTTCGAATGGTATCTTGAAAGAAACGATCACATGCTGGTCGCGAGACATCGCATATCTGGAATTCGTGATCTGCATTAATTTGATGCAGATATCGATGGATTCGGTTTTTACCGTCGCATTTCACAATCCAATATTACTAGTACTCATAAGTTTCAAATTCATTTTCTTATTCAATCGACTATGAGCAGAATATTAACAATATCCAATTCCACCAACGACATATTCATCATCAGTGAAGATTACGTTGATTTTCAACTTGTACAAACTCATTCATCTGATCCTAATATTTTATTATTGAATGTTTCATATGTTGACCCTCTTATGCTTGTTTCAGCTTTTAGCTGCATTAAATCACCATATTTACGCAACAATCATTAGCACCCTTAATTGAAAATACAATGCAACGAAGCAATGATGACATTTACATTAGTTCTCAACAATTTTTTTTATCTATCATTTATGATTTTTTTATTACTCTTGTAATCAAACTATACAAGATCGAGAACGTATAGTAGATAAAAGTGTCTTTTTTCACAAGAATTCACCGACACAATAAAATATATCGTTAGTTTTTAAAGAAAAGAAGCGCCGATATTTAATGAATCTTTTATAATTATTTTCTTTAAAACCAATAACAAGTAAAGAACTGATGAGTACATCGTGTGAAGCAAATTTTGCTCTATTGAATCGATTATATTATTATTAGTATAGAAAATCTAATATTTCAGTTAAGTCACAATCAGTTTTCTTATTCATTCTTTCTTTCATATGTGTTATAGAAGTCATACAAACGTAATCTGAATATGTTAGTATTTCATATCCTGTTCGTATGTTCACTGCTACATAATCGAAATTCACTATATAATGGTAATATAAGGTACTCTTGACATTCTCCGCTTTCAAGATGATAGTTGAAAAGAAAACAAACTAGTGCATGTTATAGCGCAAATTTTGCTCTACTCGAACTAGCAATATCGTATTACTTCATATAGTGAAGAAAGCAATCCCCAAAAAAATCATGAGTGTTCTATTAATCTCTACAGATTTTGATATAGTTTCTCACGAGGCATCAGAATAGGTCATTGGTGTGATGATCCGAGTGCTAAATGACAACATATCATCAATTTTTCGGTACTGCTCCGACCTTAGTTTTTGCAAAAAAACGCAAAAATGTAGTAAATGTATTTTGCCTATACCTTAATGGAAATACGATAGCATTTTAAAAATTTTACCATCGAAATAATCTTCATGAAAAGTTCTACAAAACCTGAAAGTTTCACTACATTTAAACGAGATTGGCAGATTGACTTCCCATGAACATACCCATAAACACTTAAGCTGTCTAATGAGATCCTTAAGCAAGTTCGAAATTGCAATTATGATGTGGTCTCTGACTGAACCGATTGACAGCAAACTTATTTATTAGTTTTTGATTTTTCTAATTTGTTAAATATTAATCATAGTTATTGTACTAATTAATAATTACCATTCAGAAACAGTAACATCATTAAGATTAAGGCATATATTTAACGATACAGTCATACAAAAGTAATTGATATTAAAGCTATAATGCTTCTCATGCATATATTACAAAATGTGTTCCATAAAATATCTTCTTGACTTTTTTTCTTATTTTTACTTTTTGAATAGATTCTTTGTTTCTGTTTTTTATCTTCTCTATTCTTCACCTATGCTTTCAGATAAACTTTGGTTCTTATCTTTCATATTCAGCTCCCATAATTTAGAACAAAAAAAAATCGATAATACAATGCATATTGGGATAATTTTACTCATGCGATATCTAGCGATACTGTTTCTTCCTAAATAGATATTTGTACTTATGCATCTGATTCTTCGTGAACCTTTTATACTAGTACTTGCCACTTGATAAGAAATTTCAATAATTGCAAAAAAGATTTTGTTTCATGGTAATTTATCTCGTCCTCATTATTTTGATTCCTTTGAATTGAAATGTGACCATCTGATGAACCTCTTTGCTGAGATGCTATGTTAATACTATGATATTTCTATTCATCCTCACATCTCCATATAACAGAGGGCTTCGATTATAAAATAAGATAAATATATGGGTTGTAAGAAGATGAAATATTAAAGGTGTTCGTGCATTTTCAACATCGGTTGATAACGTAGCTATTTTTTATTTTTTATTTTTTTGATATCAACAACACAAAATGAAAAAAGAACAACAACTATAAGATAATATTTAATAATATTAATAAAAAAAAAGGTATGAAATATGGTAGTGAATCGTGTTGATTACCCTGGTCATTTTGATCGAGTTGAGATCAATCATATCTTTCACAAGAATCTGATTTATTTGGTCTTTATCTCAGAATACCAAATACAATGTATTTGATGAATCTTTTAGATGACTCATCTTTGGCACTTATATTGCGTATTACTACTATTTTTTACAATACTCGCTAATGGAAATGTTAGACTTGAAACTCAAAAAGGAATTATATATGGTAGACAAACTCAATCTTCAGTTGAATACCTTGGGTAAAAGGAAATTTCTCAAATTAATGACATTTTAAGATTTATTTAGAATTCCGTATGCAAATGTAATTCGTTGGAAGCCACCTATTGATCTTGCATCAAAAACATTTCTAAACGGTTCATTTCATGCAACATCTTTTGGCCCTTGCTGTCCACAACCAAAAACTGCTGATTATATTCCTGAACAAGATGAACAATGTCTTTATCTAAATATCTATAAACCAATAGTTCCATCAAATCATTCTTTGTTACCCGTATTTGTTTGGATTCATGGTGGTGCCCATAATCATGGATGTTCATCACAAAGTATTCCATTACTATTTAATGGTACTAATATGATTGCTCATTCACCAGTAGATCAGCCAGTGATTATTATTACATTGAATTATCGATTAGGTGTATTAGCAGATATGTATCTAAAAGAATTAATTGAAGAAAATCCTGAAGAATGGCCAACAGCAGGAAATTATATGTATTTAGATATGTTATCTGCATTACGTTGGATAAAACAAAACATTCGCGACTATGGAGGTGATGCAAGTAATGTTTCATTATTTGGACAAAGTGCTGGTGGTCTTTCTGTAATTGATCTTGGTGGAGTCAAAGGATCAGCTAATCTTTATCGTACAGCAATAAGTGAGTCAGGTTTGGGATCACCTGGAACTTATTCATCTTATCATAATATAAGTGATGCACTGAATTATTCCAATTCAGTTGTTCAACGATTGCATTGTACAAATGATGATAAACAAAAAGTTCTTTCATGTTTACGTAATTGTTCTATTCCAGAATTAATTCGAGTATATGGTTCTCGATATACAAGACCAATCATCGATAATTATTTTTTTCCATTATATCCACCATTAGCAATTCAAAAAGGAACATACAATAATATAAGCCTTATAATGGGTAATAATGAATATGAACAACAAATATGTTTTCAACAACCATTTATGGATTATAATAAAGCTATTGCATTATTAACTTCATCTATAGGACAAAAATGGTTACCATTTATTATAGACTATTATCATTTAAATAGTTGTTCATCAAATCCAAATGCGAATAGCAGTCGTTGCTGTGATATTGTTCGTTCAATATTAATGGATAAAATATTTGATTGTGATATTCGTCGATTATTCAATACTTTTTATTCACAATATAACAATACTAAATTATATTCATATCATTTAAATTGTTATCCTGAATGTCCAATAGTTCCATATAAAGGTATATGTAGACATTCATCCGAACTTCCATTTGTATTTGGAACTGTTAGTGATGCTGATTCACAGAAAGAATTTAAATGTACTTGGAACAATCAGACACGTATATTTTCGAATAAAATTATTTCACATTGGATCAATATTGCTACAATAGGAAGACCATTGAGTCAGTGGTTAAATTATGATCCATCTAATCCAAAATATTTTTATATAACACCTGACGAAGATTTTTCATCGATGACATGGAATAGAAATTGCTCGTTTTTTGATGAAATTGAAAAAGAAGGCGTTTTAGAAACATTTGGAAATTCTTAAATAAAAATATACATATATATATATATATATAATAAAAGGAAAAGTATAATAATCCTTTAAAGAGTTTGAAAAGCGTAACCGTGTACAGGATTTACTGCCGTGGGATTTACTGCCGTAAACAATTTTTATAACGCGCCTTGTTTCAAAAAACAATTAATTAAAAATCTTGTTTCAAAATAGAGTTAATTAAAATAATTCGCTTCCCCCCCCCCCCCCCCCCCTCTCTGCTCTCTTTAAAGATGTAAGAGATTTTCAAAAAGGAGAAATATATTGAATATTTGTTGAATTCTTATTTTAGTGCGACACCGTATATTTTATAATAGAAAAAAAAATTTGAATTTTATTTTGTTTTATACGGTACAGTATTCTTGTAAAGAATGAATTTTTATATTTGAGTGATGAATTGCGTTTTTAACGTTAATCGATAAAAAGAATGAAATGAATTGATTCTTATTATGTGGATATATGCATGTTTATTGTATGAATTTTACTGTACTAAATGAATGAAATCGTTTTATAAATTTATCAAATTTAATACTTTATGATAAATGTCATCTTTCGAAATGCAACGCAAAAAAATAGATATAGTGGATCTATTTTGTGATCGATTCTCAATTCAAAAATATAGTATTTGTTATAAAAACAATGTCGTATTTGAAATTACATAAATCAATATTTGTTGTTCATATGAATAAAAAAACACTAATTATAAAGAAAAAGAATTGGATTGATATAAAATGAGTTTTCACAAATTGATTTATCAATTTTATGCAAGATTATGCTGCAATATGTTGATCAATATAATTTGAGAAATGAATGCATGTATTATGTCAAATAAAATTATTTTAAAAAAAGCGATATGTTAGAAGAAAAAAATGTCAACTAAAATCTATACAAATTATAGGAGTTTATATTTATGCAAAACAGATTAGATAGGATATTAATTTTCTTGAAACAAATTCTTTAATAAAAATAATTGTATATCATAATATAGTAAGAAAAAAAATATTAATATGAATGCTGAATGATTTGTTTCAGTTTGAAATTGTTCAATTATTAATACGATGTTCTTATATCTTTTAAACAAAAAAAATGTATATTCGATCTTACCGTTTGTTTACATATATCCCTTTGCATATGTATTGTATTATGCATTTATTAGTTTGTCTCTCTCTTTTTTCTTTTTAAATTGATGATAAATATACTTTCAATGTTTCTACTTCACTACAAGAGTTATAGAAATCTATGACTAATTCTTAATAAAATGAAAACTGATATATTTACTGATTAATAAAAAATTAAATATATAAAAAGAGAATATTATGTTAAAGATGATGTTCATCAACAGATCGATTATTATTAGAGCTTTCAGATGATATTGATAATCTTCGTTATGTTTAGAAATTTTTCTCTAGAAAATGAAAAAACTATATTTGATTTTTTTTCCGTTTTTTTCTTAAAGCTTTTAGTATTATTATATTAACATCTTTGTTTCTTATAAATAAAATAATGTCATGCATTTGAGACAACTTAATATTCCTCTATTAAGTTCATTAATTGGTAAATGCTATACAATTAATAATAGTGTTCAACGATTATTCTGTATATTTTTTAAGCTGGTTTTAAGAATAAAAAAAAATAGCATTAAAAATAAAATACACATTAATATTTAAAAATAAAAGAATCTATTTTATATAAGTAATATTAATATAAAAGAAGTCTATATCTATTTTTCGTATGTAAAATATACTAATTTTATTAGTAATGTTCGATCCTACTAAAGTCTTTCAAATGTAGAAGTATGAATTTTGCGCGATTTCGAAATTTCAACAGAATTAAAAAAATGATAAAAATATGATGTCAAGAAGACTTATAAGTCGACCAGGATAAGGTTCATATTGCAATGACATCATGAAATAATCAAGTGAATCAGTATAGAACAATATTATACATACTTTTTTTAACAAGCTCGTATGATTGATCAAAGCACTGCTAGCCTTAAAGTAAGAATAAACTACGTTAAGGTTTCATGGTTTGGTGGTATATTTATTGAAATGATATTTATGTAAATAGCTTAATAAAATAGAGCATTATTTATTTAAAATGAATTTATTCTGTGTTTCAGCTAGTCAAGCATTTATTACAATAGCTAGTAGACGATTTTCTATCGTTCCATGACAGCACTATAATATATGTTAATATTGAGCAATCGACATATACGTGTATAAAAGATACATATATAGTTCTTGATAAAATCAGTAAAAAATAATAAAATCTGAATATATCATTAGAGAGATAAAGATTAACAACTTAAATAAATACTAATTCATTCAATAGCAGCTTTCCTCCTTGACGGTACATTAATAAAAACACTGAGAAAAAAAACTTAATATCAATTGTATAATTACTTATTTATTTATTTTTTCAATAATTGTAATCCTCATATTATAAATAAGATAGTGACGACTTTTCTAAACGATTATTCATTAATCTATTAATACTATATTTTTGTTTTGTTTATCCTTCATGTAGAAAATTTCTTTGTTTCTTTTTTGAATATACTTCATCTATTTTTTATAATTTTTATTATTATTGTTATAACCTCCATGATACTCGCATTCAAACTCTATAATAGACGATTAAAATTTCTCCAATTTCTTAGGATAAGATTGAAAATCATTTAAAGAAATCAAGCATTATTGAATATACGTTTATAGATATCAATATAGGTTTCAAGAAATATATCACGTTGTTTTGCAACAGCATTTTAAAAGAAAAATATTTCTTAATAAGCATTTGGAAAAGATATTAATATTAGTAGAACACATAATATTATATGAATGTTCAAAAAATGAAACATACTGAGTTTAGTTTTGATATCATGTGTTTTACAAAAAAAATCTATTTAAAGACAATAAGATTTTACATCAACTTTTTTTTCGTCCTTGTAACTAATATTAGACGATAGATTATCAAACAATATTGAGAATTATTATAATTCATATATTCTATTATAATAATCTTAAGTACTATACTGCTTTATAAAAAAAAGGCACTAAATTATTAATCTATTCAACAAATAGCCATATTCATAATAATATTTTTTAATGAATATACATTTGTATATACATAATATAATATAATATTTGAATTAAAAAAAACATCTCAATGTCCAGCATGTTCCATTCGAGAATGGAATACATGTATGTATATTTGCTATGAATAATCATATCTAGATCAATTATCTCATCAAATAATTTAAACAATTTCAATATAATAAAAATATTTAAAACATTATTAAAATCAATCAATATTTTTTTTTGTTATTTTAAATAATATGAACAAAAAATAAAAATAAAGAAAAACATTATTTAGATTAATCTTATATATAAAATCAATAAACTTCCTCTATGAACTTCTGTATCATACCGTTTCAATTAGTTTGAATGTATATTTAATTTATATTCAGAAAAAAATTAATAGATTTATCAGTTTATTACTTTATTCAATTTTCAAATATTGAAAATAACGGAGTCCTGCACCTTTCAAAAATTTGTCCTGACTAATCTGATTCTTTTCTAATTTATCCCATAAACGACATAATGATTCTTCAGCTATTCGAATTTTTTTTTTCGTCGTTTTGGTGCAGCTGCTCCTGCTTCATGTCTTTGTCTTTCATCTGATGCTAACAATTGTTCATGTTTGAACATATCAATGCACATGTAAATATCATTATGAGGGTTCGTAGATCTTTTGTTCCATCTATTATGACGTTCTTCAAGATAATTAATTGTACGAGGATTAAGATTTCGATAGTGATTATACATTGTTGATGTAAATCTACTATTAATACCATATGTTTTATTATGATATTCTAAAAATAAATCGATTTCTTTTTCATATAACAATGGTTTCGTTGAATGTAGATATTAAATTGCTTCGGCCATATCGATTTCTGGTAATAGTGCAATTTCTGCAAAACTTCTGAACCAAATACGTAAAGATTCATCCTGTTGAAAAGTTGTTTTTAACTTCAAATTCATGAAGTTCCGAAAAATTGCTTTTCTATAATGAAAAAGACATCCTTTTACCTATATAAAATATTTAAAGAAAATAATGTTAAACTATTACAAAATTATAAAATTTTGCGTTTTAGTTTACTCTATTCTTATGGATTATATTTACAAAAATCGTATTTCATTTATAAATACTTAGTTTATTTGTTTTTCTTAAATAAGTTATTATCAATTCTTTCTAAAATTCGATTAATGAAATAGTTTGAGAAAAGAAATAATTGAAAATGATTTTCGTATATAAATAAATTCTAAATAATTGAATTTTTATCTTACTTTAAAACGTGGATAATGTTTATCAAATATATTTTTTTACTGCAACTTCGAAGTCATAAACTCCTAATTTACTTCTTACAATCTTTAATCATAAAGCCCACTTATCTTTTATACTTGTTCCTTCTTCGCTTCAACCATTTCCTTTTTCTTACCCTTCTATTTATATATTTTAATGTATATTTATACATTTTTTTTGTAAAATTAATGAATTCAATATATTAGTTCATCAGTATTATGAATTTTCTAATTAACAATAACAAACCAATTTAATCAATGGCGCGCTTGTCTTTCGTCTCGTAAACTATAACTATTGATCTTTATATCAATAGTTTGTATATAAAAAAAAATATATTAAAAATTTAAAATGCAAATCTCGCATGTGTACAATTAATGATTATCAATGAAAATTGGTAAGTTATATGATTTATAGTTAAGATAAGTTAATGATCACAAAATACCATTGAGACGAATGAGTAATATAATACAGTACTAATTTCAATTTACTGAAATTACGCACCTTGTAAATTGCTGGATTCAATATATTGAATAACAAATCATCCGGGAAACATTAGAAATGGAAATCCACTTATTAAGCAAAACTAAAAAAAGTACATAAGCCATAGTTACACTTCAACGCACTTTTACGAACGTTTCACATGAAAACTAAACTTTTGACATACATTAAGTGTTTTCTTCATTCATAAAGCTCATTACGAACTATAGTTAAAATTCAATACACTTTTACAAACATTTGATATAGAAAATAAATCTTTGACATAGAATAGATATTTTTTATTTATAACTTTCATTACGAACTATAGTTAGAAATCAAGCGACTTTTACAAACATTTGACATAGAAAGTAAATCGTTGACATAGAATAAGTGTTTTTTTTATTCATAAAGTTCATTACGAACTATAGTTAAAATTCAATACACTTTTACAAACATTTGATACAGGAAATAAATCTTTGACATAGAATAGATATTTTTTATTTATAACGTTCA
>JAJEKB010020897.1:646883-686741 GCA_022393335.1 Macrotrachela quadricornifera
AATGGTACCAGCTGATTTTCAATGAAAATAGTTCTTATCGAAATTTTATTATTATAAGATCAACTGAATAGTGATCAAATAGGACAAAAAGATAGAGTAAACGACGCTCTATCTATTCATAAAAAAATAAAACTTTTCCAAGCGAACTATACGAAAATACAATATCACCCTCACTACTTTTGGATTGCCCTAAGTATTTATTTCAGTCCTCATTGACTACAGAAAATGACTGGAGGAGTTTTGTTGTCACTCAATTTCTGGCTGATTGGAGATTTTCTGTTGCAAGTCTCTAATGGAAAGAGCCAAATACGATGCATTTCTTTTCATTCGTTACGCTGGTTGTCACATAGCCACATGAAATGTAAGAGAAATGGAAAGTGACAGTCGAAAAATAGGATTGACTATGAGAAAGTCTATTATCTTCAGATATTGTACTTTTTTGTGAAGCCTAGATATCTTAAAAATTGTCACCGGATGAATTACAGAATAGCTTCCAGACAATGTACGATTGAAAACTGATAAGTTCAAGTTTTAAAATTCTTTATTCTTTTGTGCGATAGTTATGCAGAAAAGCACGGAATACATGCTGTACAATGCTGCTACAAAAATAGCAAAGAAGTGTTGTTTAGTTTTGGAATTGATAGATATACTTCTTTGATTTTTTAGGTGTATGGCTCCAGAAAAAATACTAAAAATAAAAACCAAGGAGAAACACTCAAATTCTACAGCGAGTGGGAATCATAGTTCTTCTGACAATCGATTACATTTTATTTTATATTTAGTTTCGAAGTAGATCTGAGATGAACATAGCATACAGGCAGCGCTTACGGCCTGTCGACGTTATTGTTAAGATGCATCGTGTCGAGCACGTGTTCAGCATTGCAAGGATTATGCAAATACGGACGTGACTCCAACGCGAGACAAATCTCATCGATAGTGAAACGAATAGAGTTGAAGTTTATTTCGGTCATCATCTCCTTAACAACACAATGAAACGTAAGCTCGAACTTAGCAGTGTCGGTGATAGTATCCTTGAAACGAAGAAACGACATATGGACAATATCGGGTATAAAGATAGGCGTAGGCACAGGTTCTCCTTCGTCGATACATAAGTGTTGAATTGACTCACGAAGACGCTTCAGTTCGCCGAGTTCATCACAAAATTCGAAGTAGGCTGCAGCGGACGATAGCCGAATAGCATCCATTGAAAGAACGATCGGTTTGGAATTATGCTTAGTCTTCAGAGCGGTGAAATGTCGTTGCCAATACGCTCGACAATCATTGGGCAATGGTGGTTGAGCTTTTTTGAAATTGATCAATAAAGCGATGGTAATGTGAAGATAATCAAGTGGATAGAAATAGACGGCACATTGCTCATTAGCATCAAGTGCAGCATAAAAGCGTGAGATCAATCGATGGTAGAAATCGGCGAAAACCAACGGCTTTGGTTGATGAAAGAGAGCACATATGGCAAGACCGTAAACTGGAATTTCATCAACATCAGAACGTATGAGCTGTTGAACGGCAGGATCGGCGACAAAATTCATTATAATGGTGAAATTTTATGGGCTAAGAATACAGACTAAGTTGATGTGAAGGAAATCGGAGAGTAACAAATGAACGATGAAGAGCGGAAAGAAAATTCAGTGTAGTAAATAGAGAACAGTTTGATCTAAAGAAAAAAAAAAAGTTTGAAAAATAAAAGTCACTGATTACATTCACTATGGCGTAGAAACCATCTATAGGATGTCATTTTCAACATTTACTCTCTCTCAGGTCTTTTTTGCCAATATTAACCAGTTCTGTCTCTTTTCATGGTTTTTCCAGTATTACAGACACTTCTGTGTTTATCTAAAGTTTCATTAACGAAGGCAGACGTCTTAGCAATAAAACTCTAATTTCTCAAAGTAAAAATGTTTGTCGAAGTTAGAGAATTAAAGAATAATTTGTGGTATTTTTTTTTAGATATTAATTTTTTGATATATGTGTCGGCACAGAGCTCATTATTAAGATAAATCTCTTGGTAAGTTATAATCAGTTTATCAATTAAAGCTAAATATACAAATCATTCAAGTGAATAGAATATTAAATTAAATAATAGATAAACAACAAAAAAATGAGAAAAATTTACCTGAATTTATAATTAAAGATATAAAAGAATATATACAAAAATTATATATGGAAGAGAGAGTGTATATCAACACAAAGAAAATAATATGCACGCATATATACCTGTGGACAGAAGTCTCTGTTCCCTCTTTTTTCCTTCACTATATATTTAGTATTCCTATACCTTCACCTGCAATTTTTTCATCACAACGAGGTGTAAGTGCATCACAGTTTTTCGTAACTGTGACGAGACTACAAGGTAATTACACGTAGTTACCATGAAAAAAATCGCAGTTGCCTGTAACTACGTCGTATTTTTTAGCAATTAAGCATCACAGTGTGACTGCAGTTACAGCGTAACTGCGACAAAATTTTTAAAAAAATTATTACATAAGTTGGGTCTTTTGGTCGATTGAAAGCATGAAATCGATCATTTATTTTATGTAGCATATAAGTAATCATCATTCGATCTGCTCGAAGTTGTTAGACAAGTATTACAATAGTACGGATCAGTATATTACTTGTCATATTCGCAATCGAACTAAAGAGAACACATCGGTTATTAATCAAAACTGTATAGTTCATAACGGCGTATTATGATAATATTCATCTAACAACCTTGAACAGATCGAATGGTGATCACTTATACACTGTACAAAACAAACAATTGATCTAGTGACGATGAACCAAAACATCTTCGTATGTCGTGATATGATATTTCCATTATAGCGAACGACAGAAAGAAAGAAAAAAAGGATAGCGTTATACGGTCAGCTTTTTCTGTTCTTCCGAATATACGCAAATTCATATACATGTTTCCTTCATTCTGTCATGAATTATGTTCTTCTTCCTTCTCGTAAGATATTCATATGCAGTATAACATAATAACTATTAAATCCAAAGAGATAACTAAATGACTATGAAGAAAGCATGTATTTCTTACGTCTGGCATGAACTAACGTACGAATTGCTTTTCACGTAATAACAACTGATTATATATTACCAAAATTAGCATTCGCATATCTATGTATTAACGGTAAACGATCTCTAGAAAAAAATGTTTTCGCTGACTGGTTGTTAAACTCCTGAGAGTCGCTCGAGAATGATGCCTAAAAATACTGACATTTTTCTATTCCTAAACAGAAATAGTTTTAAAAAATGTATGTTATTCTCTAATATATTTTTTTGTATCATTTATTATCATTAAATCATTGAAGATTTTTGTAAAATAAATGGATGAAATTTGAATACAATTAACAGATTGATATAATTTAAATAAAAATTAATAAGATTATTATACTAGAACACAGTAAAATATGAAAAGGATAATGATACTAGCTTTTCTGATGAATTTTTGTTCATTTCTTATTTTTTATTATAAAAAAGAAACATTTAAGAAAATTTATTTCGAGATAAGAAAACACTTTCAAGAAAACTATTTCTTTCGTTTTGTTCTTATATTCATTGTATATGATAACGTAAGACTTTCATTACGCCATCTATTATATACTTGTTCTTTCGTTCTGTCGTAGCTTTCACGATCATATTCGCCTATATCACAATCTTTTTTCTGTTCTGTCACGACTTAAGGTGATAACAAAACGAATGTATTACGCGTATTATAGTCTACCGCTCATCACTATTTCTTCTCTATGCTTGACTGCTTCTTCTTGCAAAAAAAAACGACATAGGTAGATCTATACACACACACAGAAGAAGAAAATCAAAAAGTCAAGTAATAAAAATGTATTTTTTTGGCTGCGAGCATCACTTTCTAATTTTTATGGGCATAAAAAGAAAGAAACTACGTCAAAACTTCAATGAAATTAAGCATCTTCAATAATCAAATATGTCACTGTCGATCAGGTTAGTAGAAAACTAATACTTCTAAATGAAATGATACTATTGAGATTATCGATGAACAGTGAAGTCCTGTACACTGTATACTATAGACAGTAATATGGTAACAGCTTGAATCCGTTAAATTTTATAAAATTTGCTTGGGAACTTTGTGAGACCTTCATAATTTTTATCAAAGATTGAAACAGATTGAAATAATTTATTTTCCTATTTTACAACAAAGTTTTTAACTCAAGAGTTGAAATTCATTGACGTTTCTAAAATATTAATATTCAAAAATAATCATAAAGAAAAATTAAAAATTCATTAATCTTTATTATAATTATAAAATATTTTAAATCTTTCTTCTATTTTAAAAAAATTGATTTGTTCTTTTAGAGAATTGATCAAAATGAGAATGAATAAGATCGATTATATTTTATTTTTGTACGATTAAAAATAAAATATTTAAAAAAAGAAAAGAATTATTCAAAATAGGTAATTATGAATTCAATGGAAATAATAAATTTCTTTCAGCACTTTTCTCAATTTATCTAAAATTTACAAAAATAAAATTTGAAATATTAAATTGAAATAAACAATATGAAATCTAATTTGATAATATATCAGAGACCGTAACAGGGCACATTTTTCTTGCCCTGACCTACTCTGAGGGCAGGGCAGTACATATCAGGGTACCCTAAGGGCATTGAAATTGAATCTCAACTGTAGGATGAGCTTATAACATGATGAATAAATCTAACGGGATAGGCGTTCATTATATATATTTTGTTTAAATCATTTCAACAGAATATTATTCGTGCGTAGAAACGATAAATAATTCGTTGAAATTCTACTAAAACGACACTGTTTTTACATGATTATAAACTTGTTTAGATGCTATGTTAGTCTTTTTACATCATCGAGATTATTTTCAAATTTTTCTGGTCAATTAAGATTATAACTAATTTAAAAAAATAAAAATTGATAAATATTTTTGATTAATGAAACAAAACTAAGAGTCATATCAATGAAAGAGAGTGAAATAATTGATAAAAAGTCACATGTTAATTAAGCGAAAAGAATGGCATTGTAATTTATTCTTTGTAATAGGGATAATCATAGGTCTTAGTTTTCAATTTTATTAATATGAAAAGATGAATGATAATAATTTTTCTAGTTTTATAACAATCAAAATAATAAAGATATATGAAAATAACTAGAGCTTTCGACATATCATATAAAACTAGCAAAATTACTATCATTCATCTTTTCATATAATTCTTTGTAGAAAAAAGAATTGATTTTAGTTTTGTATCTTCACTTTTCTTGTACAGATCCAGAGACTGAGCCGGATAACTGCAGAAAAACAAGATATTTACCAAGGAATACAGAGATTTTGACTGACTGAACGCTATTGTCTTCAAGATTTGAGAACTTTAGTCGCCATTTACCGTGAAATTGCAATTTATTTTCTATTTACTATAAATAATTTTGTTGTGATAACCGTGGTTGAGCTTTTCAGAAGTGGAGAGAGTCGTATTGTACAATAATAAATCTGAACGAGTATCAAATCTATGAGTTCTGATAGAACTAATTGAAAGAATCCATTTAGCTTCGTAAAATTAACAGGGCAAAAAAAATTTACCCTGTCCCGATGACGATCTCTGTAATATATTGAAAATGTCGAAAAATTCTCAAAAGAAAAACTGAGAAACGATTTTGAAGAGAATTTATTAGATTTATCTATTTAGATTCTTGATGGAATTATGAGTAGTGTAGATGTTGTTTTGATTCAAATCGATGTTCATAAATGAATTTTTTTTATAAAAATACATTCTATTTTAATTCTTACAAAATTAGGAAATAAATGCCTATTTATATTCTACTAGTGTATAAAAACATAATTAAATGATAAATATCATTCACATTGATCAAATATAAGAAATTATTTTATAAAAATATCAAAAATATTCTATTAAATTCAAAAAACCACAGTGCATTGTATTAAAAGTTTTTTCTTCGTGAAATAAAGCAAATTTTCATCGAAAATTTCGGCTTATTTAGAATAACTGGACTCCTAACGTGTTTGAAAAGCGATAATCTTGGGACTGCGCTTCTATTCCGTATGAGCTTCTATCACACGGTGAATTAACATGCTGTGGCCGGATCTTAATAAGACATAAGAACTACAACATACAGTCATACAATGGCATATAAGGACCCAAGAATACCTCTAAATAATTGCACATGAGGATCCAGTCCTCCAGTTCTGAACTGAAACTGGTACATCCCTATTTAATCTATTCCCATCCATTCCCAACCATCCGCAGCGATTCCGATTAATCTTTTTCCGCCTTTGTGCGACTTCTAATTTACAAAGAACTCATATTCTGATGACGTCTGCAAGTATCCCTTTTCAGCTAAATCTTCACTCTTTTCTGTATGATGCATGGTGTGCAATAACACTAAAATGCAAAAATTTAGACTTTTAATCGCTGTTTAACCTTGGTTTTTATCATATTTCAGATGCGAATTAGACATTATGTCAATGTTGTTTGTTTCATAGCTGGAGTGTATGCTGTTTCATGGCTGATAATTCCTCGATTTCGCTCTGGCACCTCAAAACAAATGAGTCCCATTGTTTCATCCGATGTTGAGTTGGATAAGAATAATTTTGCAGGTAATCCCAGTACTTTTATAAATGAAAATAATCCTGTGGGCATCGTGAACTCACGAGGGACCCTATCCAGGTGCCCAACTCCGATTCAGTTCTTTCATACATCATTCGATAGAGAATAGTGAGGTGATTAAAAGCTGAAAATATTATCGGCCACCAACTCTTTCTAGAGGCGTTATAGCCATTTTACTGAAATTTTTGCCTATGACATGGTATCTCGCAAAAATTCGAACGTCGATATTTTGATCCGAAATCTTGTCCAAAGGTAGGCCTACCTATAACTAGAATGTGCTAAAAAATTCAGCTCCAAAGAACGTTCTCTTCATGAGATATTAAATTCTCAAAACCATTCATATCCTGCGAAAAGATTAGAGGACGTTATGCTTTTTTTGAGAATATAATATCTCATGAAGAGAACGTTCTTTTGAGCTGAATTTTTTAGCACATTCTAGTTATAGGTAGGCCTACCTTTGGACAAGATTTCGGATCAAAATATCGACGTTCGAATTTTTGCGAGATACCATGTCATAGGCAAAAATTTCAGTAAAATGGCTATAACACCTGAAGAAAGAGTTGATGGCCGATAATATTTTTAGGTTTTGACTACCTCACTATAGTCTATCAAATGGTATATGAATGAACTGAATCGGAGTTGGGCACCTGGATACGATCCCTCGTCAGCTATGCTAATTAATCATTCAAAGAATGCTCAATTAGACGTTTCAATTCTAGAAACCAGACATATTTTCAGTATAAATAGTGTAAGCTTGGAGCGAAACCATAAATGTAATTTAAAAAATTCAGCAAGCTGTGGTACCACAAACAAGAGTCTTATAGTTACATTTTGGACTGAGAGATCACGAAATAAATGGCTATCCAAAAATCTCCTAACTTTTTTTCCTGAAAAATATTACGATTACGTTATTATGATTCGGGATAATTCGAGTTGGGTAACTCATCGAGCTTATAAAACTGCTATATGGATTCATGCGGACGCCCAAGACAAATTCTGGTTTATCAAAAGATTTATTTCCATCCATGTGATAGGAGCATACAGTTATATGTGGATTATGGATGATGATGTTCATCCAATATTTCGCCCACGTCGTTATGAATGTGTAATTGACTTCTATAATATTTCGCTATCGAGCCCTGTTTATAAAGGTCGTATTCAAGGAATACATAACATAACACGACCGGATTCCAATGCTGCTCGTCATATCGGTCGATGGACTGATTTTGTTGAAATTGGTCCTATGCTAGTAGCGAAGACAAGTGCGTGGCAATGTCTCTGGGATCTGATTAGACCAACAGTGGGACTTGGTTTCGGACTTGACAATGTTTGGTGTAGATATATCAACTTTCATTGTATGCAGCACAAATCTTTTGAACATGTGTGTGCTTTACTTGATATTTTTGGCTTCTATCATGAATCTCCTTCAGGAATGACTACAGGAAAGAAAGGATCTCTAGAGGTACCAGCATATTGGCCTTATTACCCGAAATATAAGGCAAAACGCGTAAACTTTGGGCATATCGCCGCTGATCTTTCAGTTTTTAATGCTTGTAATCGTAAAAAAATATCATCTTAAAATAAATTCTTTGATTATGTCTGGAAAAATTATTTTCGAGAGTGCTATCGTTACCTTGTATCATATTGCAGTTAATTCGATTTTTTTTGTTGCCATAGGTCAATTCCCTTTTTCACCATTACTTTTGAAAGCAGAAGAAAATTATAAAATGTCACTTTCTTGTGTTACCTCAACTGTGTGGCAATGTGTCAGTCGATCTTGCTATGATCGACAGAATATAAAACATTGTTTCCTTCATGTTTCTTTCATGTCAGTCGCTCGATAGAAATGAGCTTATCAGCAGAAGAAAATCACAATGTTTACAACCGAGACTTCATTTATTGAGAATGGAGAGTGAAATATCTCACTGGAAGTGAAGGAGAATCTGAACTTTGCAAGATTATTATGATTTAGATGTGAAGCTGATTTTAGTGTCACTATTTACGGAAACTTAAAATACCGAGTGTCCCAAAATGTTTGTAACACTTTGTATTTTGTTTAGATTTCGGCTCAGACAAATGATAGAACCTTGATATTTTTTTAAAAGATGTGTCTTGAAACGCTCTACAAAATCTATACAAAGCGAGATCTACTGAATTAAAGTAGAGTACAGTTTAGAATGTCTTTTTAAAAATGTTCTCGGGCGAAATATCCTCACATTTTCGTCCTCAGAAATAATGTTCTCCGGATATTTATCTTTGAAAAAATGCCCTTAACTTTCTTGTGAGGATGTTAAAATAAAATTAGTCCAGTGTCTAGATGTCTCTCTAGTTCACATATATCGTATTCAAGATTTATAATAATTACATAGAGGTTTATATCAAAATGCAATGAATGAAGTAAGAAAAATTATTCTAGTACAATTAGTCATACCTATAATAAAATTTACAAATAAGCGCAACAATTATTTTTAAATGGAATCGTGTGATTCAGTATCAAATGATGAAACATCGTCATTATTTTCTTCTTCTCCAAAATCAATAAATTACTTATCATCATTGTCATCATCTTCATTGTTATCAATTTTACGTAAGCCAACGATTACAAAAACAACATCAAATAAACGAAAGACTATGTTAACTATCAATGATTATCAGTATCAGCTGAACAATTTCAATAAAAATAAAACAAATAAATTTTGGCGTTGTGCTAATAGAAGTTGTGGTGTGCTTTTACACACGAATCTTAATGATGAATTTTTGCGTTTGTCTGGAAAGACAACTGAACATTCTCATTCACCAAATTCTGCAGAATTGGAAATACGAAATCTTAAAGAAGTAATGCGACAAAGAGTTGAAATTGAGTTAGCATCATTACAAAAAAATTGCTGAACAAGAAGTACGAAAATGTTTATTGACAGGTGAAGCTCTTGCTGTTTTACCAAATAAAACTAATATCGGTATGGTACTTATATTTATATATGTAACATTGACAAATATTTTTTGCTTTTCTTTTCTCTTCTCTTAGGCCATTCTTTAGTATATATACGGCGAAAAATGATTCCTTCTATTCCAAATTCATCGTCTTTTATTATTCCAGATATTTATACAAATGATTATCACAATCATCATCGTTTAGTATTATATGATAGTGATGGTCCAACATTCTCAGTTGATCAATCGGAATATATACCACCTTCAGGAAGAATTTTAATTTGGTTTTCCGACGTTCAACTGATTTTATTATTTAATAGTGAACGATTACATATTGATAGCATGTTTTCAAGTGCTCCACCGGATTTCAATTAAGTTTTTATAATTGAAGCTATTCATCATGGAACATGTAAGTTATCTCTATTAAATAAAATATTAAAAATTCGAGTTTCTTTCATATTGATAAGTTTTTTTATCTTCACAACAGGTGTACCAGTTATTTATGCGCTTCTTTCTAATCGTAATGCACCAACATATATAAATTTATTCACTGTTTTATTTGTTGAAGCAAAAAAAATTGAACAAGAAATGCAGTTCGTTCATCATTATGACAGATTTTGAACTTGGTCTATCGAAAGCGATTTTAGTCAAGGTATCCCTATTTTCTAAATTATCGAAGCATTATAGCTAGGATATTTATTTTTTCATTTAGAGTTTACAGAAGTAACAATTTAAAAAGGATGCTTTTCCCACTTCTCACAATCAGTATATAGACAAGTTCAATCAGCTGGTTTATCATAAACTTATTTAAACAATGCTATGGTACGTAGTGCTAGCAGACAATTGAAGGCACTTGCATTAGTACCTGAATCACATGTTCCTGTATTATTTACTAATGTCGCTCAAGAGTTAACTGATGCTGAACGTGATGACATACATGATTTATTAGAGTATTTTAACTGTTATTGGATGCGTAAAATATCAACATGGAATGTTTTCAATATTCCTGATCGAACTAACAACTATAGTGTAGGTATGTAAAGTTTAAATGATAGTTTTAATACCTATAAAGTGGTATCGTTTTAGGTTATAATCATAGATTCAAAAGACGTTTACAAAAGTCTCACCCGAATATATGGCTTTTTATGGATTCAATTAGAAAAGAAATAAATACAATTCATGATTTAATTGTTCAAATTAACACTGGAATGCAACCTCGTTCAAAATGATCTCAATCTGAAATTGCTGAACAGCGAATGCAAGAATTATATGATCGGTTTAATAATAACAAAATCACAGCACAAGATTTATTATGCGGACTTTCTTTTTTTTGTTGCGAATGAAAAATAAAATAAATTTTATTAACATTATTCTAAACTGCTTTTGAAATTTTACTGAAAGGACATTTTTACTAGAGACATTTCATTTGAAGGACATTTTTTTAAAGGACGTTCTAGACAGTTACCGTTCTCTTTCTCTCATATTATTTTCTCGTTCTGTTGATGTTTAGTCATTTTGTATACATATACAAAGAAATGTATTTTTTCTTTGATTAATATCGGCGTGATTTCATAGTGTATTTTGCAACGAAGAAAGAAAAACAAAGAATATTTTAGTTCAAATCTCCACTATGGTTAAAAGTGAAAATCTACGTGATGTAGCTATTATACATCATAAAAATGGAAAAACATCTGAAATAGGACTTTCATTAGCAAACAAGGTGGATCGATCTACAATTTGCCGTTGAATACAAAAATATAATCAAACTGGTTCATTTCTTGGAGGCAAATCAACAGATAGAAAAAGAAATAGAAGAACCAAAGATTGATTAATTTAGTGAAGAATAGACTTACGTCAAATAACAGAAGAAAAAGTTTACGTACAATGGTAATGGATTTTAAAAGCAATCGATCAACTATTGAAAGAGTGCTTAAAGGAGATCTGAAACAAAATGCTACAAAAAAATCGGTTCAGAAATTTCAAGGTTATCACGAATCAGCTCGAAAGACGCGGTGTTCTCGGATACGAAAAAAATTCAAACACGAAGATGTGCATAAAATGATGTTCACTGACGAAAATGTTTTTACACGAAATGGATATTTAAACTCAAAGAATGATGTTATTTTGACAGACAGTAGATTCGATGCAAATCTTCAAAATGAATTTTATTCAGAAGAAAAGTTTCCTGTTTTGGTTATGGTTGTTTTGGGTGTTACATGAAATGGATTAACAATCCCATATTTTTTTTAATCTAATCATCGTTTAAATGCAAAAACTTATGCTGAACAATTGTTACAATTTTATAAATCTGAAAGTAATCGATTATTTGGACATTCTAATTGGTATTTGCAACAAGATGGTGCAAGTTCACATACTAGTAAATTATCACAAGACTAGTGTAAAAATAATTTAAATTGATTTATTTCTAAAGATCGATGGCCACCTAATTCGCCAGAACTAAACCCTTTAGATTACTCCACCTTGGATCGTATTAACGATAATATTGATTATCAAAGGATTCAAACCAAAAGATGATTTAAAACGAGAGATTTGCAAAGCCTGGGAGAAGATCGGTTAAAACTATGTACGTCAAGTTATTGGTTCTTTTCTTCAAAGGGTGTATTCGGTTGAAAAACACAATGTAAAGTGATTATTAATGAACATTGTTAAAAGAAACGTATGAAGGTTCATAATAATTTTTTTACATCTATCTTTTTATTACGAAACTTTTTTTAAAAGAAAGTCCATTCACGAAAATTTTTGACATTGAATCGTAATCGACATACATTAGAAAGTTTACATTTTGTGAATGATCAATTCTAACTATTTAGAAAACCATTAGACTAATTCAGTAGATCTCGCTTTATATAGATTTTGTAGAGCGTTTCAAGACGCATCTTTAAAAAAAAATCAAGGTTTTATCATTTATCTGAGCCGAGATCTAAGCAAAATACAGTGTTGCAAACATTTTGGGACACCTGGTATTTCTATAAAACAGCCATCCCTAAAGTATAGTAGCTAGCTTTTCAAATTTCACACGATCAAAAAGACTACGAGATATAATGTAATTAAAATCAAAATTATTTTCAATAATAATTAAATGATATTGTCTTCCAGAAAAAGGTCAGCGAAGCCATCGGATGAGCGGTACTTATATATATATATATATATGTTTGTAAAAGGCAAAATAATTCGATATAACATATAGTTCTAACAACGATTCCAGAGAACTTTTATACTATTAATGTCATAACTTGAGACAGTAATATCATCCCAACCATCATTATTCAAATCTTTAAACATAATCCAATTTGGATTAGCACCATATCCTAATGGATACCATGTTTGATTTGTAAAAGTTCCATTACCATAACCAAAAAGAATGCATACATTATTTGTACCAAAATTTGCTACTGCAATATCCATTTGATAATCTCTATTAAAATCTCCTACAGCAATGGACATTGGTATAGACCTAGCTCCCATAGAATACTTCATTAAATTGGAAAAACTGCCATTATCATCTCCAATAAATATACCAATATCATCAGTGTTAGAATTTGCAACTACAATATCTGTTAGAGAATCATTATTCAAATCACCAATGGCTAATGAGATTGGTTGAGAATCATCTCCAGTTGAATATGTTGTAATGTTTGAAAATGTTCTGTTTCCATATCCAAACAATATGCCTATATTATTTGTACCAGAGTTAGCAATAGCAATATCAAGTTGTTTGTCATTATTGAAATGACCAACAACTAATGAAGTTGGATGAGAACTTTCACCAACAAAAAATGTTGTTTGACCTCCAAAAAGCTCACTACCATTTCCAAGAAATACTTCGATATTATTATTACCTCGATCGGTAATAGTGAAATCTAATCGATTATCATTGTTGAAGTCAGCTACAACAATACTATTTAAAATCGAACCCTGTCGTATGGGAATTGTTGTTACAGTGGCAAACGTTCCATCACCATAACCAAAAAATACATTTGCATTATTACTAACTTCATCAGCAACAATAATATCAAGATTATTATTATTATTGAAGTCAGCGACGTACATATTTGTTGGATTAGAACCAATACCAGTTGTATACGTTTGCAAATGTCCGAAAGTGCCATTGCCATAACCAAAGAGTATAGCAATATTATGTGCACCATAATTTGCAATGGCAATATCTAATTTTCCATCTTTATTGAAATCACTAGTAATGGCAGAATATGGCGATGAATTATCACCAGATGAAAAGGTTACTTGTTCTGAAAAACTTCCATTACCATATCCAAGAAATATTCCCACATTATGAGTTCCCCTATTAGCAACAATTATATCTAGCTGACCATCATTATTAATATCAGAAGCATAAACGGCGTTTGGAGCAGAACTTTTTCCAGTTGATAAGGTAATTACATTTCGAAATGTTCCATTTCCATATCCAAAGAATACACTTATACTATTTCCACCATCGTTTGCTGTTATAATATCGAGATAGTTATCATTATTAAAATCTTCTACTGCAATAGATATTGGACGAGTAGCAATACCAGTTGAATACAAGATGGGATCGATAAAAGTACCATCTCCATTTCCTAATACTACACTAATACTATCAATACCCCAATTCGCTATTGTAATATCAAGTTGATTATCATTATTGAAATCACCAGTAGCGATCGACCTAGGACGTGACAGTGGCACATAAGCATAGTTCATTACTGATGTAAATGTACCATTACCATAGCCCAAAAATATACCTATATTATTAGTATTAAAAAGCCCAGAAACAATATCTAATTGGCCATCATTGTTAAAATCACCAGTAGTCACTGAATATGGACTTGAAGCTGTTCCAGTTTCATATGATTTCTGTCTTGCAAAAACTGTATAATCAGATCCAAAAAATATGCCAATAGTATCTGTTCCTTCATTAGTAACAACAAGATCTAAATACTTATCATTATTGAAATTGCTAACTGTGAGACTATTCGGATTTGATTTCAATCCAGTAGAATATGTGATTTGTGGTGAAAATGTTAAATTGTCATTTCCAATCAATAGAATAATACTATTATTTATGGGATTAGTAACAACAATATCCAAATTATTATCATTATTTAAATCTTCAACAATAACATATCGAGGACTAGATCCAACACCAATTGGATAAAAGATTTCAGGAGCAAAACTTCCATTATCATATCCAAGAAGTATACCAATGCTTTCATTACCTGAATTAGCTACAATAATATCCATTTGTGTATCATTATTCAGATCACTGATGTCTATTGAATATGGACGAGGAGCAGAGCCAGTTGAATATATTGTTTGAGTTCGAAAATCTGCATAATAATTTCCTAATAATACAGGTACATCGTTAAACATCCAGTTTTCATTTGTAGAATTTGATTGATTCTCATAATTAAAATTATTTACAGTGATTGAAAATGATTGTGAATTAATATTCGTTGTATCAATAATTTGATTTTCTGAATCTACTTCGGGATGTCCTAGTAATATAGCAACATTGTTGGCACCATAATTAGCTACAGCAATATCTAATCGATTATCTTTATTGAAATCACCAATAGCAATCGAATTTGGAGCTGAGCCAGGGCCAGTTGGATACGTTGTTTGATTACTAAAATATCCATAACTATTTCCAAGAAATATGCCTACACTATGTATTCCACTATTAGCAACAGCAATATCTAGTGAATGATCGTTATTAAAATCAGCAACACTAACCGATGTTGGTGCAGAATTGGAACCTGTTGAATGTGTAGTCAATCTATTGAAACTACCATTACCGAATCCATAAAATATACCTACATTTGAAATACCAAAATTATTAACGATAATATCTAAATAATTATCTCGATTTAAATCAGCGATGGTTAGCATTTGTGCAATAGAACCATCTCCAGTTGAATAGGTTGTGAATAATGTAAAACTGTCATCATCTAGTCCCAAAAAAATAGCTATATTGTTAGTACCAGAATTAGCAACAACAAGATCCAATCGACCATTGTTATTAAGATCTCCAGCAGCTATCGATATAGGACGTGAACCAATACCAGTTGAGTAACTAATTAGATTTGCAAAAGATCTATTTCCATATCCAAGAAGAATACCAATGGTATTAGTGCCAAAACTGGTAAAAGCAATATCAAGATGATTATCATTGTTGAAATCTTCAACAATAATTCCTCTAATCGATGAAGTGTTCATAAAAGTATACATTATTATTGTGGCAAAAGTTCCATTGCCATAACCATATAGAATTCCAAAAGAGTCACTGCTAGAATCAGAGATGACAATATCAAGTTGATTATCACTATCAATATCACCAATACTGAGTGCATATGGTCTAGAATTATTTCTAATTAAATATGGCATTTGGTCTTGAAAACTTCCATTTCCATATCCAAGAAATATACCAACATTACCAGCACCGTAATTAACAAGAGCAAGGTCAAGATGAGTATCGTTATCAAAATCTGCAACAGCAATACGAGAAGGTACGGAACCGGCTCCAGCTGAATATACTGTTGGATTTTGAGATTGTATCATACTATATCCAATAAATACAAAAATATTGTTAGTATCAAAATTGACAAGAGCAATATCCGAATGTTTGTCATTATCAAAATCAGCAGCAATTATTCCATAAGAACCTGAATCAATTCCAGTCGAATGTATTGTAGGTGATGTGAAACTTCCATTGCCATATCCAATAAGTATAGTAATATTATTTGTATTATGATTAGAAATGGCGATATCTAATGTATTATCATTATTGAAATCAGCAATAATGATTGAATGTGGAGAAGATTGAGGAGAAATGAAAACTATCTTTTGTGACATAAAACTTCCATTTCCATAACCAAAAAATATTCCAATATTGTTTGTACCTGAATTAACCACAGCAATATCTAATTGTCCATCATTATTTAAATCATTAACATCAATTGAATATGGACAAGATCGTAGACCAGTTGAATAAGTTATTTGGTTTGTGAAATTCCCGTTCCCAAATCCAAGAAATATTCCAATATTATTAGTACCATAGTTTGCCACTGCAATATCTAAATTATTATCATTATTAAAATCATCAATGACAACATAATAAGGAGAAGAATCATAACCAGTTGAATATATTATGTGATTTTCAAATGATCCATTTTTATATCCAAAAAATATTCCAATATTATTTGTACCATTATTAGCGACAACAATATCCAACCAATGATCATTATTAAAATCACCAACATCTATCGAAACTGGACGATAAATACCAGTAGAAAATCTTGTTTCATTTGAAAAATTTCCATTACCATTTCCAATAAATATTTCTATACTATGAGTATCATAATTAGCAACAACTATATCTAAATGAGTATCATTATTAAAATCAGCTAATGCAAGTGAAATTGGTCTTGAATCGTTTTCTGTTGAAAACGTTTTTTGTAATGAAAAAGTTCCATTTCCATAATTAATGAATATGCCAATATTATTTGTACCAGAATTAGTAACAATAATATCAGTAAAATTATCATGATTTATATCGGCAGCTTTAATAGAAATTGGATAAGAATTTTGTTCATATGAATCTTCATCTATTATTGTTTGATAATTTGATTGACATATATAATCTAAGAAACATTGTTAAATTGAGATAAAAGGATTGTTAATTTCAACTAGTAATTGTTTTGTATCATTTTAATTCCCTCGACTGTAGTGAGAATCTTATGAAAAAAATTGTTTGTTTATTTGTGTCAGGATCAAAAGTCAAAAGAACATTGGCATTGCAACTTTCGACATTCTTGGAAAGTCTTCCTCTAAATTCTGAACATCCCATAGGTCCTCAGGCTCTGGTGGGGGGGGGGGGGGGGGGGGGTATCCATGAGTCGTCAAGGGCTATATTATAGCGGCATCGATAGACCGTCTACTACTATCAC
Organism: Macrotrachela quadricornifera; assembly: GCA_022393335.1. Lineage (NCBI taxonomy): Eukaryota > Metazoa > Rotifera > Eurotatoria > Philodinida > Philodinidae > Macrotrachela > Macrotrachela quadricornifera. Next base: position 664,423 of record JAJEKB010020897.1, read on the forward strand.
CTCATCCCTAGATAGGTCAAATTAGAAAAATCAAATTCGTTTGTTTGTTTGTGCTAGAGTCAAAAGTCAACTTTTCTTGCACTTCATTTCTTCGACTATAGGGAAGATCATATGAAAAAAATAGTTTGTAGCTTTGCGTCATGAGCAGAGTTCAAGAAACATATCCTTATAGAAACCCTATAATAAACTTATGAATGAGGATAACTTATATTGAGCAATCTGTTGCAAAACTGATTGTTGGTACTTGTTTGTTATCGCCCCGCAATAACTGAGAATAGAAATAAACGTAGCCTCACACTCTTAGCTGCGGGTGTGAGGATGCGCTTACCCTCACTCTCAGTTGCGGATGTGAGGCTGCACTCGCCCTCACCCTCAATTATTGCGGGGCGATAACAAACAAGCACCTTATAAAGTTGTTGGGCCAATTCTTCCGGCATTGACATATAGAAAGAAAACAATTCTACCTTACGCAGTCAAGGGCTAAGTGGTTTTGTTGACGAATGTTACTTGTGTTAATCATTTGAATATATGATGGCTTCTGTTAGAACGATAAAAAAAGTAATCTAAATTTAATGTATTCTCGAATGATAATACAAACTATAATTAAACTAAGAATAAAATGAAATCTATAATTTTGAGAATTATTTGAAATTTGAATTAATTCATAGATGTCATTCAGGTTAGTTATAGAAAACAATATTTTTCTTTGTTGTTTGAAAGTAACTTTTTAATAGAAGTTTATTAGAAATTTAATGAACAATATTCTAGATAATTTTGAAATATGATTTGTTCATTTTTGTTTTTCCTAATATATATTTACTAATTTATTAGTATTAAATAAAAATTTAGCATATGATTATGCAATTTTTCACTTATTTGATTATTATATTCTAAAGAAAATAAATTTATTTGATAATATTCTATTAAAAACGTAGTAGACAAATACATTAATGCAAAAATTGAATTATACTTCAATTCTTTGTTACCATTGTTCATCTACGTAGACGAGATAATTATTTTAACATGTAATATGAAATACGAATAAAATAAATTCGAAATCTTATATTTTAAAAACGAAATGCTTACATAAATTCTATTTTGTTTTTAGTGACAATCAAAGGTCGAAACGAATAAGAAAGTCTTAATTTAGATTCGATTCGACTCCGTTCTTTGTTGTTTAATAGTAAATATTAGAAAAACAAGAGACATTTAAGTTTCGATTTGACATTCTATAGACGTAATCTCAAATATTTGTAAATACTCCTCATTCTTATACTTTTCATATATATAAGTATCAACTCATTTTGAATGTTTTTTTAAAGAATGATTTGTATAAAATTTAATACTTCATCGAGTTCTGTATTTAATAGACAATGATTCTGCTAAAAACTATAATACTAAATAAATAGCTGTTTTTGATAGATATTTTAATAAAAATAGTGAAGATATGAGATAATTTATAACTTAAGTCGTATATATAGAATAATGCATTTTATAAATCACTCATAGGCGTTTTATTTTAGAAGGTAAGGTGTAATTTCGTCATTGAAATTTCAAAATTTTTCCAAATTCTACTGGGACTTCAACACTATTGTCGATTTTCTGTTGAAAATACGACAATATAAATATTAGCTGACTCTACAATGTATGGTAGAAATGCAGTTTTCTTAATTTTAGAACTAAAACAAAGAAAATATATAGAAAGAAGCGAATTTTATATAATAAACTAATTGTTGGTTTATTTTCTTTAATTAATAACAGTAACAGATACAGGAAACTAGATTGAGAGTGTGAATGTGGATTAGTGAAGTAACTAGGATTCGTGTATGTGCTGTATCTTATGTACAAAGAACAGGATTGAAATGAAACTGATGAAGAATGATATTGGATTCAAATGATGAGGTTATGAAGGGCTATCGGGATTCATTTTTTTAGGTTTTATTTCTTCCATGGGATTTTATAGGATTTATTCGTTTTTATTAATTGTATTAAGATTTTCGTGCACCCTCAGTCAATGGCTGCCTCCTCGCTTTCGCCCTCACTTGCAAGATACTGCTGGATTTATTTAAAAACGTATGTAACGGGTGCGCCATAAAGAACTGCCCTCTCAGTATTTTAAAGATTTCTCCACTATTATACCTGTGATTAAAATATATTCTTTTAGCACGAGCTAGCGCTTGAAATTCTCTACAAAACTATATATGGCTGGACCCCAAACCTATTTTAGATATATTTGAAAAAAGATGAAAAGTAACGACATATAAAAATTGTGAAAAATAAATTAGACTGTTAATATTTTGAAAATTTTTTCTCTATTATCTCTATGATGGAGACACTTTTTTTATCAAAAGATAGCGCTTGAAATTCTTTACAAAACTATGGCTAGATCCAAAAGATTGTTCTAGAGATATTTGAAAAAAGATCAAAAGTAACAACATAAAAAGTTGTAAAAAGTAAGCAATGGGTTGCGCATAATGAATGGCCGTGCTTTGTACCCAACTTTTTCATCACTTACTTCGCTCGATTAGAAAAACAAAATATATCAAAAGATGCAGCAAGAAAAGCTCTACAATTTACAAAGAGCAAACTATAAAAAGAGCTAAGAAGAGAAAAGTCACTTCATCTTGTAGCAAAAAATATATTATTGCGCACGATCAAAATTTGATCACTCGAAATTTTGCCTATTTTAAAAACAAAAAGTGCAACTATGAGATAAGCGCTCTTATTTAAATTGTAGAGCTTTACACGCTTCATCTTTTGATATATTTTGTTCTTCTAATACAGCGAAGTAAGTGACGAAATAATAAGCCACAAACTGCGGCCGTTCATTGTGTCCAACCCGTTACTTTTTACCACTTTTTGTATGTCTTTATTTTCCGTCGTTTTTCTAATACATCTAATATAGTTTTGAATCCTTTCATATATGGTTTTGTAGAGAATTTCAAGCGCTATCTTTTGCTAAAAGAATATATTTTAATCATTGGTATAATCGTGGAGAAATCTTTAAAAAAAACTGAGAGGGCAGTTCTTTATGGCGCACCCGTTAGATTTATTAAAAAAATCCCAATAAATTTCAAAAAAATAAATCCCGATAACTGCTAGTTTCACTAGACATTAACACCGATAATCACACTACATCCATTTGCACCGTCAAGTTAGTGATAATCTTCTAAGTGTATTAACCCTCATACTACCACCTTCCAACACGAAACTTTTTCTTGATTGGAGTTGTTACGGATCCCATCTCAGTTTTGAATTAGAGAGAGAGTAATATTTCTATCAAGCTGTAAAGTACGATGATTACATATGAAGGAGCATTATAGACTAAATCGAAAGAAAAAGATCTTATCGTGCCATTTTCTAACAGTTTTTACTCTTTATTTCTTTTTTTTTTCTTCTTATCTTCATTAAAAGATCCTAAGCACATATCAAAAATTATTTTACGATGATTCGAACAACAGGAAAAGTAATACGTTGAGCATTCTATAGCGACTTTTTTATCATGTGATCTTGAACAGAGTTGACAACATCGTCTTCCACCTGCTTTCGATCCAGCAGTCGTCGGATGGGTCATTGAAAGTCCGAGAGTCTGCATAGCTAATCGAACACCTTGCTGAATTGCTCTCGAATTCTGGCAACATCGATTCAGATGAGCATCAACAAGACTCCGGTCTAATTGTTGAAGAAATAATCGTCGACGAAACAGCTTGTCATGACTCTATTGAGGATTTTTTCGTGGTCCATATAACTACACATTTTAAGGTGACACGAACTGTTTCAAAATAATCGATTGAAATAATATCAAATTCAATTTCAATATATTATTATACACTCATAATATAACTGATAAATGCCTGAAATATTTTCTACAAGTACATAGGTCTATCAAGGATTCACTGCTAATAATATCACATCAATAATTTATGTATAATCAATCCTAATCTCTGGGGTCTATTGAGACCCCAATTGATAAAAACACGTTGATACATATTTCGATATATTTTATTGTATTAACGATATTCGAAAAGAACAAACGAATATCATCAATCAATGAGACTAACATCTATCAAAGCATATCTAAAAGCGGAGGTTTTTATCCATTATACTTTGAGAATAAAGTACAATAGAAGTGGTCTGAGGTCTGAAAAGACCTCAGGTGGTAGTATGAGGGTTAAGATTGATAAAATGAAATTTATTGTATAATATTTATTTCTCGAGTCTATGTTTTTGAATAACAAAAAGAAAACTAAATGAACTGATATTTCTACGATTTATATTCAAACTTTAATTTTTATTTATATCCGATCTTATGAATATTTATGTAATGATAAAGATTTTTAAATTAAGTTAAAAACATTAATATTAATAGTACACTATTAATATATATATATATATTGTTTTTTTCTATTTTTCTGTTTATATAATAATAAGAATATATTGAAGATGAACATACTTGTTTTTGGTGTTGTTAAACATATTATTAGAATAGCAATAATCATTACTGCACATATGAATAAAACAGTTCCAAAAACAGCTTTGTAAGATCTTTTTCTGTTTAAATAAACATTTATAGAAAAAATAAATATTTTAATTAGATTAAAATTACAAGAATATAAACATACTTTGCTCTTAAAATCGCACATTTTTTTTTCAAATTGAGAGGATTAATATGAATCAAACGTGGAGCTGACGAATTCGATCTTATAATCCGGTTTTCTGTTGATTGTAGAGTACGATCCTGTTCAGACGATATAGGATGACGTGGAATAATTGTTAGTTCCATTAATATTATTTTAATCTAACAAAAAAGAGAGAAATGGATTAAATTAATATATTCTTAACGCTGGGTTGGCACCAAAATTTCTGCGTTTTTTTCAAAAATTTTATTTTTATTTTCTAACTTCAACAGTACAACTAGCTATCAGTTATATATGCATCACTACTATCTATGACTTATCATCAACGCTCTGGCAGAGATACGATCCCGCATTTGTAGAAGAACTGGAACTTTTCACCAAAGAAATTGGCGATATTCATTTTCACATCGTACTCGTTGTCAAACGTTTTCTCACGCAAATGATGAGAAAGAGAACAAAATAAATGATAGTCCGTTGAAGCCAAGTCACGAGAATAAGACGGATGAGGAATGGTAATCCATCCGAGCTTCAATAATTTTTCGCAGGTCGACTTTACAACATACGATCATGTGTTATTATGCAAATAGTAAATTTGATCCTGCTTTTCTTTGAGTTTTTTTGGCAACTCGATGCAATTATTTGGAAGAATTTCTCAGTGCATAATCCCATTAACACCCCACCAAACGCTCAGCATCACCTTCGTGGGATGTAGGCCAACCGTAGTGGTTGCTACGCCTGTTTGATCAGCGCTTAGTCACTGATGTCTGTACGTGTAGTTATACAACACTCACTTCTCATCGCTTATGATAAGATTGCGAAGCCATTGATAGTTGCAGTCAAATGTCATTAAATCCATACAAGCATCAACACTGTATTGAAGCTGATATGGTGATAATTCATGAGGTATCCAAGCTCCATGTCTCCATATTTTGCCTAATTTGTTTAGATGTTTTTCCACCGCAGTATGAGAGCACCCAAGCTGTTTTAAGAAATCCACAACCACTTCCAGCGGTCTACCGAGTCGCGTTAAATCGTCAAGTTCTAAGTTCGCGTTCTTAAAACGGTTGAACCAATGTTGTACTGTACAGATAGAGAGTACATTGTCGCCCATCGTGCTGCACATGTTGGCTGCTTTCGTTGCTTTGTGAACCAGACAGAATTCATGAAATAAAAGCACTCAAATTTGTACGAGAAAGATTCATATTCAGTTCATGATCAGCCTCTATATCGATGACTTTATAATTCTTAGTAAAAAATAATCCATAATTTAGTTATATTTGTATATGAACATTTAAATTGAGTTCGACATAATCTGCAAATTTTGTAGAAATTTTTACAAGAAAAAGACCAATGACATTTGTGATATACACATTATTTTGTATTATTCATCACCATGAATGATGTTAAATAATTCTTGGTTTAATAAAAAAGTAAGTAGACAAAACAAAATAAACGAATTATGTATTATTTCTAACAACTACTTTTTTCAAAAAAAAATCTTTTATAAAAATTCTTTACAAAACTTCTATAATCTGAAGACAAGAATATCACCTTATAAGAATACTTAACTTTATGCTTATACGCATATAAAATAAAAACAACGAAAAAAAATATATAAATGTTTGTTTTTTGCGTATTGGAACGAACGAACGAACGAACGAACGAAGTTTACTCATGCATAATACGACTCTCCCGTCAATAAAGAAAATATAATTAGTACAAAAAGATACTTCTAAGTTTGTTCTGATAAAACTTGAAATATTTGATCATCTTATATATTCACTATTTTAGAAGTAGTTTTTTTTTATAGAAAAAATTATTTAAAGACTAGTATAAAAAATAATGATAATATTTAATTAGTTAAAATTTAATAATGAATTAATTTTCAAATTATTTTGAATTTATTTTTTATTGTATAATTGTAAACTGAAACACACATATAATATAATACAAATCTTTAATTATTATGAGAATAAAATATTCAAATAACATTTTTTCTTTATTAAAAGAACAGATTTTTTTCCTGTATCAAATAAATAAAATAATTTTGAATATTAGTAAAATATAAAACAGAATAAATGTCAGATATTGTTTATTCTTTGATACATACAATATTTATCTAATTAAGAATAATCAAATGATTTTAAAAAAATCAAAAAGAATAAATATTAATAACTTCATTCATTTTCGGAATGAACGTGATATTTTTTTTAGTCTTTTATGTGTTAAAATCATTTATTTGATAATTTATTAACTTATAAATAGATTTAATATTAGATAAGAGTATAAACTATGATCTTTATAAAAAAAAAATAAAAAATAATTTTTGAAAAAATAATTTTTCAATAGATACTTTTAATAAACAAATAACACTCGTCTGCAGACTCTCGTAGAAGTACTGTCTCTGAACACTCCCTAAATTTCTTATTTACGTGATTTCACGAATCGAATCAGCCCACTCATGCTACATTATTCTACCAAGTGCATCTGTCCACACGTTTGAATTTACCATTCTGAGCAAAAATTGGATTAGTTTTTCTCAGCACTACGATGAGATAGGTAAATTTTCTAATCCATTACTCTTTACACCTAAATATCATCACCGATTGTAGAAACTGGCTTTTACCTCGAATATGTGTGGCCAAGTTTTTTAATACAATATTTATAGTTAATAAATAGTTAATGATTAATTACTAATTAATCAATAAAAGTTGGCCTTATATTCAGATTCCCTGCCCTCAATTATGCCTTGCTCCGGTCTTATGGAAAATAATCCCTTTTATTTTCACCTTATTCTTAGACCAATCAAGCAAGCGGACAATTTATGTTTGCTAGACTCTTCTCTACGAGAAAGAGAACCGATAATATATATATAAATTACTTTATGATAAATATTTAGAGTGTTTTTTTGATAAAATTTTTCGAACTAAAAATATAAGATTTACTTTTTTCATATTTAATAAAAATTTTTAAAATATTTTAGTTAATCAATACGGTTGTAAAGAAAATAGAATTTAATTCAAATTTACATAAAAATCTTCTTTAATTATAAATTATTATTTATAATTAAAATAAATAATATATAAATATGTAAATGTAATACTTAGAGAAAAAAAAAATTTTACAACAATATCAATAACATTTCATATCTTATTCAGTAGTGAATTTAGGGAGATGACTATGTGATCGTCTTTCTCTTCTTTTCAAGAAAATTTCTTCGATTTTTTTCTGTGAAAATAAACAAAAAATAAATTTAGATAATCTCAATAGGTATTGCCACTAAAAATGTAATTTTTTACTTAAAATACTTCTCTTCCTTAAAAGAATTCAAGATTGGTCAATAATCTTATTTAATATAGATATGACAATAACAATAAATGTGCATTTATATTACCTTAATAATCAACAAGTCTGTACTATTGATATTTTATTATCCTTCTCATCTGTTTTTATCATAGATATATGATTCATATATAAAATGTCCCTATATGCGTGAATAGAAGTATACGAAAAAATAAATATCGCAATAACATTATCAACCATCCTATTACGATATATATTTCATATACCTTTTTATTATTAAGTTAATAAGATATTATTTATACCGCAAGAAAACTAAAAGTTTCTTTTGTTATAAATTATTGTATAGTGATGAAAATGTGTTGGAGATTTTTGTTGTTAATAAAAATGATGCAGAAATATCATTTTGTTAAACAAATAAAAAAATAAAGAATATTATTTAAAAAATTGTTCTTTTACTTTCGAAGTAAAAAAAATAATAAAATGAATTTTTTTTTATTTTTAAATAAACAATAAAGTAAATATTAATTTTATTTAAAATTTTGTTTTTCTCTATAAATAATCGATTTATTTTGTTATGATAATAAAAACTAAAGAGAAAAACAAAGTATTGATGGTATTATCGATAACAAACATTTATATACTTTTTATCATGTATATATGCAGGTAATGATGATGAAAAATGACACATGTCAATACATCAGAAGTAAGCACAGGAAAGGACGTGAGAGTCGTCCTACTGTCCTGTGTTTACATATGAAATTGTCGTACAAGCTTTTCTTTAGAACTTCTACACAACTCTTGTTGTAGTCAGCGATGAGACCCATGTCAGCCTGTGCGCAAAAGTGCACGTATATACTCGACTTGTGCGCGTACCGGTAGTGACGAGCGCCATCTTGTTTTAGTGTCATTGGCTAGTTTGTCTAATGGTTTGTTTTATACAAAATTTTTATTTCGTTCGGATGATTTCTCACTATAAAATCAACAAATACTAAAATAAGGACGATTGAGAAAAAAAATAACCCAATGGTTATGTACATAGAAAAAGATAAAGAATACAATAAGCATTACATAATTGTTTTACACATAGCTACATTTCACACGAACAAAAGGAAAAAACAGAAGAATAAATAAAATGTTTTCATCACATGCACAAAGATGAATTAGAAGTATGACAAAAAATACAATTACTAGAGAAAGTTGTATAGTTCACAAACAGCAAAATGTTAAGTATTAGTACTTGACTATTTTCAAGAGACAAACTAATTATATCAATATAGCAAAAGAAAATATTTTTTTGCGTTTTGTTGAATAATTCTGATAGAATCTCAGAGATAAATCGACAAGTAGATTTAAATCTTGCGAGTGTTTCTACTATGTTCAAAACAAGCATGAAAATATTCAACTTTTCATAATTAAATTTACTTGTCGAGTTTTTTCATGTTTCAGCAAATGATTAATGTTCCAAAATGAGAAAACAATTAACTTTACATTTTTTAAATTATTTATTAATTTACTTGGATATACTCTAATTTTTTAATTTTTATATTATATATACAAGTAACACTCGTCTGCAGACTCGCTCAGCTCTTTCTCGTAGAAGAACTGTTTTTAGATGGTAGATTTTTAATACATTATTGTGTATATAAGTTTATTTCTAATTTAAATTATATACTCTTACATCAACAACAGTAGATATTTCTACGAAATTTTGGATAGAGGATTAGATATTTCAAATAAGTAACAAGATAGATGAGAAGATTTATATAATTACATCAAACAGGAAAGACAATAAGAAAAGAAACCAAGAAAAGATATCATAGGAAAAATCTGATACAAGGAAAGTAAAGTGACAACTACAATGATTAACATAAATGTAAATAAAGAAAATGAATATAGATGAATAATTAGTTTACGACAATTTCAATATATGATACGTCTCATATACTTGCTATAACACTATACTCATAGCAAAGTATCTATTTATACACGCTCAGAATGTGAAAGAAGAACATTCTCGCTCTGTCTTTCTGTCAAGTTCATCTAGACGTTTCAACACAGCATCCTGAGCGGAAGAAAGTCGAACTTGTAGAACCTTCATGTCGAAAGGCCGAAGAATGGCTTTATCTTCCGCTCTCTTCACTCTACTGAGTGGCACATAAATTGATGCCACTTGCAATGTTCCAGGTGGAACTTGAAGATCGACCACGATTTTATTCACTGTGAGTCCTTGCGCCTTATAAGTAGTTATTGTGAAGGCAGGTACAATTGGCAGTTGCGTTCTTGTAACTTAAATCACTTGTGGAGTTTTTCTTCCACTTTGCACTCGTTCGAACAGATGTCCGAAGAGTTGCTTAATGGGAACAGTAAATCGCTTTTTAATTAATGGAATAGGTATGAGTTTAGGACGAAAACCATCGAGATTTGTTTCTACTTGTGATGTATTAATTTCCACGAGCGCATATTGTTGACTAGTCGTTGTTGTAAATTATTTGCATTACGAGTACCTAAAATAGGTTTGATTTCATTTAATAGAGATTCTTTAAAATATTTGTTCCAAAGCAAATGAAATTTTTCTGGAAATATTTTCATATTCAGGCAATAAATAAAATGAATAAACAGAGTTTGTGTATAATCAATAGGTAATTTTACTTCCATTGGAATATTAATACTATTTTCTCGTAATGCAGCGTAATTATTACTATTTAATGGTTGATTAATATTTAATTTTTGTAGAGCATGATGAAATTGTTTATCAATAAAATTGCTTGGATATTTGTTCAATAGTAATGCCATTTTTAATTTTGTACGTTCATATATAAAGGTTTCAAATAATGAACAATATTTAATTGCACGACATAACATTTCAAATGGTATGTTTCTTTTCATGTGCATCGGATGAACGCTATTAAATCGCAAATAATATGGTTCATACGACGGCTTATGATACACTTGTGTCGTGAATTCACTATTTTTATTCTCGATATGTAAATCCAAGAAATGAATTGTATTACAATATTGTGCATTTAATTTAATATTCAAATCAAAATTATTCCAACGTTCAATTTGTTTAATTAAATGTTTCACTGGCCAATTAATTATTATAAGAATATCGTCAATATATCTTAGATATATACCACTACTATTGTCAAATTGTTTGAAAATATTTCGTTCAAAGACGAACATGTAACAATTTGCAATTGTCAAAGTCAATAGTGAATCTATAGCACCACCACGTATTTGATAATAGAATATTTATTATAAGAAAAGTAATTATTTTTCATAACGAATCTAAGTAACCTGATTATTGTTTCAATTTTTAACCCATTCAGTTTATTAATTTTTCTAATTGATAGAATACCTTCAGTTTGTGGTATCATCATTTATAAATCAGTTACATCGCTCGTACATAGAAGAGTATCTTGATGCAAATTATCTTTTTTCTTCTTCGACCAATTATTTAAATGTTTAAATACTTCAGTTCCTGAAGCAACATTTGTATCTTTTGCCATTTGATTAAATAATGGACGAAATAGGTTATCAAGATATTTAGAAATTTTGATTGTCGGATGTTTAATACCGGATATAATTGGACGTAGTGGAGTACCATATTTATGGGCTTTAGGTAAATAATAGAGACGTTCTAATTCAGCTTCATTTGGATTGATCGACAATTGTTCATATTATTTTTGATTAATCTTATATGTTAATCTTAAATTTAATAGATATTTATTTGTACGTTCAATTAAATCAGGTAATGGATTATTAACATCCAAACATTCATAGGCAGCTGTTTTCTTCATATATTCTTTAGATTTTCTTTGATAATCTTGATATTTACCTATATGAAAAACTTTAGATTTATCAGATTTTTGAACTATAGTATTAGTTGAACGAAGTTTATATTTTAATCGTTTTACTATTCTATTATAGTTTTTCATTTTCTTGGAAATAGATGGTAAATTAATTATATGAGATTCGTTTAAATCAATATTACTTAATAGATTGTCATATGATATTGTTTGCTTTTTTTAAATATTATTTAGTGATTATTGTTTATTTTTGTAATTTTTTTTATTGGTAAGACTAAAGAATCAGAAGTTTCTTTAATGAAAATTAAATTTTAAATGTATTTGGAATTATCTGTTTAGGTTTATAATGTATCGAATCATAGTGTTAGTTTTGAATAGATTCATATAGGAAATATTACTCTCAGTGTAAAATTTATATTTCCTTTTTTATCTCGCATACATTGTTTTTAGGTTGATAATAAGTGGAATATGACTCATTTTTTTCTTGTTCTATTATGTTATTAAATGTATACATGGTTGAAGGAGAGCAGATGAATTAGGCATTATCTTATTTCAGACAAGATAGAACATATATACACGTGACTGAGAGTGATAGAATGAAAGAGAATCACCTTGTTCGTCATGTTCGTACAGAATGCGAGAAGTGTTGGTATGTATGAGAATAAACTAGACTGATTGATTGATTTTATAAAGGAATGTATATTTTCAACGTATATGATCGAGAAAATTTGTATAGATGAATCAAGATATTCATGTTTAAAATAAACATATTCTTGATCTTATATTCAAATTGTTGATCGATACAAAACGATTAGTTGATGATAACTTTGCTTATGAATAATAAAGTTTAAGCGAAAAAAATTAATGTTTCGATTATATTAACATTTCATCGATTGAAGATGATAGAACTTATTATCCTTATTACATAATAAAAAATGAAAAATCAATATCCTTAAAGTGCAATAAAGCGTTTCTTAGACTTTAATGATATGTATATCGACATGGTTACGAGCATCAGTATCAATTTCTTGAACAGGAAAAAAAAATTAACAACTTAAAATAAAACAAATTATTTTAACGAAGAAACAATACAAATTTAAATATATCAACCAGACGATACTAGAAAAGAAATGATTGTACAGGTGACATGACCACTCCTAAGAGGATGTTCACTGTATATTATTTTTAGAGACGAACATAATGGTCTCTATCAGATGCATCAACTGGTAATAATCTTTGATATTCATTTTTTAATTCTTCATTTTTTATTCCGATTATAATCTATTTACCATCAGGTTGAACGTGAGTAAATCAAATCTTATATTTTTTAAGAATTTCTCTCATCATTTTCATAGTAAATCGATGATATATAGGTCGAATTAAACGATAGTGCTAACGACGTAATCGATGTAATGTATTTCGTTTTCTATTCCGTTGAGTTCGCGCATCGCTTGAACGAAAAGAACGTTTTTATAAGGTATTAGTAGTTATTGATAAATTCTGATTCGATGATGATGTATAATCAATTTCCAATTCTGAAATTTCTACTTCATTATTTCCTTGTTGGTGCTCATTGTTGAGTAACAGTTGCCGACCAATAATTGGAAGTTCATTATCTAATACATTCTCTATATCAAGTTCTGATATGACGTGTTTTGAATCAGTTAACAAAATATTAATTGATGTTTTTTGTAATTTTTCCAATGACCATTTGTTTAAATCGGGCAATGTAAGATATGTAACACTAAGGCAGTCATAAACTGCATACTTGATCATTTTATCACGATCAGTCGACAATAATTGTGAATATTTTGGATCTAACTTAATAAACCAATCGTTTTCTGTTTGTGATTTATCCAAAAAACAATTCGTCGCATATAATACTGCATTTTGCAACGATCAAAGATTTTATGAATTAATACAGGAATGATCGTGACATTCACAAAACATAGATGAGCCAGGAGCGATGTAAGTACTAGTATCAGGTGTACACACCTCACAATGAGTTGATACCCTTATAAACCATTCAGAAAATTTTGATTGCATGTTAACAGGAGTGGCCTGTATTGGAGAACTAAAAAGAGAATATTTTGTTGCAAAATGTAGCTCTTCATCTAATGATCCCCATGAATAAATTATATTGCTTGCCTTAAGCAATATCTCAAAAATTAATTGGATTTTTTAAAATAATATTGAATTACATGCTGGTAAATAGTCTAGCTGTATCAAAAGCATATAACTTGGCAAATGAGTAGGTACTGATTGTATTTGAATTAATGCTAAATTGGACAATTGTCGAAAAAATTCTGTATCGATTGTAAATTTATCACACGTTCTAAAATATGCAATTATCGAATCAATAACATTCAACTTAGTGAATTAATGAATATAATAAATTTCATAATATTCATTTGGTATATAAAATGGTGGATAATCACGTTCGTATTCATAATTTTGTAATTGCTTTTTAGCATTACGAATCCAATTTTTTTTGCTTTCTCACTCAATCCAGTTGGTGGATTATAAGGATCTCTCAAATGAGAACGAATACGACGAGAAACCATAATAAAATGGAACCAACTTCAAAACTAGATAATATAGAATGAAAAATGTACGTCTTCCATCAGAACAAGGGATATATGTGTACACAAAATTACCATTCACTAAAAACCACTAAAATACACAGGAAAATCCTAAAAAATTATTTTTGTTGCAACAAAATTAAAAAGTTTAACGAAAAAATTTATTTAAAATAAAGAGAGCGCCTGTATATGCAATAAGATAATCTTATTCGTTAAACAGACATAAGAGAACCATTCAATTAAAAAAAAATGGAAAAAATAAAAGATACTCATATTGATAATAAAACAAATCAAAGAGATAATTATATGAAAAAATAAATTTAGATACGAAAAACTTAAATGTCATTTTTTTTCTTTTATTTTGTCGTTTAACCGTAATTAAATACATAAAAAGCACGTTTTCTAATTAATTTTTTCTTGCTTTTATTGCACAATTTTTATCGGAATTTATATAATCGTCAAGGCGAATTGAATTAAGTAGAAGTAATTTTTTACATTTGGATTATTTCTTTTTTTATCGAACAATTTTTTTTATTAGATGCCATACAAGCAATTTAATTTGGACTCTCTCCTTCTCTTCCTACAAAAACAAGATAGACGTTGATGCACGTTGTCAGGACAAATGCGAATTTTTTCTCGTTATCAGAATATTGTGATTTAATAGATAAATTCTTTCATCGATCTTTCTGGTTTTATTATTGCACATTTTTACACATAACTGAAATTTAAATATTCTCACGAAACGAATACACCCCCATGTAAAATTATTGCATAACATACCATTACTTTCTGTTTCGCTGATGAGAAATATATATATACACAGAAAATCCCTGTTCGTTTATAATTATCCTTTGACATCTTTATTACAGAACAAGTAGATCGCTTGTCTTTGTGCATGGTGAATTGATTAATGATTATATCCTTCGATATTTAATATACTTTATTTTTTCTTATATCTCAGATCAATAGAAATGCCGATAATCACCTATTTGTTATTATTTGTTACTTTCATCATAAACGCTTCTATTGCGAATCCAATTAATTTAGTACATGAAACATATTTATTTCAACATAAAGAACAAATAATTGAACACGATCAACATGGTGTTATTATAGATGCGTCAATTGATGACGTACCAAGTAAAACAAAAAACGACAAAAAATTGCGAAAAAAAAGATGATGTTGGTATTAAAGCGCTAGTGTCAATAATCAACGATCATAAAACGATGATAAATGATAACAGAATCATAATTGACAATATTGTAAGCAATTCTATTAATAACGATGCTGTTAAACAAGTTATATTGAATCACTATATAAATCCACGTCCTGTATGGAACAGTTGGAGAGACCTCACCTTAATATTTGTATGTATAGTACGTATTATTTAAATCATTTATTGTTGTCTTTTTTACGTAAAATTATATCCATGGGACTGTGTGATTGCAAAAATCTTTCGACGTCACAATCGGTACAAATTAGAAAAAGAGCGACAATTAATTATGGATGGGGTACAATCCAAAAAATTTAAACCGGTAACGCGTACAAAACCCAGTGTAACAACTATCGAGCAGGATTATACTGCGTACTTGAATCATGGACACATACCTGAATAAATATTATACATAATATGAACAAAAATGTTAGTTTTCTCTTTCATCCAAGTCTTCTACCCGCTAAGTGTTTACAGGCAGAAAGGAATCAATAGAAAACTATGACCTGTATTGGCTCTGTTAGCGGTGTTAGTAATCCTATCTTAACTTGTAGATAGATATAAAGAAAATAATAATATCACTTCAAAAGATGAAATTATCTTTATTGATGATAAACGGGTAGTTCCAACAACAAAAATGAGCAACTGCACCAAAATTGGGGAAAACGCTTGTTTATATAGCTGATCTAGGGAGAGAAAAAAGGGAGAGAGAACAAGAGAAGGGCATATATGAATATATGAGGGCACATCGAACCTCACATAGGCTATGCAAAAGAAACGAAAAGAAGGAAAAAGTTAGCGACAACAGTGTAACAACTGTTGACGCTAACAAAAAACAATCTTTTTTTTATTTTTACTTCTACTCTTTATTTTTGCTTTTGTAGAAATACAAGTGCACTGACATAATAAGATGTTAATAGTGCATATTGAACGATGCTTGTCTTTCAAAATATTTGTATCTGCTTAAAAACCAAATAAATAATCAGTATTGAAAATACTTTTTTTTCTATTCTAGATATACAGCCCTGATGAGTAACACCTTTATACAAGGACGAAACGCGTCAGTATCATCATAAATAGTACATTTCTTCGTCTTATTTTAAATTAATACAAACAAAAAATAAAATTTCTCTATTTTTATTTATTTCAACTCGACAAGATATCGAGCACTGAGTAAGTGCAAGTTTAAGATACAGCAGACAGAGTTTATTTATTTTCCAATATAAGTAAATCTATCTGTTTTTTTTCAATTTTGATTTATTCTTTTTTAATTATCAAATTAATTGAATTACATTCTGCTAATTTGATTGAACTAATATTTTTATCTTAAGTTATTCCAACGATTTAATGTCAACAATATCCACAAGAACGAATCAAAATTGACCATCACGACTACCACAATATCAACAACAACGACGTGGTGGTTTCTATGGGAAAAGTTCGTATAGAAATAATCGATTTCTTCAACCAAAATATAATAACAATAATAATAATAATCGAACGATGAATATGCCACAACAAACAAATAATAGAAGATTCAATCGTAATCAGAGAGTATATTATCCTACTGCAAGACGACAACAACAACAACGATTTCAAAATAAGCCGAAACCAATAAATTTGAATGATTTTATACCAGCTAATTTATGTTCTGATGTTCTATAATCAAATGCTTTTCATGTTCCATCAAATTTTAAATTAGATTTCAATCTTTCTGATTCTAGAAATGGAACAAATACAACAAATACAACGAATACAAGAGCTAGTACATCAGTAGAAATTTTTTCACAACAACCATATTTTAATTCAACACAAAATATTATAACTACAAATAATACTACTCAACCTTTTGATGTATTTGATAATAATATTCATAATTATACAAGTAACGCTCGTCTAAAGACTCGCTCAGCTCTTTCTCGTAGAAATCGTATTTCTAAACTACCGTTAAGCTATTCATTTGTAAAATTAAAAATACCGAAGTCAGATTCAAGTTTCTGGACATTAGCTGCCTTTGGCCATACCTCATAAAAACAAATATTTTTTGTTAAAAATTTGTTGTTTATTTTAAAAATTGAGCTGAAAAAAATTTTTAGAAAACAGGCTTCAGATTTGAATTCCTCGTCCTCGATTACCCTTCGATTCGACTAAAATTTAATTGAGCAACAAAATAACATGAATGAGCAGTAAAATAATATGAATGATCAGTAATCCAATTTAGCGGTAAAGAAATCCACTGAGCAGTAATTATACTGACTGAGCAGTAATTATATTGAATGAGCGGTAATTATACTGATTAAGCGGTAATTATACTGACTGAGTCGTAATTATAGCGATCGAGCAATAAAAATTACAATAAAGCAGTAATAAAACTGGCTAAACAATAATTTAATTAAACTAAAGGTGAGCGCTACATAGCTGTGGCAATATATACGTTTTTTCTCGTCTTCTATTATAAATTTCTTTGCTTTTACAATATATTCTTCTTTTTCTTCCACCTGTTGGAATTTTTCAACAGTTCTCGTCTGTTTGATTTTTTGTTTGTAATTTTCTAACGCATTTCGTATTAATTCCAAGTCCTTTTGGATTTTCCCCTGTTATTCGCTTACTGTATATATTGCGATCATTTATAAAGTAATAGCGAAATTCATGTTTTATCAGTAATACTGATATACCCCTCTACAAATGGCTCCATCACAACATATAGCACGGTATATCTCTAATTGCATTATCACATTGGACCGACGGGTATAATTAGGTAAAACTAAACAAAGAAGTTATATCTATTTCAAATAGTAATCAAACCACATGCTATTCGTCTGCTGATCAAGAAACTACAATAACGGATAAAGAAATAAAACGATATAAGATGTGTAGGTTCAATTTATTTGACACATACAAGTCTGTTTACGTTAAAGTATGGCGCATATGTTTGCCAAGCAATGGCGAAGAGTTGGAAAAAAAAGAATTCGCACTTACCTATCATTCCTCGAAAACTATATTTGCAAGCACATCATAGGTATGTCTATCAGATTAAAATATTGCAAACTTCCACCCGAGGAAAAAAATGTGGCTATTGCATCAAAAAGGAAAAGGGCAGACCATGCAAAGCAAAGAAAGCATTACTGACGGAATGACAAAAATAATTTCTCATTCTTCTAGTTTTTACTTCCAGTTATATCTATAAATATTGTACCTTTTCTTTTTTTTACTGCTAATACATGAAATTTTCACTGCTATTGAAGGATTAAATTATTGTTCATTTAATGATATAAAACTGCTCAAATCAAATTATTTTGTCGCACAAAAATTACTGCTAAATAGTGCTATAATTACTGCTTCTCTCATTTTTTTTACTGCTCAAATAAATACTAGCCCTTCGATTCAACCCTTATAAAAAAAGTGATCCTTTGTGTAAAAATGGATCAAAAAAAATTTTGAAAAACTAACTTTAGATTCGAGTTCCTCGATCCCGATTACCTTTTGGTTAAGTTTTATAGAATAATATTAATAAAATGTTTTTTTGACCTTCTGCGGACACAAGCAAGCAAGCAAGAAATCAGATAATTAATGCTTGTAAGACTCTTCTCTGCGAAAAACAGAAAAAAGTTAACCTTGATATGGATAGAGCTTCTATATTAATTGATGGTGATAATACGAGAAATGAATTAATGAACAGTTAGTCAAAGTAACTGAAGATTTAATTAAAATTCAAAAGAAACAAAAAGATTAGAACGACAAAAATGTTCGACCAACTAATCAATTGATTATAGTTTTAATTTAAAATATATTTGATCATTTCATTTTAATATTTGTACATAATTTTCAGATATACATAATGCATTTGAAAGTATTAAATATAATATTTAACACGATATTTGGTACTATAGACTATAAAATATTTTTTTCTAACATCGTTCTAGATCGTGTTCTTTGTGATATTGATTCAGATTGTTTTTTTTAAATAAATTATGTGATATACATATATATATATATAGAATTTTATTCAAAACTGATGCTCTATAAATATCCTATATAGGAAAAGGCGATCCTGTATAAGTGGCGCTTTAAAATCCTACACATTTCTATATGTTTACAAAGTGTCGTCACGAGGTCAGCTTGTTCCCTCGACTGAAAGGAGGGTCATATGAAAAAAAATAGTTTGTGTGTGTGTGTATGTATGTTTGTGTCAGGGTCAAAAGAACATCAAGGTCAAAAAGCATTGTTTAAAATATTAAGAGGCATTCTTTTTCCACATGTGCCTCCTGTAAGGTTTCACGAAAGGTTTTCGGGGTCGCGGAATCGAATGGTGCTATTAGTTTTTGGAATTTTTCAAATAATTTTTTTTCTTGAAAAAAGGCTTTTTTTAAGAAAATAATGATTTTTTATAAAGTTTGACCAAAGCTAATCGGGGTCGGGAAATCAAATGGCATTATCAGTTTTGGGAGTTTTTGAAATAAATCTTTTCTTTCGACCGAAGTGAGATTATATGAAAAATATTAATAGGATTTCGTGGGTATGTTGACTTGTGCCAGATCATAGCGCTCAGGTTAAATAAGCGCAAGATTACAAAACCGTTTTTCGCAATCTGAAGAAGGACCCAATTAAAATTTTTTGATGCCGCAACTTTGAATCAAGTTTTTTTGGTGGATTCGTGTTTGATATAATCGAATATTTTCGGGCTCGCTTTCTTCAGCAGTTAAAGTTTTTGAAGTAAGAAATGAATCCATGAAAAATTTTTGGTGTTGTGCTTTCAACTAATAAAAGTGTTGAAGCTGAAAAAGTCGCTCAATCATACATTTTTAATGTTAGGCTTAGGACATTTGAGATTTTCTTACGCAGAAAGTGCAATGAATCAGAATTGCGCGAGCTTACACTGCTTTGTAATTACACTTTTTTAGGTCTAAATTTCAACTAATGGTGAATTTTCGATATCGAGTTCTTGACTAATTACATTAGTTTTTTGGAAAGAAGTATGCCAACTGTAACCCAAGCGACTAATGTCAGCACTTTATGAATACTCCGTAAAAGCCAAAATTGTTATCTATAATGAAAAAAGTGCGGATGGTTAGTATTTTTCGAATTTGAAATTGAGTGTTGCTTTTGGAAATCATAAAATGTGATAAGTTTGGTCAGATTGAGGTGACTATAGCATCACACTTAATGAAATAAATCATCTGACAATGATTCTCAAAATAAATAGAATGAATTCAGTCGAGGGTTAAGCGAGTCACCGTTGACGAGCGTTACTTGTTATTTTAAGCTTGACCTAAGAACAGTAGAGGATCGTGAATTCATGTTTCTAGATTAATACTGATATAAACACCCTTTTTGTTGATTGCTACACGTCACATCTTTGAGTAAGATTTTCACAGAAATATGTAAAAAAACGAAATGGCTGTTTCAAATCTTGTTATTGAGTCTTCATAGGCATCAATCGTAAAATAAAATTCAAAATACATGAAGATCTTTCTTAGGTTGCAATGTAGTGTACACTATTTGTAAGAGTTTTTAAACAGTTCTCCTTTTTTTAGTTTCTTCTTAATGACCGTATTAACAAATGCCAAGTAGTTTTTCAAAAGGAATTCAAAGGAGATGCATCCAATTGCTTCACAGCTGAATTAGTATTAAACGATATAGTGATGTTAAACATGGAAACGGCTAGTCGTGAGTGGTCGATCGGAGAGAGACCAACGAACGTTTAGACGTTTATTTAGCAGGTTTACCGTAAGTGGAAAAAGTGAAAGTTCAAGGATTTGATAAATAGATGAGGGCTGGCCACGGAACAATGTTTTGGTACCTTTACCATTGTTCTGGATCTATAGGAGCTATTAAAAGGTACAACAAAAACCAAAATTTTTAATGAATACCGTTACTCTTATTCTCTCACACTTCATCCTCACCTCGTGTTCTTACCGGGAACTTCAGAATATATCTGACAATTTCTTTTATTTTAAATAAAGCTATCAAATACATGAAGAAAACGGAAAAGCTCCAATAGTTCTGGAACTATGGTAAAAGTACCAGAAGAAAGGTCCGAGTCCGGTGATATTTCAAGAGCTTTCAAGGATATTTGTCTACCAGCTGCCTACGTAATGTTTACTTTGAGAGTAAACACGCAGGTGATATCTAATGAACGATGAGTTACTCATTTTCACGCTTTCATAATACTACTTCTATCAGTAGAATAAGTGTCGATATGAAATGATACACTAACTATACACATATTGAAATATTGAGACTGACTGAAGTAGTTCATATGGTTAATTATAAGAAATCATATTCAATACTAAAAGAGAATATTGTTTGATTTAGTAGTCAGATAATAACATGTTGAAATTATCGTGTGGAAATTCCTGCCTAGTGGTAACCTTCAAAATGGGTACAATAAATCACCCTTTTTTCAAAAAAAAATCAATTATAATGACAACTATTATTTATATATGAATTACAAATAGAAATATTTCTGTGAAACGAGCATTCCTAAAGTGTAGTTGCTAGCTTTCCGAATTTCATGCGATCAAAAAGACGATGAGATATAGTGTAAATAAAATCAAAATTATTTTCAATGATAATCAAATGGTATTGTCTTCTCGAAAAAGGTCAGCGACGCCATCGGATGAGCGGTACTTATATATATATATATGTTTGTAAAAGGCAAAATACAGTAATTCAATATAACATTTAGTTCTAACAACGATTCCACAGAATTTTTATACTATTAATATCATAACTTGAGACAGTAATATCATCCCAACCATCATTATTCAAATC